>CM035097.1:68645692-68780798 GCA_020205505.1 Panax japonicus | reverse complement strand
CTAACTGTGTATGTTAGAACATAACCTTTAGATTTTATTTCAATTTGCGAGAAAGATGAAACCAACTGTGTATGTTAGAACTGTAGAACATAACCTTTAGGTTTTATTTCAATTTTGTCAAGTGTTTTAAATGAATTTTTCAAATATATTCTGGTTTTAATTTCATTGACATGGAGATTACAAGGTTTTGTTGTTGGGTATTTTTCTATTTGTAAGTTTATCGATATATGCTTTTTTTTACGTCTTTTTTAATTATCTAAATTGGTGAAATTTATCGATATATCAGTTGGCCAGAACCAGACCGTGTTGAGCGGCAAGAGCTTGAAATTGTTATGGGGAACAATCATATCTTCTTTCACTACATCGAAGATTGGGTCACTCATGGATGTTCAGACCAGTAAGGATCCTGAAGGGCTTCATATTTTCTATTATCTTGTTCATGTATGTTATACATCTCATCTGGCACTTTTATATCTTGTGGTTCCTTTAATTTTGTGATTAAGAGAACTTGCAAGCTTTCATTTACTAAGCTGGGACTTGATTTTTTTGTAACATAACCATGTATATACTTTACCAGCATCTCTAATTAGCACTATCAATTTGCTTTATCTCTGTTTTTGGGTTCTATCTTCAATGTGTTGACTATGTAGCCATCTTTTTAGCTTTGATAAGTTTCTCCCAATTAATTATCCCAATTAATTAGCTTTGTCTAGAATTATCAGCATTTTTGTTAATTCCAATTTATTGAACACTGATAGAACCAAGTGAAATCTATTCTCTTCTAACTTCCTTTTACTGCTACTAATTGGAGGAGCTTTCCTTAATAACACCTAGTAAGAATCTATGAAGACAACATTTGTTATGTTTTATACAAGCTACGATGGTATATATTTAGGCATGATGAAGATATGAGTAATTAATTGTGAATAAAAGATGAATGACATTAATATTAGTGACAGATATTCTATACGAAGTTTGGTAGTACAATGTAGGTATGTGCACATGCAGTAATCTAGGTGATGTCAAATATTTAGGAACTAATGACTTCAAATACTTAGGAATGACTTAATTAGGTTAAAATTAGTTCCAAATACTACTGCACCCTCAAAAGAATAATCATACTTAAGGGTTTTGTTCAGCACCGAATTTACAATGTGCCATAAACACATTTATTGTTCTAGTCCATTTAATAGTCATGTCATGTGTATGCATAAAGTTTGTTAACATTTTTAAAGATGTTGCTAAGATTTTCTGTGGTATGGGATCACATTTTTGGCTTCATTGAGGGGTGGTCTTACACAAGGCATTTGTAAATTTTACTTTTTATTATAATTTCGTCCTTTGTACCCTTGTAAGCTCTCTGCTTTCCGAATATAATCTGCTCTTACCAAAATTTTCCTTTAATAGTTTCAACATGCATAGTTTAAGATTGTCTTTCTGTGTTATTTTTACTAACTTGATTATTATTACTGTTTCTGCATTATTTTTTTCACAACTCATTCTTGATGTTGCTTTATATTGTTGTAGGACTTGAAGTGCTTTGTATTCTCTCTCATATCGCGCCACTTCAAAATTAAACCTATTTAGGAAGGATCGACATGCTGACCTTCAAGGACATTGTTTATGATAGTTTGTAACGAAAGCTTTATGCAGACAATGGTGTCTGCCTTACTGTTGTCTCTTTTCATTTTTCTTTTCTGTTCATTGGGTAAACGAGATTATTGATATTTTCACTGCAAGTGTCCCAATGCTACATGTTTATTAACTTTGGAAGAAATCTATAATTGTGCAAATCAATTTTTTGTTTATATTGCCTTTCCATTTGATAATTCTGTTTGAATTTAATCTATGGTGTTTTTCCTTGTGTTAATTACGTGTTCATAGGAATATTAGACAACCTTTTTCACATTATGCTGACAAAAGATTTTCACCAGATAAAGATTCAACAATGTCACGAAATAATATTTCTTACTCTGTTAACACAACCTTTTAATCTAGAACATGTACAATTATCAGTATTAGCAAGTTACAAACACAACTATTCTAGAGTATTTACACTGGAAGTGGATCTGACCACCTTCTCTTTACTTCAGACTTTGTTCTAACCTCCTTGAGCTTTCCATCTAGTCCATAATTCCTTTCCATGACAAGGTTGATTTCTTCATCTGAGTACAAGCCAACTCCAATGCATAAAATTCCAACTTTATTCACATCAACGTAACAATGTCAGCCATATCAAAAACCTCTTCCTCTTTAAAGCAAACTCGGTTGTCAGGAAAGCTACTTTTCTTCAAGGTCTCCTCCGTGCAGAGATATACATAAGGGGTGCCTCCGTTGCTTTCCTCTGTCACAGTCTCCTCACCATAGATTGGTGTACCATGTACCTCAGACACCTTCCATGACCCGACAAGTTCTAATATTTGGACTCTCTTTCTCTGTGAAAATGGCTTCAAATCAAACTCTATGCCACTGTTTGTAACAATTTTATAGGCAAATCGTCAGTTTCTTACAAGAATATATAAAAGCACAAAGGTTCCACAGCTAGTTACAGACTAACAATTAAATTACAGTTGGGTGGTTGCTACAAAGCTGTTTATATTTTTACTTTAGCAAGACCTCAAGGAGAAGGTTGAAAACACAACACAAAAAGCAGACAAATATGGCACTTTCTTAGAATTAGTAAAGTTTGCAAATGGGACTCATTTTAAGGAATAGAGGGAGTAGCAAAAAAGGATATAATAAGAAAATAAATCAAGTCTAAACAATTAAACATCAAATACAAAATGGATGGACTTGAGTTGTTTAAATCAAAATCACTAAAACCAATTCTTGAGGGTTGTCGATCAGGACAAATGCAATAGTTTTCAACTATAATGGATTTTCATATAGTTAGTTAGTATTGAGTTCTGATGAAATTTATCAGGAAGTCTGAAGGCAAACAAGGAACCAAGGGGATACGTAGCTCATTTTTTAAGTATAAATCAGTGGAACAACATCACAAATGGATGATTTTAGTGGCCAATTCAACTAGAAAAAAAAATCAGTGGAACACTTTCGTTTACTAAAGATTAAGATTTAAGGTAGGAAACATACCTATTGTCAGGCAGATTAACAGCACTGACCCACTCTTCTTCATAAACAACAATTAACCATCATGACCTGGATGTCAGATCCCCCATTACTGTTCGATACATCTTCCGAGACCCTAATTTTGAACCTAGACGCCAAGCCTTACAAAATAACAAACCATACATCATTCAAATTCATCACATTACAAAATAAAAATACACATAAGTATATATATCAAAAGCAAACCCTAGAGAAAGATAGTGGAGAGAGAGAGGTGAAAACTAACAAAAATTAATGAAATTAACAAAACACACTTTCAAAACCCAACAAAATGAAATCACTAAGGTTTCATTGAAATCGGATAAATGAAGATTTAACCCAAAGGACCTTTAAACATACCTCGTTCTGAGATATGATGCGGCGACACTCACGAAGGATAGAAGTGGTGAGAACGACTTCGTTGAGGATCATGGTGTCTTCGTTTAGGATTCTTCGCTCTGTAATTTGGGAGGATGAATACGCGATTAGGGAGGAGAGAAGCCTTGAGAGAAGAAGCTGTGTTTTTCTTTTTTTTTGCCAAAACGACGTCGTTTTTGGCTTACCGTGTAAAAAAAAATTTGCACAGCTGTGCATAACCATTTTCCCCATATATATATATATATATATATATATATATATATATATATATATATATATATATATCATTTTTAGTGAGCCAAGTTTCCGGTCTATAACACATCCAAACCAAAGCCTTTTAACAAATCAACTCATGTGCTCTGTTAAGAAGAATCCTCAGATAGTTTTCAAATCTCTTGTTCTCATTTCCCAAACAAAGGGGAAAAGGGTAAATCTCTCTGTCTTCTGTTCTCTCAGTTCCTTAAAACTCTCAACTAAAGTTATTACTTACCAAAATTCCATCAAAGTCCCAACTTTGCTTGTATATTTCCCTAGAAACCTCACAATTTGTTTACCCCTTGAGTCTTAAAGACATAATAAGATCAATTACAAGTCACCCTTCCATCAAAGTTACCTCTAACTAAACTCCAAAATCTTGGATTATCCCAATAATATGCAACATATAGACAAACAAACTGACTAATATATCATGCACAAAAATATAAAAAACCAAATTATGATAATTAATTCCACAATAATGAACAGATATGGTCAGTTTGAGCCAGTTTGAAGAACATTCATAATGAAAAGAACCATTGCAGACAACTTAAACGTGGCGTCATTTCTCTTTGTCAACGGCGAAACTACCCCTTGTCGTTCCTTAAATCCGTCCTCACAAGTAGTCGCAGCATCCATAACCGCCGTAACTAGTGTATTAACATCAAGAAATTGCTTCTCATTGTAATATTTCATGGCTTCTTTGATTGAAGGAATTGCATCAGTATAAAGTTGTAAACAATCTTCCAAACACGCCCTTACGTATACATCAAAGCTCTTGCCCTTGAGCAGCTGTTTGATGTAGCACCTGGTGTCTGTCAAGTTGTACCTAGTTAGCCTAATGGAGATCATTCCGAGGCCCTTAAGGCTAGCACACCGGCTGGCTGGTGCTGCTTGTAGGGAAGTTGTGCAGAAGCCATAGGGTATGTTTGGATCTTGTTTTGACCCTGTTTTGCAAGTGTTTTGGATCAGAGTTTGCGCCGTTGCGCAAGGGATGGAAAATATGATGAGGAGGAAGAAGAGGAGGAGGAGGAAAGAGGAAAACAAAATGGAGGAGACCTCAAAAGTTGTTTTCATTTTCTTCTTGTATTTAGTTTGTTTTGTTCTTGTTTTTTTTATAGATGTAGAGAGATGGATGGCTTGTTGTAGAATGTTGGAAGAATTTTTCTTGATAAAAAAATAAATAATGGGCAGTGTTTGGGGATATATATGACTCTTTATTGATCTCCATCCATGTTTTTGTTACAAATATATACTATATTTTAGCCTTTTCTAGGTACATATATTGGTCTCTTACGCTCTGTTTCTGACTTTTAAAATGAACAGAAAAGAAATGAACGGAAAATTAAAGTTTCTTTTCGATTTTTATGTTTCTGAGTTTTTTAATAAACAGAAAAAAAAAATAAATGGATAGAAAACTTGGTCACTTTTCTGCCAAAGTTTTCTGTCCAAAATTGGCCTGATTTGGACGGAAAAGAAATTGGAATAAGTAATATTTTTATAATTCCCATATTATTCTCAACTTTTAATATAATAAATTTTAAATTACAACTCATGTCCTCAATTTTAAATTTTCTATTAAAAATTCTGAAACAATACAAAGAAAAACTTCAAGTTCTCTATTTTTTTTTGTTCTAATTTAAATTTTCTATTCTTTTTTTTTCTGTTCAAAACTCAAAAACAGAGTGTTAGTCTTAAAAATAAGAGTTTTATTTGATTTATTATGTGCATTTTAATGTTTATATAGATCAAAGAAAAAGGATGGGGAGGGGATTCTCATTCTTGAAAAAGTATATTAGTGTTTATCTTGCACGTCTCCCCTATGAACAGTAAGAGATATTTTTAACAGTAAGAGACGTGTTTAACTAAATGGTATTATAGATATGTATGTATGTATTATATATACAAATAAATGTGTGTATTTAATTATATTTTTGTTATTTTATTATGAGATTTAGAGATGCATAACACAAACAGTGTATATACACAGAATCATAACAAATTGTATGAACCGATTGCCTAAAAGACCCTCTAATTCCGCACAATAATATGGAAATCCTAACAAATAATCATCATATACCAATCTCTCTCTCTCTCTATATATATAAGCGAAAAATGTATATACACAGCTGTGTATTACACAGTAGACTATGACGACAATTTTTTGTGCTATAGCGACGGTTTCATCCGTCGTCATACCTATTCTGGGCTATAGCGACAGTTTACCGTCGCTATAGCCCAAAAAATCTGTAACCATAGACCTACAGTATAATACACAGCTGTGTATATACATATAGCCCTATATATAAATATATTTGACATAGACACATGTGCTTCGTGAACTTAAGGTGAGGTTAAATTTGTGGGACTACTATTTTCACATAATTTTTGATATTTAATTTTTACACAGTCTCTTTCACATGAAGGTGAGACTCACTTTTTTCTCATGCGATAGAAATATCAAAAGCACACGTAAAAATATCATTTTCTAAATTTGATGCAATGTAGTAATTTACATAATGCAATAGAATTTCTTTACAATCATTTATCCACCAAACAAAGATTGATTTTACTTTAAACATACTTAAGATAAAATTACACTTGACACCCCCAGAAACAAATCATTTGAAAAAAAAAATATTTAAAAAATTGTTGTGTGAAAATTTCTAGATGGATAGTACCAATTGAAACATTTTAAGGACAGTTAGAAAGGAGAATTTTCTTTGTTGTGAATCTTTAGGTCGACTTTTTATAAAATTTTGTACAAAGATTAAACTAAACATAATAAATGTCACATCAATATAATATTTGGCCTTTTTTAATTTATTTTATTTTATTTTCGAAAAATATTTGGCTTCTTTAATATTGTGCATGCAGAATATGATTTAGTAAGTTGGCGTTTCTAAATTCTATTCGACTTTTATTTCTTTACAATCATTTATCCACCAAACAAAGATTGATTTTACTTTAAACATACTTAAGATAAACAGTTCTTCTAGGGCGACCGGGGTGGGCGACAGCGGTAGCGACCGGGCTAATTTTTTTTTAAATGTCTCCCAAGTAATTTATAAAATTTATTGGAATTGGAATTTTCACAGAATAAAATAATTTGGATGTCATTTGGATACATGTAAAAAATATATCTGTACAGACTGCACAGACATATTTTTTACATATATCCAAATGACATCCAAATCCCTTTATTCTGTAAAAATTTCAGTTCCAATAAATTTTATAAATTATTTGGGAGACATTAAAAAAAAATAGCCCGGTCGCTACCACTGTCGCCCAATCCCGGTCGCCCTAGACTTTTTCTAAGATAAAAATTACACTTGACACTCGAGAAACAAATCATTTGAAAAAAAATTAATTAAAATATTGTTGTGTGAAAATTTCTAGATGGATAGTACCAATTGAAACATTTTAAGGAGATTTTCTTGGTCGCGAATCTTTAGGTCGATTTTTTGTAAAATTTTGTAATTATAATTCGATCAAAATTTATCACAATACGTAACAGGACGAAGTAAAAAATAAGACAAATACTGATATTATCACAATAAAAATAATATCTTTGGAACACTAAGAGTAAACGGTAAACTATAAACCGTAAAATTCTAACCTTTCATACTTGTTTAATACTACCCTTTGATATAGTTTTAATCTAAACCCTCCATTTATTTATATCTATTACTTTATATGTCTTCCCATTTTGAGCACGACTTTTTCCAACACTAGGGAAGTATCATTCAGTGCACATAGTACAATTTTCAATGCGCATAGTACAACCATGTATTGCAGCATTTGAATCGGAGATTGTCATGGCACTGGAAGAGGAGTTCAATCTTGAGATTCCGGTCTACAAGAGATCCAAATCAAAACCTTTAATTACAAGTCAACTGATCATGTGGTAGCTGTTAAGAAGAATGCTGAGATCAAATAGTTTTCAAATCTCTTGTTCTCATTCCCCAAACAAATGGGAGAGAGTACAAATCTCTCATCTCCATAAAACTCCCAAACATTAGGAAAAGGGTAAATCTCTGTGTCTTCTGTTCCTTAAAACTCTCAAACAAAGTTATTACTTACCAAAATTCCATTCAAGTCCCAACTTTGCTTGTATATTTCCCTTGTAAGCTCACAATTTGTTTACCCCTGATCAAGTCTAAAGACAAAATAAGATCAATTAGAAGTCACCCTTCCATCAAAGTTACCTCTAACCAAACTCCAAAATCTTGAATATATAGCATGCACAAGTGGTTATAACAATATAAAAAGAAGAAGAAGAAGAAGAAGGGGTTAAGCCAAATTATGATAATTCCTTCCACAATAATGAACAGATATGATCATGAGTTTGAGCTAGCCAGCCTGAAGAACATTCATAATGAAAAGAACCATTGCAGACAACATAAACGTCCCGTCATTTCTCTTTGTCAATGGCGAAACTAGCCCTTGTCGTTCCTTAAATCCGTCCTCACAAGTAGTTGCAGCATCCATAACCGCGGAAACTAGTGTATTAACATCAAGAAATTGCTTCTCATTGTAATATTTCATGGCTTCTTTGATTGAAGGAATTGCATCCGTATAAAGTTGTAAACAATCTTCCAAACACGCACTTACGTATGCATCAAATCTCTTGTCCTTGAGCAGCTGCTTGATGTAGCACCTGGTGTCTGTCAAGTTGTACCCAGTTAGCCTAATGGAGATCATTCCGAGACCCTTGAGGCTAGCACACCGGCTGGCTGGTGCTGCTTGTAGTGAAGTTATGCAGAAGCCATAGGGTATGTTTGGATCCTGTTTTGACCCTGTTATGCAAGTGTTTTGGATCAGAGTTTGCGCCGTTGCGCAAAATATGAGGAGGAAAGAGAGGGAGGAGGAAAACAAAATGGAGGAGACCTCAAAAGTTGTTTTCATTTTCTTCTTGTATATATTTAGTTTGTTTTGTTCTTGTTTTTTTTATAGATGTCAAGGGATGGATGGGGGATGGGGCATGGGGATTCTCATTCTTGAAAAAGCATATTTAGTGTTTATCTAGAAAAAGAAAAAGGATCTCATTCTTGAAAAAGTATATTGATAGATAATTTTTAGTCAAATAAATAACTTGGTCCTAGATTCTGTAACGAATAACATGTTTTTTTAATCTGTACCGTTCGTTTTTTCTATAGAATATCATAGATGTATTTTTCGAATGGTAGTATAGAAAGTATTTGTGATATATCATTCTCTTTATGTATATATATGTACATGTATTTATATTTGTACTGTTTGATTAGGAGACTTGTATAACACACAAACAGTGTATATACCCAACATAATCATAAAAAATTGAATGGCAACCAATTACCTGAAAACCCCCCTCCAATCCCGCACAATAATAAGGAATATATATATATATATATATATATATATATATATATATATATATATATATATATATATATATATATTGTTAACGCCAAGATATTTCTCCACGTCCCAATCACGAAAGACGTCCTGATCCTGCACAGTAAACACGACAACACCATAAGCTTGACGGCAGGACCGCCGGGGGATAGCTCAGGCGTAAGAGTAAGTATGTCTGTTCACAAGGTTAACTCAAGAGGATGATAAAATCTAGTGTAATGAGACTGTTGATAATCTTTAGTTGTATATGTGAATATATGAAAAACATACCTCTTTGTGAAGACTTACTCGATAGGATATAATATCTTTTCCTGGAATATTGTGCCACCTACTACCATCTGACATATCCCCCTGATCTGATGGGTTCTGCCGACTGTATGGAGCCTGTACACATGCTTTTTGCTGCTATTCACACAGTCGACCGGCTATAATCCCATCCACATTAATGCATCGCAGATATCTTAGTCAACTGTCATACTATATCATCATTACAAGTCAAAGTAATAGATATTAAATGACCCAATGGGTTGACCCATTGACCCAACCCGGTCTTCATAGGATTAAATAAAGTCATCATAAAGATTGGGTCCAACGAGCCCAATGACTTAATCAATAGATGAACCCAATATACCCGGCCCAAAAATAGGAGAAATATCATGACCTAACATTACCCCCTAGTTTTTTGGTTAAACAGGATGTTTAATGGAAAACTATAAATGGTTCATGATATCAGAATTTGATAAAGGCCCAAAAATAGGAAATAATTGAAGCATACCCACTTTAACGTGTGACATGGAATAAGGGATGACTGGATATTCGGAGCAACAAGCCCAATCTTGATAAAGAATTTGAATTAAACAGGATGGGCCAATTTGGCAAGATATCCAAAGGTCATCCAAACGCGCCTCATTCAAATTCTTATCATTACTGATATTAAATGCGCCGGCCTCGTTTCCTGTGTAACCGTCAGTATAAAAAAGCAAACTTTACCAATCTGTCGGTTTTACCTGCTGATTTGAAATTCGAACCCTTGAGCTTTCCTCTTCTCAGAAATTCTCTCTCTAGCTTTCGAGGTCTTCAACAATGGTGAATCCAAACCAGATTCCTTCAAGTTCTTCTCGCTCAAACCCTAATCAAGAGGTTCGAGTACAAACCCACCGTCACCCACTGATTTCTTTAAGGATGGGGAACAATTTCCCCATGCCAACATCTCTTCCACCATATCTGAATCAGAAATATGCTTCCTTCGGACTCGATACAGGATTCCGGATTCATATGCTATAAGGGCTCCTGCTCCTGAAGAACGTATGTACCAGCGACCAGACGGCTGGGTCGCCATGCCGGTTACATTCCTGGAAAAGGGGGTTCGATTACCCCTTCACGCCTTCATTGTTACCCTCCTAGGGTTCATAGGAGTGGGTTTCGCGCAACTGGTGCCCAACTCCTACATCCACATACTGACATTCATTGCCTTCTGTCACGAGCTAGGGGTTACCCCCTCTGTTGACCTATTCTTCACCCTATTCTCAGCTGGTAGATCTCGAGAAAAAGGGTTTAAGATGCTGAGCAAACAATCGCCGCGCCCGAACTCTAGATTTGAGAAGAGGCCCCTGATGAGTACACCCTCGAGCAACAAAGGCTGGCACGAGAAATGGTTCGTCATCAATGGACCAGAGATTTCTTCTCTTCCCGAATGGACCATCTCGGACCGGATCTCTGCTGACTTCGGTGACATTCCTGAAGAGCGAGTGAGGGAGATGACTGAGTTCCTGAAGAAGATCCCTCCACAAGAGTGGAGTTTCACTCTGCTGACTAAACAAGCTTGGCTGTATGATCATAAATGTAAGTTTCAAACAATTCTGTAAGGTAGCTTTTTGATGTATTTGAATGGTATGGATTTTAATATATGGTCATTTTGCAGTGTCTCTGATCAAACAAACTTCTTCGGAAGTAAGAGATTTGGAAGACTTTCTGACGGGAAAGACTTCGGAGGTTAATGAAGAGCTTCCTGTTGAAGAGTCTTCCCAAACAAATCCCCCGGTCTCCGAACCACCAACCATCCCCCCTCAAAGTGACGAGCCTGAAGCTGAAGAACCTCTCATTCCTGAAGAAGTTCTCCGACCCCGCCGAAGGAAGAAGATGGCTAAAAGGGTCAGGACTGTCCGTCACGAGGCAGATCCTGAAAGTGATGAAGAGATTCTTCCTGAGGCGGATCCACAAACTACCGCTCCTGAAGTAATTCCACAACCTACTCCTCCAACCGAGCCCATTACCATACCTTACAAAACCGACCCCAAAAAAGAGAAGCTTACTTGACATACCTCCCCAAGATAGGGCAAAAGTCCTTCGTGCCAAGAAAATAAGGACGAAAATAATTCCCCTTACTGCCGAAGAACTCCGCGTCCCTCCAACTTCATCAAATAACCCCCCAACCACAACTCAAACACCCGAAGCTGGGCTGGTCGAGTATGACCCCACAATATCCTGAAAAAGAAAACAACCTTCGGACAACCAGCCAGAATCAACTTCTGCCCCTTCTTCGACCCCGGAGCCAATACCTGCTCGACCTCCTCCTCCAGAGGCAGCACATGCGGATCCATCTCCGGTTCGCAGTCAACCTATGCCTTCCCCTCAAAGACAAACGACCACCGAATTCCAGCATGATGCCATGGTCCCGCCAACTATGTGGCCTCAATTCAATGCTAACTTCCCCTTTCAACTGTTCGAGGCCTTCGTTCGCGAGACCGATGACCACCGATTCAGTAACAGTTCGAATGGGGATTTGCTTAATGAAGGCATGAGCTACTTGGCAAAGGTAAATGATTCTTTCCTTCCTTTTCATACTTATCTTTGTATTCGTGTATCTAGAACTGATTGAATAACACTGAACATATGTAGGCAAATGCTGTGTTCGGGCGTCTGCGTCCACGATCTCTTGGGGCCAAATCCGAGGAAGAGAGGCTGAGGAAGGAGAACGCCATCCTGAAGTCTACCTTGGCTCGGGAAAGGACCCAACGTGAAGGTATCCTTCATACAAATGAAGGGCTTCATAAAGAGTTGGCCCAAGCCAAGGAAGATGTGAAAATCTCCAAGGAAGAATTGAAGTCGACTAAGGCACAGCACGCCGAGATCGTTAAGATGAACGTCGACTTGGTTCTGAGGAGCGAAATAAGGATGGATGAGATCAAGGAGCTGAAGGCCGACGCCAAGGTCTTAACCAAGACGATCAATCAGCTGGAGCGGGAAGAAAAACGTCAAATAACCATTCGGCAGCAGCTCGAACAAGAGATCCGAGAACTCAAGGCTCTTCGGGACCTTGGGCCTCCTTTGACTGATGCTCTTCGCAAAGAAATCTGTGAAGAGTATCGAAATTCGGATGAAATAAATGGAGAAATAATGAGGATTCATATGGAAAGTTACGAGCTCTGCCGAAGTCGTGGTAAGGATAAGTTGTTCAAAGCCAACCTAGATCCACACCTGCTCGACTCTTCGGATGATGAGGGGGCTGCTTAAAATAAGAGCTTTTGTAATTTTCTCATTTTTGTAAATAAATCAAGTATTAGGAGTGATCCTCTTCCTTATGACTTCAGTGTATTTTCTTTATGTTTATATTTCAACTTGAATTAATACGGACAAATGTGCAAAAGAAAAACTCCTTCGAGGATTTAACTCAAGTTGTTGATTAACAATTAAGCAAATCATATGACAGATAAAGTGAAGTTAAATATCGAAGCATTCCGAACTCAACACTTAGAAGAAATTCAAATGATAAAGTAAAGGGATACTTATTCAGTTACCGAAGCGTGAGATAGATATGCTTCATTGAAGGTTTGTTTACCCCGAAAGGCCTAACAGAACCAAAAGATGACACTTGCCTACCCAAAGGATCTGACAAGGTCTAAGTGGCGACAATTGCCTACCCCGAAAGGCCTAACAATGCCAAATAGTGGCGACAATTGCCTACCCCGAAGGGCCTGACAATGCCAAATAGTGGCGACAATTGCCTACCCCGAAAGGCCTGACAATGCCAAATAGTGGCGACAATTGCCTACCCCGAAAGGCCTGACAATGCCAAATAGTGACCACCTGCCCAAGAGGCTACCATCGAATGGTCAGCGAGTCCTCCCGAACCTCCTAATCACCAGTGAATCGGGCAGCAACAAAGACAAAATTTGTTTGAGATAAAAGAGGATCTTTTATTGATGGCGATGTAGAATTTACAGACTTCCGACGTATTGACAACAAATTTACAGAAAGTACTTTCTAAGCCTGCCCGCGTGCCAAGTATTTTTGATAATTGAGCCATCTAATGTCTTCAAACGATAAGTCCCCGGCTTCGGAACCTCAATGACTTCATAGGGTCCTTCCCAATTTGGCATCAATTTTCCCAGATTCTGAGGTGTAGACGCTTCGACTTCTCTGAGAACAAAATCTCCTACTTCAAATCTACGAAGCTTTACCCCCTTATTATAATGCTTAGCCACTCTTCGCTGGTATGCCGCCAATCTGATTAAGGCTATCTCCCTGACTTCTTCCAGTAAATCAAGATTGGTCTTCAGCCCTTCCTCGTTGTAAATCTCATTGAAATGATTGACTCGGAGACTTGGAGATCCAATTTCAACTGGAACTAAGGCATCAGTACCATAGGCCAATCTGAAAGGTGAATCCCCTGTTGTAGTCCTCGGAGTAGTTCGATAAGCCCATAATACACTTAACAGCTCATCTGGCCATCTGCCTTTAGCTTCGTCTAATCTACGCTTGATCCCATTCAACAGCGTTCTGTTGGTCACTTCAACCTGTCCGTTTGATTGAGGATGAGCCACTGAAGTCTTTCTGTGCTGGATCCCTAATTCTGCCAAAAAAGCTTCAAACTTCGATCCAACAAACTGACGCCCATTATCCGATACTACCACCTTAGGAATCCCGAAACGGAATACTACTGATTCTTTCATGAATTTCAAACATTCTTGTTCCGTTATTGACCTAAGTGGCTTTGCTTCTACCCATTTGGTCATATAGTCTATGGCAACTATAACAAAACTGACCTGACCTTTTGCTTTCGGTAGTGGACCCAATATATCGACCCCCCAGACAGCGAAGGGTATAGGAGATAAGATCGAGTATAGCTCTTCAGGTGGCTGATGCGGTATTGGACTGTTGAGCTGGCATTTCTCGCACTTCTTTACATACTCGGTTGCCTCCTTGAAGATTGTAGGCCAGTAGTACCCCTGACGAAGTACCTTATAGGCTAATGACTTAGCAGCCATATGGTCGCCACAAATGCCTTCATGCACTTCTCGGAGAGCGTATTTAGCTTCTGATGGAGTCAGACACTTCAATAACGGAGACGAGAAGGCCCTTCGGAAGAGATCCCCATCGATTAGAACAAAATTGGCACTCTTATATTTGACTTTCTTAGCGAGCATCCGATCCGAAGGTAAGACGCCATCAGCCAAATATTCCAAGTAGGGAGTCAGCCAACAATTGGTTCGGTCAATGCACGTTACCATTTCATGATGAACACTAGGATGTTGTAGAATTTCCAGGTATACCGATCCTTCAAAAACATTAACATCAGTAGTAGCTAGTTTGGCAAGTGCATCAGCAATGGAATTGTTGCTACGCTCGACCCCCTTAAACTCATAAGATGAGAAATATTGAAGCCGATCCTTTAATTCTTTCAAATACTTGATCATTCTTGGACCTCGAGCTTCGTATTCCCCAGTAAATTGTTTAACGACTAACTGAGAATCACTGAAAATGACTATTCTCTGCACTTCAAGACTCTTCGCTAATCGCAAACCGGCCAACACTGCCTCGTATTCAGCCTCATTATTCGTCGCTTTGAACTGAAATCGGATAGCCTGCTGCACTTTGAATCCCTCCGGACTTGTCAAAATAATCCCTGCTCCACTGACGTCTGAAGTAGAAGACCCATCTGCAAACAGCGTCCACGAACTCTCCTTCTGCTGAAGGACGACAACTGCTCTGTCAGATGCTTCAGCTTCGACCACGACTCCATCAGCTTCAGAAAATGAGCACTCGATCATAAAATCAGCTAAGGCTTGTCCTTTGATGGCGGTTCGGGGATGATACTCAATGAAGAATTGAGACAATTCCATCGTCCATGCAGCTAATCTCCCCGATACCTCTGGTCTGCCTATAATCTTCTTTAAAAGCTGATCTGTATATACTATTACCAGTCTGCCCTGGAAGTATTGCCTAAGCTTTCGACTAGCAGTTATTAAAGCGAAAGCAAACTTTTCAATGTTTGGGTATCTGGTTTCAGCATCCCGAAGGACATGGCTTACATAATAAATCGGGTGCTGTTTGCCTCCAACTTCACGCACCAAAATCGCTCCTATTGCCAACGGACTAGCTGCGAGGTACAAATATAGAGGCTCGGCAGGAACGGGCTTCACCAGCAAAGGTGCCGAAGATAAATAGGACTTGATGCCTTGAAAGGCGTCTTCACATTCTGAAGTCCATTGGAACGTTTTTGAATTTTTTGGCCCTTTCAATGTGTCAAAGAACGGTAAACATCTTTCTGCTGACTTGGACATAAACCTCCGCAAAGCTGCAATCCTTTCAGTCAGACGTTGAACATCTTTAAATGACTGAGGAGTCTTCATGTCCAGGATTGCTTGAATCTTCTCCGGATTGGCTTCAATTCCTCTTCGACTGACAAGGTAACCCAAAAATTTACCAGCACCCAGACCGAAAGTGCATTTAGTGGGGTTCAGCCTCAAGTTGTGATGACGAATGGTCTGAAAACATTCTTCCAAATCATCCAAATGCTTATGTACCAACATGCTTTTAACAATCATGTCATCCACATACACCTCAATATTCCTGCCCAACTGATATCTGAATATATGGTTCATCATCCTCTGGTAAGTGGCTCCGGCATTAATGAGGCCGAAAGTCATTTTCTTATAGGCATATACTGAACGATGCGTAATGAACGTCGTCTTCGGTATATCCTCTTTACACATGGAGATTTGATGATACCCAGAAAACGCATCCATAAAACTTAATAAAGCATATCCCGAAGTGGCATCAATGAGTTGATCAATGTGGGGCAGCGGGTAGAAATCCTTCGGACAGGCCTTGTTCAGATCACTGTAATCAATGCAGATTCGTCATTTGCCATTATGCTTCTGGACCAGAACCACATTAGCCATCCATTGTGGGTAGTCTATTTCAAAGATGAAGTCCGCTGATAACAGTTTTGCAATCTCGTCGTCTATGATTCGCTGACGCTCTGGTGCAAAGATCCTTCTCTTCTGTCGAACCGACTTCTTTGACGGGTCCACCTCCAATCGATGCTCCGCAATATCCCTGCTTACTCCAGGCATATCCTGAGGTTCCCATGCGAAAATATCAACAAAACACCTCAGGAGCTCTATGAGGTTCGTCCGGAGAGGTTCCGGCAAGCCCGAACCTATTTTCACCGTTTTATCCTCCTTGCTAGGAATGAGTTCTATCTCTTCCGTTTCCTCAGCTGGCGTGACCATCGGTTCGGAGCTGCTTTCAGTGAAGGGCTCGATCTCTATCGCCATGGTTTGTTGCTGCTTCGATACCCCTACTCCGGAAGTAATAACGGCATTTCTGTAACACTTCTGGCTAGATCTAGATCTCCTTTCACCTCCCCGACCCCATAAGCAGTAGGGAATTTGATTTTGAAATGGGGTATTGATGTTACAACTTGCAAAGCAATTAAAGTGGGCCTTCCCAAAATAGCATTATAAGCAGAATCCACATGCACAACATAAAACTTGCAAATAATTTCTACCTGTTGAGGGGCCGTTCCAAATATGACTGGTAGCTCAATAGTTCCTGCCACCTTAATCGGATCATTGCTGAAACCATAAAGAGGAGCTTCCTGTCCTATCTCCATCTTTTGCCCATCCAGGTTCATTCTTTGATAAGTGTGGGCATACAGGATGTCCACAGAAGACCCATTATCCACCATCATCTTTTTCATGTCCACCGAACCCACCTGTGCAGTCAGCACCAATGATCATTCGTGCGGTTCGATGACTTCCGAAGGGTAATCCTCATCAGTAAAAGAGATTACCGTATTCGGATAAGGTCTATCGGTCTTCGGGAAGGTACCCGCCACCGACATGACCGAATCCAAATGACTTCGGCGCTTCCTTCCAACTAGCTTGCCAGAAGTACCCCCAGTGATGACATCGATCACATGTCTGGCAGGTTGTCCTGTAGCTGGTAATATCTGCTGAACTGGTTGAGCTGCCGGGACGGGCGCTTGATCTTGCTGTTGATTATCTCTGGCAGCCACGAACTGAACTAAAGCTCCACCTTGCACCTTTCTTTCAATAAAATCTTTTAAACTGGCATAGTCATTCGTATCGTGACCCGAAGCTTGATGATAATCACAATATTTGCGAGGGTTACCTTTTACGGGCTTGATGTTATCTCGAGGTGGCTCGAAGATAGGTTGATTTTTGATCTGATCCAAGATAACAGCCCTGTCTGCATTAAGCGCTGTATACGTTCTATTCACTCTCTGGGGTGGATAGGACGAACGTCCTCCACCTTGCCTCCAGTTGTTATATCTCTTTGACCCGCCGTCATGACGGTCTTTATTCCCTTCATTCCTCTTCTGGTCAGCATCGGTCTTATCTCCATCTGTCTCCTTGAACCGATCTGAAGGACGTTTGAGACTGTTCATGGCCTCCTCCACCACAATATAGCCTTCAGCTTTGTCGAAGGCTTCGGCGAGACTCTTCGGGTGGTTGAACATAAGCTTTTTAACCAACTTTTCTGATTTGACCAGATCTAACCCATTCTGAAACAATCCCACAGCTTGTAGATTATTCAAATCTGCCACTTGGCCGACTGCTTCTCGGAACCGCTTCACATACTGGCCCAAAGACTCATTAGAGGACTGTCGAACTTGAGCCAACGAACTAGTTGGTTTTCCCCTTCTTCTGTTGCTCCCAAAACGAGCATGAAACTTGCTGCACATATCTTCCCAGGACGAGATAGAATCCGAGGGTAAGGTCCCCATCCACTGTCGGGCATCTTTTCTGAGTGTTGTGACAAAAGTATGGCATTTAGCTGCATCGCTAAAGTCATAATAGTCCATAAGTCGGTCGAATGCCTGACTATGGTCGTAAGGGTCCCCCGATCCATCATAACTCTCGATATGGGGCAACTTCTTGGTGGGATCAGCTTTTTCATTAAGAATCTCCGCGGAAAAAGGGGATGCTTTCTTTCCCGGAGTGTCTTTGGTTTTCTGCACTTCGACAAGTTGATTTTGAAGCTCTTTCAATTCTTTGACAAGATATTCCACGCCTTCTGGTTGAGACGATGCCTCTTTCTCCGGCAACTCCTTCTTTCTACAAGCAGACCGGATTCTTTCAACAGAACCTTCTATCTTAGAGGGGCTTCTCCTATGACGAGTTCCTACAGGGCGGGATACCCTCAGTAGACTCTCGGGAGTATGTCCTCTGGATATACTTCGCCTCTGAATTCGGGCACTATGGCGAGAATGCGCAATGACAAGTGTCTTCTTTGCATGCTCCGGAGTATGATCCCCGGATCGGCCTCTTCGTTGACTTCGTCCCTGCTCTCCGGACTCGACAGGGAGATATGCCCTCTTCGATCTCTGAGGAGTAGGGCTTCGGGACCTTCTTCTTTCCCTAGTTTGGCCTAGAGACTCTCGCATAGAATGAGCAGGTTCTTTCCCACTCCGATGCCCCTGCTCTTCGGATTGGACATAACTGAGCTCCTCTTCTCTTAACTCTGCCATTCGAGCCATTTGCTCAGCTATATCCTGACGTTGTTTCAAAAGTGCTTCCATGGCTTTATCCGCTTCATCCGCTATCTTTGCCAACCGTGAGGCTTTTGCGTTCTGGTCATCTCGGTTTCGAGTTCTAGGCGAGGTGCCTTCTACTCGTTTTCGACCATGGCCAAGCTCCTTCTCCGTCGGGAATACTAGCTTACGCTTCGCTTTGCCTACCGCCTTTGGCCGATAATCTTCAGGTGAACGTTTGGACGCTGTGCTAGCATGAACACTTATAGTTGGTCCCAAACGATCTTTGGCAGATATTCGTGGTACTGAATTACTGACAGCCATCGGCTGTCCTTCGGGTGTAGATGTTCTACTCTTCCCCATGAAAACTGGATAGAATAAAACACGATAAGTGATTGAAAAATACTCAGGACACTAGAACTCACCCCTCCTTCTAGCGCCAATGTTAACGCCAAGATCTGTCTCCACGTCCCAATCACGAAAGACGTCCTGATCCTGCACAGTAAACACGACAACACCACAAGCTTGACGGCCGGACCCGCCGGGGGATAGCTCAGGCGTGAGAGTAAGTATGTCTGTTCACAAGGTTAACTCAAGAGGATGATAAAGTCTAGTGTAATGAGAATGATCCTCTGTGGTTGTGTATGTGTATGAAATACGTACCTCTTTGTGAAGACTTACTCGATAGGATATAATATCTTTTCCTGGAATATTGTGCCACCTACTACCATCTGACATATCCCCCTGATCTGATGGGTTCTGCCGACTGTATGGAGCCTGTACTCATGCTTTTTACTGCTATTCACACCGCCGGCCGGCTATAATCCCATCCACATTAATGCATGGCAGATATCTTAGTCAACTGTCATATTATATCATCATTACAAGTCAAAGTAATAGATATTAAATGACCCAATGGGTTGACCCATTGACCTAACCCGATCTTTATAGGGCTAAAAGAAATCAACATAATGATTGGGCCCATCGAGTCCAATGACTTAATTGTAAGAGTCCAATGGATTAAATTGATAACTAAACCCAATCTACCCGGCCCAATATAGGAGAAATATCATGACCCAACAGGCCCAAAAATACTCTTTACCGTTCAAACCAATAAATAAATAAAATTCAAGAAAGGGTAGAATTTAGTTTCTGAACAGAGTCCCCACTCCCCCGTACCCACCAAAAGGAGGAGAGATTTTGTTTGTCAAGTCGTACTAGTTACAGTTTGTAGTCGGTTCATAGAACGTAGAATTGAAATGGGTACAAGGCCTAAAACGTGATACGTAATGGGAACTTTATATAATAATTGCTTATAATTTAGGAATTTTCTTCGAATTTAAATTCAATCAAACTAAATTTCATAGAGTAATGTTCTGGTAACTCTGGCACTAACTTTATGGTAGGTAATAATGTTCTACATGATATCTCAAAATTTTCAATTCTACTGCATCAAGGGGTACGAACTGCATGTTTCAGGCACGTTCCCTACCATATACATGAATAGTGTCGTATACGTGAATAGTGTCGTATACGTGAATAGTGCTATATACGTGAATAGTGTCGTATACGTGAATAGTAATTCTGACACAAAAAAGTAGAACTTCCACAATAAAATCCATACTAATATTTCAGTATAATGATATTGAAAGAATAACATCATTACGAAAAAAATATCCCTTACAATCCCTTAAAATTCCTTACCTCAAAAGAGCAGCACTTCTGACTGGATATCGGATATTACGCTGAAGGAAACTTGCACTGATGAATAGCAACTCACCAAGTATTTAAAACTCACAAAATACACTCGATAATCTAGAGAGAGAAAGAGAGAAAACGTATGAATTTTGGTGTGATTTTCAATTCTAACTTAGCCCTCTATTTATAGGAAAATGTTAGCACGCCGAAACAGACTTGACCTGCAACCTGGTGGCTTTACCTGCTGCTATTCCACCCACCAAAAATCAGCCATCTTCACCAACAACCAAAAGTGGGGCCCACTCAATTCTAGAATTTTTCACCAAAACCTAATTTTCGAATCAGTTACCTCTTAAAATTCACAACAAATTATACGCTCATTTTTAACGGTTCAAAATTTGTGGACATATACTCAACTTATATATGTATAACATATCCAAAAATTACAACGATTCAACGGTCTGATTAAATATTATAACTCACACAATAAAGCTGTAATAACACCGATTTGATCTTTTAATACCTCCAATCCGACAAAATACTGATAAAACACATCAACATTAACTCCTTCATTTATAACCACATAAATAAACTCATCATTTATATCCACGTCAAATAAATATTTTCTTATCATATAAATCAATAATTAATTATTCACAAATAATATTACAGAATCACATTTATGACAACCAGACTGTTCCCAGGAAAGAGGGGGCTTTCCGATAAGGATTTCTCCTTACTGGCGCGCAATTAGGTGACCAAACCTCTCCTTGACAGAACTTTCTAGACATTGACAATAATGCTATATAATAATATTATTCAAATAATATGAATTATTGATCTGATAATGGAGATACTGTGCAGTGACAATTATTGAAATAACAATAATATAAAATATCAACGTAGCAATTATTGAACCAATAAAATAAAATATTGAACAGTAATTATTGTAACAATTATTGAGTAGTGCCTTCTTACGTAAGAATCAATAATTGAAAAAAATATTGTGCAATACCGTGTGCTACTATGCAACTACGCGTATTATTGTATTTTAACCACCAGGTATTCCAACAGTGTTAACGGTAACAACTACGCCGTTATTTATAAAAACTCAAATTTGTCATTTTCTTCATCAGAATGTTATCCGTTATGTGGCCCACAAATGGCTGCGCCGTCATACAAATATTCCCCGACAGAAAGAATATTTCACGACCAAACGAATATTCCCCGACAACAATAAGTATTTTATAGCCACTTGCTTGTTTTGAAAATATTTCATATATCACCCTTAACTTTAACTTTTTATCAATTTAACCATTTACTAAATAGAAAAATTGAATACTTTTATTTCATAAAATTCGGGGTCTTAAAATCTCCCCTCCTTATGAAATTTCGTCCCCGAAATTTACGTACCTGGTATTTCAAAGAGTTGAGAATGCCTTGCTTTTATTTCAGATTTCAACTTCCCTGTCATCATGATTTCTCCATTGCTCATCTCCTGTATTTCAGATATCATTCTAGAATACAGCTTCAAAACAAGGGTTAATTGAATAAATTAACATATCACATAATAACCTGATATTATGACTGACCAACAAATAAGCTTAGGTAGGACACACTAGCGAAGGATTTACTCATCTCTCCCCTCCTAGTTCTATTCCCCGATCTCCGCCAGAGATCATATCCCTAAGCTCTGATACCAAATGTGACGCCCCCAAAATAGGTCCATTCCATCCAACCCATTCTGAGTCGCCAAATACATGGTACAGAAAACAACTACAACTTTATTACAACAATTGTCGTGCAAAATACAACACATATACTGTGAGTTTTGATGCAAATATATACCAACTGTGATACTCATCCCAACCTTGGATAGCACGTCACAATGACACCTTACATAAAGGTATAGTCAAAAACTGTTTTAGAAATTAGAATATTTGGGAAGTGCTCAAGGAAACCTTCGTATGTGGGAGGCCATGCTTCTAGGTTATGATAGATATCATATGGCCATAGAATTATCCTTGGTTGACCCAATAGACCCCAAAAAAATGAGAAGATTACTATCATATTCTTCTCAATGGTAAGTCTTCTCATGACATATCATTATCTCCACTGTCTCTAATTGAGAATTATACTCCAAACAAACACCAAGATTATATAGGTAGTGCTCGTAGATATACTCCGCAAGTGGATGTGCACAACCCTGTCTTATGATAACACGAGTTTGTATGTCATTAGACATCTTGTATGATAGTGACAAAACACCCTTCCAACGTTGGGTTCGCCTCACCCTCAACAGCTATAGACCACCGTTCTATTCCCCTGTTATCCCCCACTCGACCCAGCTACACTTTTATTACCTAAAAGGAATTATGAAGCAAAAAGGTGAGCACAACTAGCTAAGTAAAGAATATCATGACTAAAGATAATTAAATTATCAATAGCCTTCATCAGTAATAAATCAGAGATTTAGAACATATGGTAGATGATAAAAAATTTCAACCATAGTTGCAGCGGAACGATCAATCCATTAGAAGAGTCAAATAGACTATAAAGTCTATTATCTTCTCCACATTAAAAATCCACCAACAATGTTTTATCCCTGTAACATCAATCAACAGTTCCTTTCCACAATTATATGAATAACTCATTATCATAATTGTAATTCTAAATTCCTCTTCGCATCCAGGCGAAGATAATTTTTATCACATGTCTTTACCTGAAACATCAAAGATCATGGTTATACCAAATCACAGTTCCTGTTTATAATCATACTAACAATTTCATCTTTACACTACGGGCCAAAGATATTCATCAACAGACCATCTTTGCACTATATACCAAAGATTTTCAACAACAGGTCATCTTTGCACTACAGGCCAAAGATATTCAATAACAGTTCATCTTTGCACTACGGGCCAAAGATATTCATATCTCAAAGAAATACATAATCATTTTAGAATTTATATAAACCATAATTATAACCATGTTGATCAATTCACCTTTGCACTTAAGCTAAAAATATTCTATTGTAAATTCAATGGTCATGATCATACTAGTCAACGATTCAACTTTGCACTACTGGCCAAAGAGAACCAATAGTCATGATCATACCAATAATCTACTCATCTTTACACTCAAGTCAAAGAGAAATTCCATCACAAGGGTTATAAAAATGTTATATATGATAATAAAAATAATATAATCAACAACCTATTAATTTCAAGAGTAAGATTCATAAATCAACGATAAGTTGGTCAGAAAAAGAAACCAATTTTGTCATGAATAGTAACTCGTGAATAGTAACTCATGAATAGTAAATCATGAATAGTAACTCGTGAATAGTAACTCATGAATAGAACTCTGTATTCGTACATAGTACCGTATACATAAAAATGTCATATACATGAATAATGTCGTATACGTGAATAGTTTCATATACGTGAATAGTGTCGTATACGTGAATAGTAATTCCGACACAAAAAAGTAGAACTTCCACAATAAAATCCATACCAATATTTTGGTATAATGATATTGAAAGAATAACATAATTACGAAAAAAATATCCCTTATATTCCCTTAAAATCCCTTACCTCAAAAGAGCAGCACTTCTGACTGGATATCAGATATGACGCTGAAGGAAACTTGCACTGATGAATAGCAACTCACCAAGTATCTAAATACTCACAAAATACACTCGATAATCTAGAGAGAGAAAGAGAGAAAACGTATGAATTCTGATATGATTTTCAATTCTAACTTAGCCCTCTATTTATAGGAAAATGTTAGCACGCCGAAGCAGACTTGACCTATAACCTGATGGCTTTACCTGCTACTATTCCACCCACCAAAAATCAGTCATCTTTCCCAACAACCAAAAGTGGGGCCCACTCAATTCTAGAAATTTTCACCAAAACCTAATTTCTGAATCAGTTACCTCTTAAAATTCATAACAAATTATACGCTCATTTTTAACGATTCAAAATTTATGGACATATACTCAACTTATATATGTATAACATATCCAAAAATTACAACGATTCAACGGTCTGATTAAATATTATAACTCACACAATAAAGCTGTAATAACACCGATTTGATCTTTTAATACCTCCAATCCGATAAAATACTGATAAAACACCTTAACATTAACTCCTTCATTTATAACCACATAAATAAACTCATCATTTATATCTACATCAAATAAATATTTGCTTATCATATAAATTAATAATTAATTATTCACAAATAATATTACAGAATTACATTTATGACAACCAGACTGTTCTCAGGAAAGAGGGGGCTTTCCGATAAGGATTTCTCTTTACTGGTGCGCAATTAGGTGACCAAACCTCTCATTGACAGAACTTTCTATACATTGCCAATAATGCTATCTAATAATATTATTCAAATAATATGAATTATTAATCTGATAATGGAGATACTGTGCAGTGACAATTATTGAAACAACAATAATATAAAATATCAACGTAGCCATTATTGAACCAATAAAATAAAATATTGAACAGTAATTACTGTAACAATTATTGAGTAGTGCCTTCTTACGTAAAAATCAATAATTGAAAAAAATATTGTGCAATACCGTGCGCTACTATGCAACTACGCGTATTACTGTATTTTAACCACCAGGTATTCCAACAGTGTTAACGGTAACAACTACGCCGTTATTTATAAAAACTCAAATTTGTCATTTTCTTCATCAGACCGTTATCCGTTATGTGGCCCACAAATGGCTGCGCCGTCATACAAATATTCCCCGACAGAAAGAATATTCCACGACCAAACGAATATTCCCCGACAACAATAAGTATTTTATAGCCACTTGCTTATTTTGAAAAAAATTCATATATCACCCTTAACTTTAACTTTTTATCAATTTAACCATTTAATAAATAGGAAAATTGAATACTTTTATTTCATAAAATTCGGGGTCTTATTATTATCTTAGTCATAATATTTCTTACTGGGCTAGTTGAGCTCACCATTTCTTTCACTGTTCTCTTCAGGAAATGAGAACATAACAGGGACTAGTCGGGGAACGGAGTGACGGTCCAGAGGATAGCATTAGTAGTCCTCACTATTATGTAAAATATTGTATTAATAATTGTAATGAGGACTCCTTTTGAGTTTGTATAATATCTAGTAAACAAAAATTGTATTCAAACTCACAATTATGTTTTGTCGTATTGTACACAACAGTTGTATTAGTAAGTTATATTTAAATTTTGTACCATGTATTTGACGACCGAAGATGGTTGATGTATACCTAATTTTGGGGGCGTCACATTACCCCTCTATTTAATATGCTTAGTTAATGCAATTGTGGAGAGAGAAATAATTAATTAGGGATAATTATGGAGAATGAGGAGAGACAATTGTGGAGAAAAAAATAATTAATTAGGGACACAAAAGATATTTTGTGTTATTTTTTAATAAATGTGCTTAATTCTAAAATGTCATTTAATCTGAATAGGAAGGAGTATTTATTTATTGTTTTATTTAATTTAAAAATAATAATTTTTATGATATGATATTGAATCAATATATATTTTTATTAATATTCTTTTTATTTTTAGCAATGTGAATATTTTATTTTAAATTTTAAATTATTATCAATCCAACAACTTTATGACTAATTTTAACTTAATTTTTTATTTATAAATTAAATTGATACCAAATACTTTTATTTATATATCATAATTTAAATAATTTATAAATTAACTTAAATTTTAATTTTTTAAAAATAAGTCGTTGCGGAAAGAGAGGGTAACTTCGTATTAAAAAAGAGGAACATAAATAAGCTCATCATCTCCTGATATTTGTGGTCCGTAGTATTAATATGTCGGGCCCGCATGTGTGTGATTATAGGATCCGGTTATGATGAATGATGTAACACCCCCTTCTCGAAAAGGAAAGGGAGGTCACGCACAAAGCACAACAAACTTCAAAATAGTAAACTGAGCACTAATAACTTCAACTTATGTAATAATGATATCCACCAATAAAGTACTAATTATAATTCTACCACTAGAGTCAAAATAATCAAAACTTAAAAATCGAAACAACCTAGATTGATGGTCAAAGACAACTCTCTCATTACACTAGCCCTGAATCACCCCTGCAAACCTGCCGGAAGAAAAACACAGCATGAGCCAATTGCCCAGTACGGATATAAAGGTATAAAAGATATACAACTAAAATACGAAATCAACATAGACAAAATATTGCGTCTGACAAAAATAAAACTCCAAAGATATGAATAGAATATATCTAAACCAACGAGAATAACGAAACAAAAAGAGAAGTAAAGAAAATAATGAACTGAAATAACTAACCCAATTAATTGAAAGGAGACGAAACAAACTGAAACGAAACGAACAAAACTAATACCATAAAATAATAGGCTGAAACAAATGGCTGGAGTTATTTCATACCGATTGAGCTCAGAAATATATCTTGTCACACAGACAAGTCAAAACAATGCCACACAGGCAAGTCAAAATAATGTCACACAGGCAAGTCAAATGATGCCACACAGGCAAGTCAAAATAATGTCACACAGGCAAATCAAATGATGCCACACAGACAAGTCAAAATAATGCCACACATGCAAATCACACATTGGACCGCGAATCCAATGTATGCAAATCGGATAGGTGTGTTTGGCACAACATCACCAATCCGCAGAACAGAAAACTAGGGTTAACCCATACGCCTCCCACAACAAAACACCAAATGGCCCATTTACTCCGGAGCCCAAAATGAAGACGTCGTGGACTAATCACACCGCCACGGAAAGTGTCACGTCTCTCGTGCCAAGACGACGTGCCTGTGGTACCCCCACAGGTGGTTATAACTCAGGTATACTTTACGGTATATTCTAACAAAAATATCATGTCACAACACATGCGACATAATACTAACAAAAGGGTTCTATATGTACATGTTGAACCAAATCAAATTATAGTCACAAGGTTTCAAAAGGAAGGTAGCAACATGTACCGCTCTATAATTATCAAAATAAATAATAGACATGATAACCTGATGCAAAGAGTACAAGTACGAGTCTAATGAGTCAACTCCAAAATGAAACAAATATATTAATTTCACAGGAAATAATTATGTGAAATCATAACAGAATTCGAAATAAGGAAACAAACGAACAAATCAAATTTAACAAAAGTATCGCTGAAAGAGTACAGAATCCGTACCTGATACTTCCAACCCATTTATAGCCCACTCCACAAAATCTTACCCTCAATTGTCAACGATATCAAATACGAAACGTTATTCGCAACGGTTGTCCAGCTCCTCTGCGGTTCCACCAATGCCACGTGTTAAAGACGATGACATCAACTCCATTCCATAACTTGCTACCTTGTTCGATTGAGTCCAGTTTTAACACCCGTCCAATTTTCTCTCTCGCTAAATCCACTAAATACACATTGCGTTCACGCATCACTTTCACTCCATAATCCGTAAAAGTGACCGTGGCTACATCGCCTCTTAAAGTAGTGTTGTATTTGGCATTAGGCACTGCAGAATGAAGCAAGCAAACCAATAACATCCACTGGTTTCTGCTAAGAGAATCTCCTACAAACATTATGTTTTTTTTTTCTCTCATTCTCTCCAACAAATCCCGACCATCAAATCTTGGCAAGTTGCAGCTATGGGGTTGCCATCTGTATTTGAGATAAATCTGGTTCGACCGGCCATTTTTTCTTGCAATTGAATTCTCTCACTATCAATGGACACGTGGATGCATTGCATAGAGGGTAGGATTCATCAAACACCCAATTCCCCTGAAAATAATCATAATTATATTTTTCCCAATTTTCTGCTCCCGTTTGGAGCACCAAATTATTGAAGATGAATACTAGTTGCAGAAGAGAGAAAGTACTCATGAATTCAACCCACAACCCATCTCTTAGCCAAATAGGACCCGGTGCAATGAGTTCAGCAGCTTCCCCTGTTTCTCCCTCTATATATCTATACCTTTGTATGTATATATTTGTTCTACCCTACAGTATAATATATATGGTTTAGGTTTTATTCATTCTCATAATTATAAACTGATTTAATATTACCCACAAATATAATTTAAACCCAATTAATTTTTAAGGCCCAAATTGTACTAAATTAATTTACCAATCACTTATTGATTTATTAACTCTCCTAATTTAAATAGGATTTTAATATTACCCAAATACAAAATAGACCCAATTAGTATAAAAGCCCAAATTAATGTAATCACATACTTATTATAGTCCACAATAAATAAATACCATTTGACCCAAATAAAAACAAAGTCCAATTAATATTTTATAATTAAATTTTTTTTTTCGGGTATTACAAATGACGAAGTTGATGGTGAGTTATATAATTTTGTAGTAAAATTTTAATTATATTTGTAACATATTACAGTAAAATTATAGAACTCACTACGGTGAAATTGATTTTCAAGTTCACCGCAGGCCGGATCCGTGATTATATTACGTGACAGTAGTATTATATTAGTTTTCATTTTATTCGCTCTTTCTCTCTCTCCGTCTTGTCTTTGCAGTGCTCCGATGGCGCCAACTACTGTCAACCGATGGTTGAGGCCCGAGGTTTGTTACTAAAAACAATATTCCTCCCCTATATATATATATATATATATATACACACACACGCGTATGTATGTGTTTGGTTTTTGTTTTAATAGATAGAGAAAGCGTAAATTTTTAGCGATATAAGTAAATTTTAAGGGTATAAGCTGCAGATCTGATGGATTTTAGGATTTATGTGTGTAGGTTTATCCGCTGTTTGCGGCTGTAGGTGTGGCCGTGGGAATTTGCGGTATGCAGCTGATTCGTAACATTTCAAGCAACCCTGAAGTCAGGTGTCCCTCTCTTGTTTTCGTACAAGTGTATTCTTTCATTTTGTCACTAGCTCATACTCCCTCTGTTCCAACAGTCCCATTTGCAAAATTGACAAATTTTAAGGACATTTTTGCTACTTATTTACTCCTAAATGGCTAAATTTATTGCATGTTTTGTTTACTAGTGATGATAATGAAATTTTGATGGTATACTTGATGAAATTAGAAATGGCACTCTTGTTTTGGGAAAAAAGCAAAGGTGGCAAATGAGATTTTTTTTTGTGGGACGGAGAGAGTAGTATTTATGGTACAAATTCCAATTTATATGTATTCATGGATTTATATCCAATTTCTCTTTTGGTTTTGCTAAATATATGTGTTCTTCTATATGATCTCTGCATGCATCTGTTTATATTGTTAGATTGTTCCTCTTCAATTTTATGCTTCACACCTTCTGGTCAGGGGCTGCTGACCTCCCTCAGACCCTTTATATTTATTTCTAATTAAATTCACCTCGTTTTGTCTTTGTATATACTAGTTGATAGCCCGTGCAATGCACGGGCTAGTTTGAATAATGAACTGTATAATTTATTAACACGATAGTGTTCAAAATTGAGGAACTATGTTAGACTATAACAATTAAAAATGACTTTAGAGACCATTCATCATATTTACTTAGCATGAATTTTTTTTTATTCAATAGATTATGTTATAAATATAAAATTACAAATATGTAAATAATTGTGAAATTATTATTTCCACACCCAGAGTAAATACACTGGAGATTTTTTTTTTTAACTAATTCATGCTTGACACATGAAATTTCAAATACCCACTACGAATTGATTACAAACGCTATCAAACCCAACACAACCCATTTTACATCCTAAAATTTAAACACCACATCAATAGGTGCAAAACCAATCGTTGAGCTTAGAAAATTCTAGAGAACAATTACTTTGGGAGTTACCTTATATATAGGTCCACCATCAATACTAAATTCCAAGCCACACGATTCTATATTAACTTTATATCCCAAAAAACATTCCAAAATTTGGATTCTACATCAAATTCATATCCCAAACTCTGCAAATAACACAAATAAAGTTAGTAGTAAAATCTTTGACAAAAGACATCCGCAAATAAAGTTAGTAGTAAAATCTTTCACAAAAGACATCCAATCAAAATAGATTTCAACAAATTATGACCTAGAAATTAAAGTTAAAGAACTTAGACCCACCACTTTACTCTTATGCTACGTTTGGATTGAAGAAATGGAATGGAGAGTGGAATGATTCACTCCATTATAGTTTGAATGAGTTATTCCATACTCTACATTCGGAAAACACAATTTTTTTTATTCTATGAAAATGAGTCATTTCATTCCCACCTTCAATACTCCAATCCAAACGTAACATTAGTTATTAACAACCACTAATAATAAGGCATGCCATCATTGGCATATGATGTATGTATATGTGTAATAAATGTAATTATCAACTACCTCTCTTGTCAAATTGTTAATGTCTAATATAAATGATCTTCCGAAAACTTGCTAGTCCCGACAATTTCCTTATTTTGAAAACATAAATATCTTAAAAAAATAGTTCATGAATTGCATTAGATATATAATCATTCGCTATTCCTGAGGACCCCAGGGTAGCATATTCTCTATGCACCGAGAAAATAGTCACTACAAAACGTTATAGTTCAAGCAACTTAATGATTGAACCAATAACAATGTTAATCATCTTCAACAATCAAAATCAAAAACTCCAAACTAAATAACACATTCTTCTCCCTCAAACCCAAGCAAGGACTGAAAGTTAAATCAATAAACAGTACATCAAAATCAAAGTTCCTAGTGAAATTACTTATTTAACAGACAACAACAAACAATTAAATTATAAAAAACAACACGAAATTTAGAGAGAGAATTAAATTAATATACCTCGTGAACGAAGGTCTCCAATTCAGGTTTAGAGATGTTGGAATGATACCAAACTTGGTAACCTACAATTAACAAATAAATATCATGCTTTCGGAGACATAAATATCTAACAAAGATCGTTGCATTAGATATATAATAATTGGGAAATTTTAAAACCCAAGCTATTAAAAGGACCCTGGGTAGCCTTTTAGTTGGTAAAACAACTTCAAAAAGTATAAAGAGTACTACCAAAACAATGCCAAAAAAAAGAAGAACATATTGGCATTCGTAATATTGTTGTCTTGACTTGGGATCCATCAACTGGCTGAACATCTGACTGTATCCCTGCGGAAAACATGCATCAGTTTTAGCATCTACCTGAGTTTGCTTATACACTCAAGAGTTAAATTAAAAAAGAAAAAAATGAAAATAAAAAGGTAAAAGGTCCTTCTCAGAAGACATCTTGTTTATGAAACTAAGCTAAGATAATACATTGGAGTTGTGTATATTAAGTGTTCATTCAACTCACATATAAGTGTCTCTGTGTGTGTGTGTTGTGCATTTAGTGAATTATTTTCTCCATACAGTTTCTAATAGCTCTGATGCAGGTATAATTAGTTGAGCCTGCTGTGAAAGGTACTCTTAATGTACTCAAGGCATGTTCCGAAGCAAAACATAATAAAAAACAAATAGTTATTATATGAAATGTTACCAAAGTATGGAAGTAAGAAAAGTATAGTAGTTTTCCTCAATATGCTGTTTGAATCTTCAGGACAACCATTTCCTACTTGAATTTTCCAGTGAACTGAGTTACTGAAATGGGCTGAATAATCTTCATCTTCCTTGTCTTCACCACAATCAACAATTTGTATGGCTTCCCCGTTCGTTGGTCCCTTTTCATCCTAATTAACATAACTAAACAACTACACGCCATTTATAGAAAGAAACTCCAGTATAATAATAAAAGAAACCCAAATCACATACCCAAAACACAATACCCATTCATAAACCATGACAAAAATACTTCTTTTGCAGCAAGTTTGAGCTTTGTTAAAACATAAATTTAATATTCTTTTTTCTTCATTTTACTACTAGCAAATAAATAGATTGCAACAATTAATTTCGAAAATATGAAACAAAAGAAGACTTCATATAAAAAGGATCACCTATAATTGACAAAATCATTGAATCTGAATGTAAGTGCTAGCTCGAACAGTAACTATGATTTTTCCATAGTCACATGAACCTATAAAAATATATAAAATTAAAAAATATTAGGATTTATTGTTCACAGATACAGATGATATAAAAGCTATATAGGGGGAGATAGATAAATGAATAAAGGAAAAATCGCAATAAAATCATATTAAGCTCTTCAGTCAAGACTTTTATCAAGCACTTATTGAGTTTTTTTGCCTTCTTCAATGACATAAGTTTTCTTCATATGTAGAGGCTAGAAATGAGGAACATTGAATTATAAAGGACAATCTAGACAAATAAAAGCACTAAAAGCAATCATTTGGAAAGAAGAAAAAAGAGAGATAGAAATGGATACTATATGCAAAATATAGAATTTTATAATATATGAGCATACATAATAGCGAGATCGGACTACAAAAAAGAGTCGAAATTCAAATTCGTCCAGTTTGGTCTAATATCAGAGGCAACATTGGCTAAAGTTTTCCGCAAAGGACCTGGTGGGATATGGCTTTTTTGGAACAAATTCAAGTGAACATATATACGACTATGCTCTAAAACTTAGTAAGCTTCCCAGGATCTAATGGACTTCTAATCAATAATACATAGTTGTGTACGTGAAATATAAACTTGATTGGGAGCTATGCATATATGCATATATGATTCAAGTCAAATCACAAATAGTGCAGACATGTAGTTCAGTAGAGGTTGGGCTAATAAATTGTCTTGTGTTAGAATATAGTGTGCTTATGAATTACACATAATGCGTATAGCTCATGACTAAAGCTTATAGCTTATGACTTGCAGACAGTGTAAATTTAATACCACACATGAGATTAAAGGTATTATAAGAGTATAAATATACCAATCCGATACATAATTATTGCAATTGAACATGGCCTAAAAATCAAAAGAGATCACCGAAAAGCTACATGTTAGAGAATTGGGACAAAAACCCAAAATATATGGCAACAAAATTTACATTAGCAATATTCAATATTGTTAAATCAAATATTACATAATCTATTATTATATATTTCAGCAGTAGGTGTTGCAATTATATCTCACCCCAAACGGTTAATTAACATCAGTACCGGCGATTGAATCCATAAACACAGTCTCCTTGCCGTTTAGGAAGAAAATGGCCAGAAAACCCTAGAGATTGTGGAGAAACCTGCACAGAGGACAAAAACTTGAGGAAAATGGAAGATAGAGAAAGAGATATTTGGGATGGTAGAAGAAACCCAAAAAGTTAAAGCAATTGAGACTGAAGAATAGAAGGAGTCGTATTATTTTTAGTTAGAAAATTAGAAAATACCTTGGGGTCCGGCGAACTTGCTTCCGAGATCGTCCGGCGAGATGATTGGATTCGCGGGTGAGAATGAGATAGAGTTCGTACGCCCGGATGCTTGGATTCGCGATTGGGAAGAAGTAAGAGTCTCTGTACTTTTTTGACCCGAACAACCCAGATCTGTTATAGAGGGAAAGAGGCGGAGACTGAAATTGGAAGAAGGGGAAGAGGAAAATTATTAGAAAAGGTGAGAAACTGAAATTGGAAGAAGAAGAATAGGAGGAAGCTGAAATTGAAAGAAGAATAAGAATAGGAGAAACTGAAATTGAAAGAAGAAGAATAGGAGGAGAGGAAACGGGAGAAACTGAAATTGAAAGAAGAAGAATAGGAGGAAGAGGAAGAGGAAGAGGAAACGGAGGGTTTAATTGATTTTTTATGAGGAGGAGCACAACTCGGTACATAACTCAGTTGATGCAATTGACTCAAATTGATTTTAAATTGATTGAATCAATTGCTTGTGCTGTATTTATATATATATATTGATTACTGTTTCTGAGGAACATAATATAAAACGTAACCATGAGAGAATGCTTAGCTTGCTTAGTTGCTTTAGATCGTAGTCGCATATAGAAAAGCTTCAAAAGAATTAGTTGGGCTAGGAATTTACTTACAAAAAGTGAAAAAGCATTGAGCAATAGAGGAAGGATTAATTATTTAAATCTTTTAAACTTGGTAAAAGGACTTTAAAGTTTTGATTGGAAGAGATATTCATGGTTTGACATACTTCTAATGTTAAAGAGTATAATATGCTTTACTGAATAGGTTGGCTAATTATTATTCTAGAACAAGAATGGATTCTAGTTAAATTTTACTCACTCCATCTGAGTTCACAGTTTGGAACTCTCTGAGAGGGTTACTCTAGATTCTAGTTTGGTTCTCCTGCCATATGTTGTTAGTTACATCCAAGCTAAAAAGCATCTACCTTTCACAAGCTACATTTTTGGATCCAACCAAACAGAAACATGTGAGAAGGCTTTCTAAGTCTGTTTTTTGACTTATTTATACGGCCAATTCTACGCACACATCCCTCCCCCTTTGTTCACGATTTTTTTGGCATGGAAGGCTATCGTTGTCTCTTGAATGTATTTATTCAATATGAAGCCTCCTTATTTGATAGGCACACTATAAAATTTTGATCTTTAAAACATACTATCACATTCTTCGCATGTACAAATTTGTAATGCTTCATATATTAGTTCTTACTTTTAACTTGAAGCGTACCAAAAAGGAAAATTATATCTACCATCTATTTATCTTCTGTTGACCAAGTGTAAGCTAAAAGTTTGCATTCCCATAATCATAAATTGAAATACATAATATTGCATATATACAGGCATGAAACAGGGCATATTTACAGTTACTGACACAATTTACTGTCTGCAAAACTAAGGGTGAGCAAGGAAAGCAGGGCTGCTGGAGTGCTGGATAACTTTGTTGAAGGGGAAAAGTACGCACAACATGCTCTCAGGAAGTATGTTCGCAACAAGTCTCCCGAGATAATGCCATCTATTAACAGCTTTTTTGCCGACCCAAAATGAAGTTTTCAACTAGTGAACATGTTGTCCCTGATTCATAAAAGCTATTGATTGTGATGTATTGCAATATTAGAACCTCTTGATATGCTTAAAAACCCATAACCAAGCCGTGGTTGGGTAATGGTTCAAACATGAATAATTTTGATGCAGAATTACTTGTTTCTGCAACAATATTTCTTTCTCTGTTTTTGAGGAATTTTTTTTATCCCCTGAATAAATCATATACGTGCTCATCTGTGACCCAAAAAAACATCAATATGTTTTGGAAAAACTCTAGATGAAGGTTTAAGACATACGTTTGGAAGTAATGTCAGAAGATGAAGTTCTAGGATGCTCAAAGTTTGTATCAAGGAAATTAAACAAATGCTAAAATGCCTTATTTTTAGAGCGAAATGTGACATTGAGATGAGCTTTGAGTCTAAGGTGTAGTATTGAGTTGCTCAGATTTGGTTCATAAAATTTATTGAATATAAAATAAGGTTTGATTGAGGTCCATTTAGCTATCGAGTCGAGCATGATTCCGAATCGGGCCCAAACAGTTTGAACTTTTCGAACGAATATGATCCGAGTATCAATAGAAAATTAAAATTTGAGCAGGTTCGAATAATTTATCTAACTTTAAAATTTGCTCATATTTGACTCATTTATATTTCGAGTCGAGCGAGTACGAATTGAGTCCGAACTATTTGCTCATTTTATAGCATTAGCTTTGACTACTTGGAGCCGGACCATAAGTTGAAAGAGAGTATACAATCTTTATTCCGCGTTGGTTACATTTAAACAATTTAATTGGTTCATATAATAAAGTGAAATTGTTAATGGCTATGGAGTTTATTAGTTTTGTTGGAATATTTCACATAAATTTCACATTGAATAAATTTAAGAGTGTAGATTGGTTAATAAGTATAGTGGAGTCTCAACCTAATAGGGTAACATTTTAGTGAAATATCCCAATTGTAGTGAAAGAATGAATGATTAATATATACATGAATGACCTGATGTGTGACGCCCCCAAAATAGGTCCACATGACCCATTCTGAGTCGCCAGATATCACATTATAAAAATTAAATACAAACTTCATTTATACAACTGTTGAACTGTCATATGGAATACGACCACAGTTAACAATGAGTTTTAATACAAATGTATGTAACTCTCATGGTGCCTCAACTTTACAATGGTACCTTACATAAAAGTACAGTCAAAAACTGTTTTAGAAATTAAAATATTTGGGAAGCGCTCAAGGAAACCTTCGTACATGGGAGGCCATGCGTCTAAGTTATGATAGATATCATATGCCCACAGAATTATCCTTGGTTGACCCAATAGACCCCAAAGAAAAACGAGAAGATTACTATCATCTTCTTTCCAATGGTGAGTCTTCTCTTGAGTATAACTATCTCCACTGTCTCCAAGTGAAAATTATACTTCAAATAAACTCCTAGATCATATAGGTAGTGCTCGTAGATATACTTAGCAAGTTGATGTGCACAGAGGCGGAACCAGGGGGCCAGGGGGGCACCTGCCCCCGGTAAGCTGGTACCAGTAGTAGCAGCACTCTCAGATGCAATGAAAATTGCTTCAACAAAAAAGAAAAAAGAAAGAAAAGGAAACTTACCAAACTGCAAGTCAAACTGTCAATACTGATTAGTGGCCTTTTTCCATATAAATTGCAAACCATAACCTTTAGCAATTTGTAAAGTCTCTATTTCTTAGAAAATCAAAGCCTTTAGTGGTTCTCCGAACATTCAATTCTTAGGAAAGACTTGCATATTTCATTCAATTTACATATATTTTATATTTTTTCTGTAATTTTTTTTGTAGGTCATACATCTCAATGCGAGTGAGAAACGTAAATTTGAATTGTCTAAATAATGACAAAATGTTTGCAAATAAAAATCATAAAGAGGCGATTTTGTTTTAATCAATATAAAATTATTATAAACTTTTTAAAATCAAATTAAGATATTTTTAAACTCTAAATTAATATAATTTTTTTAATTTTAAAAATTCTGAGGCACATGCTCTCAATAGTCAAAATCAATTAAAAGTCACAGGAAAACACAATTTCTTTCTTATTTGATGCATTAGAAACTTCAAATTAGCTTTTAATTTAATTAATGAGTGATATAATAAGCATCTCAATTTTTAAATGCATTCTTCTCCGAAAAAACTCCAAATTAACCTTTAGTTAATATGTAATCAAGAAATCTTTGTGAAGAGATTCAATCAAATATGCTCATTTCTATATTCCCACAATTTTTACAAACACATTGAATTATTATATTTTTCCAACAATTGAAAGCGAGTAAATTTTGAGACGTTTTCAAACTATGCAGATTCGCATGATACAGTTGCATCCTCTTAGTCGTACAACCGAAAGAAACACTTCAAGCGTCAATAAATAAAAAAAATTTACTGATTTATTTTTACCCCCTATGAAAATCTTTTGGTTCCGCCACTGGATGTGCACAACACTGTCTTATGATAACACGAGGTTGTATGTCATTAGACATCTTGTATGATAGTGACAAAACACCCTTCCAAAGTTGGGTTCATCTCACCCTATTTGGTTCACCAAAATTAAATATCAAATAACGTATACAATACGACACACTTATCTAAAGTTCTTAACAAAATTATTTCTATACTATTTAGGGAGAACCTTAACAGCTATAGACCACCGTTCTATTCTCCTGTTATCCCCGCTCGACCCAGCTACACTCGTATTACCTGAAAGGAATTGTGAAGCAAAAGGGTGAGCACAACTAGCCCAGTAAAGAATATCATGACTAAAGATAATTTAATTATCAATAGCTTTCATCAATAATAAATCAGAGATTTAGAACATATGGTCTATGATAAAGCTTTTCAACCATAGTTGCAACGGAACGAGCAATCCATTAAAAGAGTCAAATAGACCACCAGGTCTATTATTTTCTCCATGTTAAAAGTCCATCAATAATATTTTATCCCTGTAAAATCAATCAACAATTCCTGTCCACAATCATATGAATAACTCATAATCATAATTGTGATTCTGAATTCCCTTTTCGCACCCAGAACGAAGATGATTCTCATCACCTATCTTCACCTGAAATATCACAAATCATGGTTATACCAAATCACAATTCCTGCTCATAATCATACTAATAAATTCATCTTTGCATTAGAGGCCAAAGATATACAACTGTAAAACCAATAATGCTGAGACTCAGCTTAACAAATAATCCACATCATCGAATCACTCCTGCACTACAGCCAAGGATATTCGTTAATATCACATCCATGAATTATCCATGCACTACGGCCAAAGATATTCATTATTATCACATCCATGAATTAATATTTCATTGCTGAGACTCAGCTCAATAATTAATCCACATCATCAAATCATCCCTGCACTACAGGCCAAGGATATTCTTTAATATCACGACCATGAATTATCCATGCACTACGGGCCAAAGATAATCGTATTTTCATCAACGGTCTTGATCATGCCATAAAACAATTCATCTTTGCACCCTTGGCCGAAGAGAATACATAGCCATAATCATACAAAAAAACTGTCCATCAATGCACTACGGGCAAATGAGGACTTTTTCATTAGTATCACAACCACAAATTATCCATGTACTACGGGTCAAAGATAATCGTATTTTTATCAACGGTCCTAATCATGCTATAAACCAATTCATCTTAGCACCCTTGACCGAAGAGAATCCATAGCCATAATCATACCAAAAATTGTCCATCAATGCACTACGGGCTAATGAGGACTTTTACCACGTCATTTGTAACATTACGGTCATGATTATATCGAATAATCCTTGGTCATAATCATACCAAGTCCATCTATGTACTACAGGCAACAGATGACTTTTAACAAAATATAAATATGAGGATGATGACAATGATATAAGAATTCAATAAAACAAGTTCAAGAATTAATTTAACCAAGAACTAATAACGTCTCATTTATTCGTAACTAGATTATTTTCATAAAAAATACCAAATCAGTCCCAAAAATTATTTTTTCTAGGATTAAGCATAATATAGTCCTATATTGAACATATATTTTTCTCAAAATTTTTAAAATTCATTTACTATTTTTTAAAAATCAATTTCTAATTAATTTTTTAAGAAATTAGCTACCTTAAGTTTAACTCCAAAAATTCCCAAATCTTAGCAAGATCTTACACATGTTAACGTGAGCTTCCAGTTTAAATTTCATGGTTATCGGAGTTATAGAACTCCGGTTATAGCATATTTTGTCAAAAAAACCTAAATATTGAAATGATTATAACTTGCTCATTTTAAGTCAGAATGAGCTCATTTTTGAATAGGAGGTACTTTATACCATATACTTTCATGTCCCAAAAGGCCAGAATTTTTCTCACAAATTAAGTAGCCGAAACAGTCCTTCTAAAAATCTGGACAGTAGCATTTCGGTAATTTCCAGCTTTTGACTCTTTTGCTAAAATCAGTCCACACAAAAATATACAACACCTTTTCCAGTGATTCTACTTGGAGATGCTACAAAACTCATAGATCTAACTCTAGAACCTGACCACACTCAAAAATTCAAAATATAATAGGAGATATAGTCAATTGAATTTCATGTTCTATTTTCACCAAAATCTAATTTTTCAACCCTTTGTGATTTCTAAGAAACTTTCATGTTTTCACATAATAACCAACATAACTCATTATAACACTTACTAATACTACATATACCCATGATTTTTATCAGTCCAATACTTTTATTATGACTCTCATCATAATCAACGTAACCAGATCATTTCTACAATTTAATAAGGAATGAATACAAAGGATCATTCACCATGCATGTGATAATCCACATAGACAGTTATTCCAACATAATAATAAAGAATAGAATAACAGAAAAAATTCACCATGCATGCGATAGAGACCGCACAGACGGGTTATTCCCAACAAAATAATAAATAATAGAACCAGGTCCGGCGTAAAACGCACAAACAGGATATTCCGACAGAATCGTAAATACGAAATAATAAATGATGGAATCAGGTCCGGCGTAAAACGCACAGACAGGATATTCCAACAGAATCGTAAATACGGAATAATAAATTATGTAACCAGATTAGGCGAAATTCGCACCAACATAATATTCCGACAGAATAATAAAGAACAGAATAATAGAAGAATTTCACCATGTATGCGGTACTTCGCATAAACAGGTTATTCTAACATAATAATAAGGAATGTGATAACATAAGAATTTCACCAAGTATAGGGGAGTCCACTTATACAGGTTATTCCAACAGAATAATAAAGAATGGAATAACAGAAGTTCTCTTCATGAATACGAAAGAATAACACCCCTTACAGGTGTAACAAATAATATCTCTTACACAATAATGATATCCATTACCTTTGAAAGAAGAGTACTCCGACTGGTAGGGCGAGGATATACTCGAAGAAAACCTGTATTACGCTCAAAGCTTTCTTAAACTCTAAAGAAATACGCTCAAGATTATAGAAGAATAATTCTCTCTATAGTTTCTCTCTCTAGAGTTTCAGTGAATTCGTAAGAAATAATGAATGAATGAACTTCTATTTATAGAAGAATGGACTGCATAGTAACTAATTCATGAACGGCCCAGATTGATTTACTTTAATCGGACGGTCCAGATTTAAAGAAAAATCTTTTAAATAAAATATAATATATACTATTTATAATCTAATAAAACGAATAACTTTATAAAAATATTCTGTTTTATATAAAAAGATATTACTATGCAAAACACTATACAAATAGAATATAATATATTCTATTTATAGAATAACTTTATAAAAATATTCTGTTTTATATAAAAAGCTTTTCTGTTTTATTACATTAATAAAACTAATAAAACAAAACTTCATCATCACTTACTTTGAAAATTTTTTAAATGTCATCCTTAACTTTAAACTTTTATCAATTTAACTATTCACCAAAATAGAAAAATTGAACACTTTTATTTCATAAAATTCGGGGTCTCACATGATGGCTAAAGCTTTTAGGTCAAGTTGGGTTCTAAATATGTATGTTAGTGCCTTTGTGTACACACGCGATGCGCGGGCTCTTCAATTCTTCCCTAACAACACGGAAAAGTAATTCATGTGATACACATTATTTTAGGTGTACTTTTCCCAACAGTGGTATCAAAGCTTGATTGTTTTTGTGATTTTCTTGGACAGCAGGTTGCATGATTAATATTAGGGCTACAAATTATGCAATTTGGAAGCCAAGAATTGAGGATTTGCTTTACTGCAAGGATTTGTACGAGCCACTTGAGAACGATGGAGTTAATCCCACAAACAAGAGTGACGCGTAGGTGGAACAAGATGAACAGGAAGACTATTGGTCTGATCAAATCGTGGATTGATCAAAGTGTGTTTTATCATGCTGCCACAGAAACTAAAGTTTATGCTATCTGGCAGAAATTGGAGTCCATGTTTGGAAGGAAGACGGTGCAAAATAAAGCCTTTTAGATTAGAAAGCTTGTGAATTCTAAGTTCAAGGATGGAAACTCCGTTGCAGAACACTTGAGTGATTTTCAGAGTTTGATAAATCAGTTAAGTATTATTAATTGATGTGGGATGGATTGTAAAATTTCACTACAATTAGTATCAAATCTCATGGTTCGATGGACTCAATTATCAGGTTGACACTTCAGGGTGGATCATTCGCAGGCCGCGAATCTGCGCGGTGGAGCAAATAGAGTTGAATCAGGTGAAACCCAAGATGATTTGAGTCGGGTGAATATGGCTCAGGATAGCTCTGGAAAAGTTGTTTAGGGTGAAGGGTTCACAAGGAGCAAGGTTGAGTCGAGTGGAGCGGGCTTAAGATGACTTTGGAAAAATTGTTCAGGGTGAAGGGTTCACAAGAAGCAAAGGTTGTACTCCCACGTTTGCCTCGGGCGTGGTTTAGTAGTATTAGAATTGAGCAGAGCTCTTGAAAGACTCAAAGAAGATGTGTTTAATGGTGATCACTCTAGTATGATACTTGTGATGGGTATTTAAATGAAAGGTAGAGATTGTTGGTATATTTCACATGAATCCCACATTGAATAAATTCAAGAATATAGATGAATTAATAAGTATGGTGTAGGCTCAACTTAATAGATTATCTTTTTAGGTAAGTAGGTAGTCCAAGATATGGATGGATTGTACAATTTCACTCAAAATTTATCTCCAAAATGAATTTAAATTACTTTTTTTGTGTGGATCAGTTTCAATAACTTAACTGGCTCGTCATTTGTCATTTGTTTTTAAAATATAACAAAAAGTAGGATAACCCAAAAACCTTTTTTTTATCATTTAATGAATATGTGAATTTTTTATCAAAATTTCAATACATAAAAATTCTTTACAATTTTTAACGGTGAAATATTTTTTATGATTTTAATTTTTAGTAAAATTGACCTTAATATCATTAACTACCCATTAACAACATATTTTGATCATTACTAACAAAATTATTAAGATCAAATAATTGGTGTATTGGATGGAATTAGAGGGAATGTGAATCTCAATATACTTTATGATATATAAGCAATCACAAAAAAATAAAATTACTTAACCAATATAAAGACAACACATTTGATTTGAGATACTTTTTAAGATAAATTTTTTTAAGACCTTTAGAATTACTCTTTCGTATTCATCTTCTGTCCTTTTTTTTATTTTTTTTGAGATACATGTCAATGTGCATGAATATTCATAGAATAATTTATATTGCATATGACGGGATTTCGGCTAGTACCAACATTACAACACAAAATTTATTGAAGACGGATACTATCACATAAAAAAAGTCACATAATACTCACATACATACATATACATACTGTGGGCTCCCACATGATATGTGGAGCCCGCAGTATGCATGTGTGTATGTAAACATTATATGACCATTTTTATGTGATAGTAACATTATTTATATGCAATATTAATTAATTCAGAGCATCGAAAATGCCAAAACCATCCAAACATGTTCAGTTCTCATAGCCAGTAATTATCAAACAATTCCATTCATTTCCTGTGTCAGAAGGGAAAAAAAGAGAACAAGCAATTTGGGTTTCTCTTCAAGAATCACATTGGACATTGAGAAATGAGAATCATTAGCACCATCGAAACAGTAATTAACATTCATTAATTGAAGTTCAGAATTTGGATTGTAGAGCTACTCCTATATAAACTGACAAATCCAAAAAAACATCAGCAGTAGGATGTTTAAGGCTAAGATAAACTACATGGGCACTTGCCATTTCAGTTGGTGTATTAAGAAAATATATCCGCATCAAGCAACAAAGTTGAGGAAAATAAAAAAGACAGTGCTGTGTATCTTTGCTGAACATGTGAAAGATCTTGAGTAATGGAACTGGATTTGCATCAAAAATTGGTCATATTTGCTTCTTGTCACCAACTTCAATGAACCATGACTTCCAAGCGTTGGCATAATGAGTGAAAAGATTACTTAGAGCTGTAACAAAATGCACTTCGTATCATTTAGCCGTTGTAAACAGTAGTATGCAATATATGACAAAAGTATGCATACGCTATGATTACGATTTCACATTGTAGATGATGCAAAAACAATATGGAATGATGTAAACTCTAATGGCATGCTGATACTTCAAAAAATGAAATACTATAAATATACTTCAGAATTGTGGAAGTTTTAAAATGATAAAGGTGGATTATGGATCCAAAATTCATGGACAATAAGTGTGGTGCGGTTACATAACTAGTTTGAGACAACAATAGAAGTGTGGAGGTGAAAGTTGAGGATGTAGACATGTAATTCGTAAAGAAAGGAAATGGTACGTGCTACGTATAATGCAGATAACTTAAAAGCGAGAAAAAAGAAGGAAAAAAAGTGATACGGTTGGTTAATAAGACAGTAATGGCATGGCCAAAGCCGCCAAAGGTAGATTCTTCCACTCAATTATGTGAACTCAGGATAATCTAATCTTTTGACAGCCATCAAGCAATCATAGATAGCAAATTAGCAATGATGTTCAAGTCACCACTCACAAAGAGGAGCTGGTATAAAAGTTTTAACAAAATCAATCTCATGAAATTTTAAAAGGCATTGCACTTGTTCACTTGGCATTGATGCGAGGAATCTTGTTTAAAATGTTCACCAAAAGTTTTCAAAAACTACCTTGGTTCCGATACTGAGGGCTGTAGGTAGAAGCCAGATGCTCCCAGTCCTGAACCCGCCTCATATTTTTGTTTGTAGGAACTTTTACGCTGGGAACACTTGCAGGGGTAAAAGGACCAAAGAGAAAATCCTTTGAGTTATGTTCAGGATGTTGCTTCATTGAGTTCTCGTCATATTCAATTTTCAAATTATCATGTTTAGTTTGCATCGGCTCATTTACCTTCTCAGTAGACCTGTCCAATACAGAATCTGCCTTGAATCTCTTTGAACAAGTATTTGTAATCTCAGTTCCAAATGCTCTCCTTTTAGAATTACTTGAATCAAAAGCACTCTCAAGAGCAATCTTGGCGTTTTCTTTCATTCCCAACCACCTAAATGCGGGTTTGCCACTTTCTGGATGACGAATCTACAAATTCATTGAGAAATAGCTAGGAAAAATGAGAAAATGAATTCTACAAATTTTGCTAGGTTATTTTTTACCCCATAGCCAACTCTGGAATATACCTAACCTTCTCAATGAGATTCAAGGATGCGAAGACGTTTGCAATATCGTACAGGCGCCTGACTTTAGCTGCATAATGAAGAATGTCAGTTAGAAGATTTAGATTCTTTATTATTCACAATTCAGATCAAAGGCTAAAGACTGTGAAAAATCATTTACTTCTCATAGCTGTTGGATCATGTATATCACCAATCAATGCTGTTGCAGCATTATCCAGGGAGATCATCTTGGCCTGAAGGGAGAATATAAAGGAATTCAAATTTTGTAGCAGACAAACCAACTAGTTCTAAACAAAACCATGTAATTGCTTAACTTACATCAGAACAAAGGAAAAGCTTGACAAAATTTTGCGTAAGAAGCCCCAGAGATTTCTCCTTCCGGTTGTCTATACAGAAAACCATTAAAAGCAAAGTTCACATAATTAATTATTATAAAGGGCTTCCTAATTCAATATGAATGCCTTCAAAGTTTACACAGGATATGTAAAACAGGAATCAATGAAAACTAAGACGTCTATTTTACGAAAATATAAGGAATAACAACTCACCAACTTTAGAAGATAAAAATTGTTTCTCTTGCATGTAATAGGTATTGTTGGAAGGCCATCCACGATCCTTGGCAATTGAAACCTAAGGGGAAAAAATCAACTACTGAGAAACTTTGTTCAAAACAAATGATTGAATAGGAATTGGTAGATTCAGCTTAGCTCAACCAAAATACATTAAAAATAAAAAGATCCATAGTTTCATTCATTTTTCATCATCTTTCAAGTAGACAGCCCAGATTAATCTGGGTTTGACTGTAAACGAGAGACTGAGCCAAATTGCCACTATTAGAGGCATATAGAAGTTTTATATTGATGCCAGTTTCTTAATTTCATCAATTCATCACAAATTTATAGGAATTTGACCACCTGAAGCTCTTGTAGAGCCCGAGGAATTGCACTAAAACCTTTCCAAGAGTACTGATTCTTTGCTTTTCTCGCTAAGACCTGAAACCCAAACAAAGCAACATACCCTAATGCTCTTAGACCATTCAACTCTATATAAACCAAAACTTAACAAAATATCTGGAGAAAGGCTGTAAAATTCATTACCCCAATGCTTTCCAGAATGTTGACAATATCATAAATTCGCCGTCTTTCAACTCCTGCGAGTACAAAATTATTGAATTAAACATATTAAATGGATAAATAAAATCCTAAAGAAATTTTAAAAAAAATGTAAGACCTAATTGAGTAGCGGCATTGTCCAACCCAATCGAGTCCACACCGTCCCGATTATACAGTTTCATGAAACTGAATCAAAGCCAACACAGTGAATTAGGAACCAAATAGATCTAATGAATTCTACCATCTAAACAATACGTGTGTATATATAGAGAATTGGAGAAATTACTTGGAGCATAAGACGCCGAGAGATTTTTCTTTACGGCTGTAAAAAGTAGAAGGGTTTTTGGCATCAGAACCAAGAGACGACATTGTTCAAACAAAGAAAGCTACCTGCTAGGAGGAGTGATGAGAGAGAGAGAGATCGTTAATTGGCGGGTTAAGAAAAATTGAAATGGCTGATAAATGGGGATTTTGATTTGTGATTGGAATCGGGGAAGATAGAGCTTCAGGTCGCGGGAATTCAAATTGGGAAGGCCGCGCGGTTTCTTCGATTTACCGAATCTGCCCTTTTTTGAGCAATCGTAATTGGGAGTATTTCGTAATGTAACTATTCTTCGATTTTATTTATTTATTTGCAAAACTGTTGAATAAGATTTTTTAAAAGAGTTCGTTTCTATTTTACATCTATAAGGATGCTGTGTTAAGCAACATGTATGTAGTAATATATAGATCAACACTTAATACTACTACTAATTTATTACTCTTGTCAATTCATTTACCTTATTAATTTAATAGACAAATTGTGTTATAATAATAATATGATATTGCATATTTATATATTTAATAGACAAATTGTGTTATAATAATAATAATACAAGAACGGGAAATGCTATAAATCTCACATCTTCCACTTTCTAACTATGGCAAACCAATAATCACAGAAACCCATACAAATCAATAGGATCCAATACAAAACAGAATAGAAGAAGTAGTAGTACTGAAAAACTAAACTAGTCTTTGACAAAGCCAGAAGAGAGAAAAGGCAATCTATTGGTCAACAGTGGTCACCTGTTGCCACTCTCCATCAACTGCTTCTTTCCACAACGTGACATTGTTGTCCCCTGCGGCCACAGCCAACAAGTTTCCAGTCAAAGACCATGAAATCCTCCAAACAGGCATCTTAAAGTCATTCAAAACTTTACCCTCCCATTGATCACCTTCCTTTGCAACAGTCCATATGACAACTGTCCCGTCTTGCGAAGCGCTAGCGATTGTAGACTTTGGAAGCCCCAAGTTGGGAGCCCAACCCACATCTCTCACCCAATCATTGTGCATCAGAAGGGCAGGGAAGCAGTCCATTTTCCAATTTCCATTGTAAAGTTTCCACACCTTTACAGTATTATCACAGCCACCAGAAGCCAGCTTCTGAACAGGATCCAGCATACCAGACCCAACCAGAGCACCAGGAGCCATTGAAGGGGCCCATGAAACTGAGGTTACTCCAACAGGGTGTGCTTGGTCGATTCTTGTGGTGTCCCAACCACCATCTGACCTGGCCGTGAAGACTGAGATATTCCCATCCGAGGATCCACAAGCCAAGCAAAGGCCGAGTTCATGAGGTGCCCAAGCAATAGAATTGACAGATGATTTGTGTTCACTGAAAACATGCACCTGCACCCACTCATTTTGGTTACCTTCCTTCCAAAGTATGACTTTACCATCATAGGAACATGAAGCAAGGATTGAACCAAACTTGGGATGTGCCCAAGCAGCCTGCCAAACTGGACCTTGATGACCGGTCAAAGTCGCAAGGTGCTGTGAATTACCATTGTTACTTACACCAGTTATTTTAATGGTGCTATCTGATGAAGCAGATGCCACACGCTTTCCATAGTAATCCATGGTTACATCATGGATAGTGTCATTGTGACCTGTTTCGATCTTCTGTGCAGGCATCTTTACTGATTTCTTTGTACTGTTCACTCACTAAGGTCCTTAATATTAGTGTTAAGGTGCTATATTTTATCTTTCAGACTCCTGTTAAATGTAGATAAAAACAAAAATAATTTCACTCGGTTACTGGTTAGTGATTACAAATTTACCAGGTAAAATGTATTGATCAACTGCAAATATCAATCAAAATCACAGGTAACTGCAACAAAACTAACATAATTTCACCTATGAACCGACAATAGAAATATTAGGTATGAAGAAAACTTGAGTTTAACCAACTAAAAGAGTTCTAGATATCATTTCACTCTCGCATTGAGGAACAACGCATCCCAACAATTAGTAGTCTCCTTAATGTAATTATAGTATGTTTACTTCAAGTGAGGAAGAAGTCCGTGAGCCTAAAGTTTCATACCTAAGTGCTAGTTGCCCTTATGCATCTTGCAAATTATACACGACCTTATATTACTTTTGTTGTCAACTTATTGGCAAGATACAATTATTCTCCGACTAAGAGGGGCATTGGGATGAATTAAGCCCATGTTGAGATACCTCCGTAGAAGTATAGATCTTGAGTTATTTTATCCAAAAATTCAACATCGCGATGGACTGGATATACTGATGCAGGATATTTATTAGATCCACACAATGGAATAGCACAAACGGGTTATGTATTTACATATTGTGACAAAGCTATATCCTGAAAATCTACAAAGCAAACCATGACAACCACATCTTCAAATCACTCAAAAGATTCTCGCAATACATTAGACAAGTAGAAAATGTGTTTGGTTAAGGTCAATTATTTAGAATATCCAAAAGTCATGCATACTACTTGATGCAGGACAGATTTAGGATGAAAAATTAACGAAAAATAAACTAGGATTTAAACTCCACGTTTAAACCATTAGGATCTCTTTAGTGTATCAACTCCACGTATCAATACCAATATGGATAAGATACCTCTATGGTAGGATACCTCTATAGTATGAATAAAATAATTATCTTCAATATTAATAGTATGTGGTCTAAAAGACTTGTGAAGATTACATCACTATTTAAATAGACTCAAAACTCTAACATTACTTGGGGAATAATAAAAGTACCAAACGATTAAAATACGCTTATTAATAATTCCTAATCACTAATTATTGTCCTAAATCACCACTAATAAATAAAATACATAAATCACATCAACTACTTTTTTATTAAACTTAATAAAACTGCAAATAATAAATATAAAAAATCCCTTATTTGTTATTGACTTGGAGTCCCCGTCACTACTATCAAATAAAGATATTTCTACAATCATGTATGAGGATAATGTTGCATGCGTCGTCCAACTTAGAAGATATATCAAGGGAGATAGAACAAAACACATTTCATCTAAATTTTTCTACACACATGAACTAAAAAAGAAAGGTGATATAGATGTACGTCAAATTCAGTCATGTAATAATCTAGCCGATTTATTCACAACGTCACTATCAAATGCAACATTTGTAAAACTTCATAATAAGATCGGAATGTGTCAACTCAAAGACTTGTCATAACATTGCATCAAGGAATAATTATTTCCTCAAAAAGGGGAGACTGTACTCTTTTCCCTTCGTCACGATTTTTAACCCAATGGGTTTTCCTGGTAAGGTTTTAATGAGACAATGCCTTGTGTAAAAGATATGTACTATTTTTTCCTTTGATAAGTTTTTTTCCACTGGATTTTTTTTAACACGGTTTTTAATAGGACATAAACTTCTATCCTAAGAAATCAAGGGGGAGTGTTGTAATAGTTGATTTGCCTAAGTCAAAAAGGCTAGAGGATAGGCCATCGGCTTATAGGCTATAAAGCCTCCTATTTTAAGGATTCTTTTGTGATTTCTTGTTATCCTATCTTGCCTATAAAAGGCTCCATTGCTGAATAAGAAATGCACACCGACAAATCTAGCAAAAGGTTCCTCTTGTAGTCTCTTCTGAATTATTTCAGTTTTATAACAATATTGATCTAAATAAAACATCAATTGTACACCATGAGAGAATGGACTAACACATTCCATTCAAACCTAAGATGAACTTGATAACATCCATCTTGTTAACAAACTAAACCTACTTTTATTAATTTTTCCCCCAAGTACTATAGAGCCATAAAAGCCAAAATGTAGACCTAGTCAATTTCCATAAATGGGTTTCTAAAATATGCAATTAAACAATATACATATCCAATAAATAAATAAAATCAGACAACTTATGGTACAAAAAACGCACATTACAGATTATCAATTTAAAAATCTAAGCACCCGTAGCTTCATGAATTAATACTTTATTAGGCAATTCAAGTTGGAGATGAATCAGGCAGAAAAAACAATAGCAGATCGCAGAGTCGTCCACAAACAACGTCCTTTACAAATATAAATAATAAATCTTAACACGTAGGCGCTATAGATCTGTATATTACACTCAGATCCTAATCCTTCTATAATCTGAAGAATATACAATATACATATCTATGAGAAACCCTAGAATAATACGAGCGAACGATTTTTACCTGTGAGACAAAGAGATAAATTGAAGAGTTAACGGATCGGATCAGCAATTAGCAAACCTTGAGCTTCATACACTGATGAAGATATAAATGTGAATGATAAGAGCTCTGCATAGGGCCGAAAAGAGAAGAGTATCAATACCCGTAGGAAAGGGGTTGTTTGGACACATTAGTTACTCTAACCTTGTATAGGTGGTAATCCATCTTTTCGTTTTGCTATTCCATTTTTTGGCCAAAGGCCCCAAATGACATTGGATGCCCTTAATTTTTTTTTGTTTTTTTGTTTTGAGTAGGGGTGTTAGCTCAACAGAGTAGCTCCGAAAATATGATCTAAAAGTTTGAATTTGAAGTTGTTTCGAGTCAAATATAATATATATGTATATTTTCTGTTTAATAATACACGAGTCGAATTCGAGTATACCAGTATTCGCTTAGATTAGGGTTTGAGTATTTCATTTTTTCTCGAACCATACTCGATACATGTTCGATAGATCATATTCGAATACTGGTCTGATCCATACTAATAAGCTAAATATGTAATATTTGTATCAATCTTTATAATTTATAAAGTGTAGTATTAAATTGTGTAAGCTTGTACTTGAATAAATAAGTGAATTGATTGTCAATTCGTATTACATTCTTTGTAATTTCTTTACATAAATAAAAGTAAAAGACTTCTATATATAAACATTAGTTCAATAATCAATTTAGTATGTAGTGGTTCAGTATTAAGCGAAATGGTTCATATTCGAAACTCGATTTGAAGGCTCGTGAATAACCGTTTTGTAAACGAGTCGAGTATTTACGAGCCGAGTAGGTCCGAGTCGAATCTAGCGCAAAATTAGAAATTCTTTGTCGAATTCGAACTCAATTTTTTCGAGTCGAGCCAAATCTAAACATTAGAGTGTTCGCTGATATTCGCCTCGTTTTCACCCCTAGTTTTGAGCACTTAATATTTAGTGTTTCTCAATTCAAGTACTATTTTTTCCAATAACAAACTCATATCAAATGTGTAAGACCCCGAAAATTTTTAAATAAAAAGAAATTTCCTTTATTTATTTTTTTGAAATAGTAAGGATGAATTTGATTAATGTGGTTAGTTATGGGTTAAATGCGCAAATATTTTAAATAAGCAGGTGGTTATAAAATATTCATTGTTGACGAGGAATATTCGTTTGGTCGTGGAATATTCTTGCTGTCGGGGAATATTCGTACGACGGCGCAGTCTTTTGTGGGCCCCATAACGGAAAGCGATTGGATGAAGAAAACGACAAATATAAGTTGTTTATAAATAACGGCGTAGTTGTTACCGTTAATACTGTTAGAATACCCGGTGGTTAAAACACAGTAATACGCGTTGTTGCACAGTAGCACACGGTATTGCACCAATTATTGATTCTTACGTAAGAAGGCACTACTCAATAATTGTTACAGTAATTACTGTTCAGTATTTTATTTTATTGATTCAATAATTGCTGCATTGATATTTTATATTACTGTTGTTTCAATAATTGTCACTACACAGTATTTTTCATTATCGAAGCAATAATTCATATTATCTGAATAATATTATTTGATAACATTATTGGCAATGTCTAGAAAGTTCTGTCTAAGGAGAGGTTTGGTCACCTAATTGCGCGCCAGTAAGGAGAAATTCTTATTGGAAAGCCCCCTCTTTCCTGGGAACGGCCTGGTTGCTAGTACTGTGATTCTGTAATATTATTTGTGAATAATTAATTATTGATTTATATGATGAGGAAAATATTGATTTTATGTGGATATAGATGGAGAAAATTTTTAATGTGACAATTGTTGAAAATTAATATTTTATCTTTTTCTGATAAAATAATTCATTTAAATATATTATTTTAATAATATATTAACGGTGATATTTTTACGATGAATGTGGGGTATATGAGTATATGTGGAGGAGGAGTATTTTTGTTACCAAAAATATTTAAAGCATGTTTTATGTGTCGGTGGACCCTATTTATTGACTGAAATTTGATTATAGCCTGTAAAATCGCCTGTTTGTGGATTTCGGTCAATTTCTGTTTGGAATTTGGAAAAACTTCCTTCTGCAAAGTTGTGCAGAATTGAATTTCCTATAAAAACACGCGAGATTCGAATTTTCTGGCAAAAAGGGCTATTTATTATGAATTATTGAAGTTTCGGAGTTCAAAATAATTGATTTTTGGAAGTTTAAAATATTGTTTTTGAGAAAAACGTTTTTTTCATTTTTGAAAGTCATTTAACATGTGTGGCTGAGGCTTGGTTCAGATTTGTGGGCGTAGAGAATTTTGATTATATATATTATTATTATATTAAATTTTCTGCTTTGGTGTTCTAAGCAATTTCCTATAAATAGGTGCTTAGGTTAGAATTGAAAATCACACCAGAAACTGAAGTTTTCTCTCTCTATATTATCGAGCGTATTCTTGTGAGTATTTTGAGTATACTTTGAGTATTGCTATACGGTGAAAGTTCAAGTCATAGCCTATATCCGGTGTTTCAACCAGAAGTACTGTCTTTCGAGGTAAAGGATGTTATTTTCTTCTCAAATGATATTATTTCTTCAATATCATGATGCTGAAATATTGGTTGGAACTTTTTATCAAATTTGGAACTTTTTCATGTCGGGGTTACTATTCATGAGTTACTATTCACGAGTTACTATTCATGAGTTACTATTCACGAGTTACTATTCATGAGTTACTATTCACGAGTTACTATTCACGAGTACTATTCACGAAGCGTGAAGATGTTTTTTGTGAAATTTCTATCTTTTGGTGTCGGAGTTACTATTCACGTATACGGCACTATTCACGTATACGGCACTATTCACGAATACGACACTATTCACCGAAAAATAAAATTTCTTCTTTTTGTCCAAAATATCTATTCTGGATACTAGCTTTGATTGGATCTATGTTTTGATCATTCTTGAATTTTACTTCAGTATGATTATTTATGAAGTATTTTTGAAATCGGATTGTTTAAAGTACGAATCCTTAATACTTGTTATTTTGTTTCACTGGATTCGTTTTCTTTAAAATATTTTTCATCATCCTCAGTCCTAAATGATGGTGTTACTGAATATCTTTGGCCTGTAGTGCAAAGATGGTTGATTTTATTATGAATATCTTTGGCTCGTAATGCAAAGATGTACAGGTGTTGAGATGAACATGAATAATTGATGAATATCTTTGGCCTGTAGTGCAAAGATGAACAGGTGTTTAGATGAACATGACCGACTGATGAATATCTTTGGCCTGTAGTGCAAAGATGAATATTTGATTTGATTTGAGATATATATTGATTGATGTTACAGGGATAAATATTGATGATGGACTTTTAAATTCATAGATGTTAGTAGATTTTATTCTCTACTTAACTCTTCTAATGAATTGTTGTTTCCGCTGCAGTTGTTGATCTAAAACTTGTTGTCTATTGTATTCTATCAGATTTTTCCCTGTTGAAGACTAACGATAATTTGTTGTATATTATCTTAGTCATAATATTCTTTACTGGGCTAGTTGAGCTCACCCTTTTCCTTGTTGTTCCATTTTTCTCAGGAGGCGAGAATGTAGCGAGTACTAGTCGGGGTATGGAATGAAGGTTCTAGAGAGAGTTGTTTAGTAGTCCTCACCATTTTTTGTAAAATTATGTATCAATAATTATGATGGGGATTTATTTGCATGTGGATATTGTCTAGATGATAATATTTGTATTCAAACTCACAGCTTATGGGTTGTAAAAGTTGTAGTTGTTTCTGTACCATGTATTTGACAACTCAGAATGGGTTGGGTGGAATGGACCTATTTTGGGGTCGTCACAGTTGGTATCAGAGCTTAGGGATATGATCTCTGGCGGAGATCGGGGAATAGAACTAGGAGGGGAGAGACGAGTAAATCCTTCGCTAGTGTGTCCTACCTAAGCTTATTTGTTGGTCGGTCATAATATAGGGGTATTATGTGATTTGTTAATTTGTTTAATTAACCCTTGTTTTATGACAGTATTTGAGGTTGTCGACTGAGAATGTTAACAGTGGAGTAAATGAGACCGTGGAGATGCCTGTACTTACCAACGAGGAGAACGTGCAACAGGCTGGCAATGTTCCTCCTGTGAACAACGCCACTGAGCAGATGATGAACGACGGGATGTTTAGGAGCTTTTTGCAGTTCATGCAAAACCAGACGAGGGAGACTCGTGTACAGAATACAGGTGGTAATGATAACAACGCGCGGCTTGTCACAGCCAAGCAGTTCAAAGAGTTAGGACCACCAGAATTCTTGGGAAAGCCGGATCCGATTAATGCGGAGACGTGGATCAAGCAAATTACCAAGATATTCGATGTCTTGGGATGCACGGAGGAACAGAAGGTTCCATTCGCCACCTTTATGTTCCGTGGTGAGGCAGACTACTGGTGGGAGTCTGTGAAGCGTACACATCCAGCTGCACTCAGCATGTCATGGGAGACGTTTCAGAAACTTTTCAACGAAAAATACTTTCCTGAAAGTATTCGCCATATGAAGGAAGTGGAGTTTATTAGACTAGAGCAGAATAACATGACGGTATCCCAGTACGAGGCAAAGTTCGCAGAGTTATCCAGGTTTGCACCTCATTTGGTGGAGAATGAGGAACGTATGACGCGGATGTTTCTGAGAGGTTTGAAACCCGGCATACGTCAATATCTCATTTCTCATAAATTTTCTATCTATTCAGATGTTGTCAACAGGGCTCAGTTGTTAGAGCGAGATAACGAGTACGTTCAACCGAGGGACCATAACCAGGATCATACTGGTGACAGCAGTCATCAGAATAATGATAACCAGCGGAAAAAGAAGAATATGGACAAAGGCGGTAACCACTCTGGTGGTAATCGTGGCCATGAAAATAGAAGAAGCGAGTCGGGAGGAGATTTTAAAAAGAGGAGATTCAACAACGACCATGTGAAGACGTCAGCACCAGCAGCAACTGGTTCCAAGGGAGGAGAAAGACCACCGGTCGTATGTTACAAATGTGGGAAAGAGGGACATATCAGCCCAAACTGCCCACAACAGTTCAAGGTATGTTATAATTGTGGAAAAGAAGGTCATATCGCTCGAGAGTGTACGGTAGCGAAACCAATTCCAGCGGGGACGGTGATTCAAAAGGATGTCCCAGAAAAGTCAAAGTCAACGGTTCCTGGAAGAGCGTTTGTCGTGACCGGTCAAAATACGAGGAACCCGAACGAAGTTAGCACGGGTTAGTTAATTATAAATTCTTGTGAAGTTTATACCTTACTAGATACCTGTTCTACCCATTCTTTTATCTCTCTTGCTTGCGTTCAACGTTTGAACTTGACTCCGGAGAAATTAGACTTTGACCTATCTATGGAGACTCCGTTAGGAGAAACTTTCATTACATCCGTTGTTTAGAAATCTTGCTTGATTCAAGTTGGCACTATCACATTTCCTGTTAACCTTATTTCTATAGAGATATTTGCTTTTGATGTGATTTTAAGGTTAACTACTCGTCATGCCAAAATTAATTGCTTTTGTAAGGTTGTTAGTTTTCATATTCCTAAGCAACCTGATATTCGAACTCAAGCAATCAAACCATTGAAGTCAAACATTTTTATATCAAGCCATGAAGTCATTCGTTTATTGAAAAATGGATGTTATGTTTTCTTAGCCCATGTCATGGACTTGAACAAAAGTACATCAGATTTGAATGATATTTCTGTTGTTAGTAAATTTTTGACGTATTTTCTGAAGAATTTCTTGGTTTACTCCCAGAGCGTGATATTAAATTTTGTATCGACTTTGAATCTGGTACAAAACCCATTTCTAAAATCTCATATCGAATGGCTCCTATTGAACTTTAGGAGTTAACAACCCAACTGTAGAAGTTGATACTCGAGCCTTAATCTTGTGACTTCCTTTGTGGAATACACAGAAGCCAGACTCTCCGTAGGGGATAATATTCGTGCGATAGTAAACTGATAGGTGTTATTGTAACGTGTTATCCAAGGTTGGGATATGAGTCATAGTTGAGAACAACCTAAGTCGGTAATCGAAATACGTAGCTTTCTAGGCTTAGTTGGTTATTATTGGAGATTCGTTGAAGGATATTCTCGCAGCTGACTCGTAGAGATACGAAATTCGAATGGAGCAAGAAATGTGGGAAGAGCTTCGAAGAACTCAAGAGGTGACTCATTTCAGCACATGTTCTGACCATGTCATCCTGGAAAAGTGAACGTTGTAGCTGACGTGTTGAGTAGAAGATCGTATACAAGTACGAGTACGATATTGTCAAAGACTCATTTCGTATAATTTATAAATAATAGAGATGGAGATGAAAACTCTAGGTATCCACGTGATGATATACGAGTATAATCGACTTTAATCAATAAAGTTAAAGTTGTTCAAGCTACACACCGGAGCTGGTGAATATGAAGAAGCAGGTACAAGAAGTTGTTATTTTAAAAGCGAGAATTGGCGATGTGAGCAAAGCTCAAACCTTCGATTTATTAATCCATTCAAATTCTCGATCGAATAGGAATTGTGGCCTATAGACTCGTTTTACCGCTAAGTATGACGCGTTTTCATAACGTTTTTTTACGTATCGATGTTACGTAAATATGGGGACGACTCGAACCACGTCATTGAGTTAGAACCGGACGAAATAGCTGAAGACTTAACGTACGAGAAGGTACCTGTCAAGATGTTGGATGGGAAGAAGCATGTCCTACGCACGAAGGTCATACCACAAGCTAAAGTTTTGTGGAGGAATCATGCTATAGAGGAAATGATATTGGAGTTGGAAACGGAAATGAAAGCGAGGTATTCTCATCTTTTCGAAACACCAGTTACGTACGTCAATTTCGAGGACGAAATTTCATAAGGAGGGGAGGTTGTAAGACCCCGAAAATTTTTAAATAAAAAGAAATTTCCTTTATTTATTTTTTTGAAATAGTAAGGATGAATTTGATTAATGTGGTTAGTTATGGGTTAAATGCGCAAATATTTTAAATAAGCAGGTGGTTATAAAATATTCATTGTTGACGAGGAATATTCGTTTGGTCGTGGAATATTCTTGCTGTCGGGGAATATTCGTACGACGGCGCAGTCTTTTGTGGGCCCCATAACGGAAAGCGATTGGATGAAGAAAACGACAAATATAAGTTGTTTATAAATAACGGCGTAGTTGTTACCGTTAATACTGTTGGAATACCCGGTGGTTAAAACACAGTAATACGCGTTGTTGCACAGTAGCACACGGTATTGCACCAATTATTGATTCTTACGTAAGAAGGCACTACTCAATAATTGTTACAGTAATTACTGTTCAGTATTTTATTTTATTGATTCAATAATTGCTGCATTGATATTTTATATTACTGTTGTTTCAATAATTGTCACTACACAGTATTTTTCATTATCGAAGCAATAATTCATATTATCTGAATAATATTATTTGATAACATTATTGGCAATGTCTAGAAAGTTCTGTCTAAGGAGAGGTTTGGTCACCTAATTGCGCGCCAGTAAGGAGAAATTCTTATTGGAAAGCCCCCTCTTTCCTGGGAACGGCCTGGTTGCTAGTACTGTGATTCTGTAATATTATTTGTGAATAATTAATTATTGATTTATATGATGAGGAAAATATTGATTTTATGTGGATATAGATGGAGAAAATTTTTAATGTGACAATTGTTGAAAATTAATATTTTATCTTTTTCTGATAAAATAATTCATTTAAATATATTATTTTAATAATATATTAACGGTGATATTTTTACGATGAATGTGGGGTATATGAGTATATGTGGAGGAGGAGTATTTTTGTTACCAAAAATATTTAAAGCATGTTTTATGTGTCGGTGGACCCTATTTATTGACTGAAATTTGATTATAGCCTGTAAAATCGCCTGTTTGTGGATTTCGGTCAATTTCTGTTTGGAATTTGGAAAAACTTCCTTCTGCAAAGTTGTGCAGAATTGAATTTCCTATAAAAACTCGCGAGATTCGAATTTTCTGGCAAAAAGGGCTATTTATTATGAATTATTGAAGTTTCGGAGTTCAAAATAATTGATTTTTGGAAGTTTAAAATATTGTTTTTGAGAAAAACGTTTTTTTCATTTTTGAAAGTCATTTAACATGTGTGGCTGAGGCTTGGTTCAGATTTGTGGGCGTAGAGAATTTTGATTATATATATTATTATTATATTAAATTTTCTGCTTTGGTGTTCTAAGCAATTTCCTATAAATAGGTGCTTAGGTTAGAATTGAAAATCACACCAGAAACTGAAGTTTTCTCTCTCTATATTATCGAGCGTATTCTTGTGAGTATTTTGAGTATACTTTGAGTATTGCTATACGGTGAAAGTTCAAGTCATAGCCTATATCCGGTGTTTCAACCAGAAGTACTGTCTTTCGAGGTAAAGGATGTTATTTTCTTCTCAAATGATATTATTTCTTCAATATCATGATGCTGAAATATTGGTTGGAACTTTTTATCAAATTTGGAACTTTTTCATGTCGGGGTTACTATTCATGAGTTACTATTCACGAGTTACTATTCATGAGTTACTATTCACGAGTTACTATTCATAAGTTACTATTCACGAGTTACTATTCACGAGTACTATTCACGAAGCGTGAAGATGTTTTTTGTGAAATTTCTATCTTTTGGTGTCGGAGTTACTATTCACGTATACGGCACTATTCACGTATACGGCACTATTCACGAATACGACACTATTCACCGAAAAATAAAATTTCTTCTTTTTGTCCAAAATATCTATTCTGGATACTAGCTTTGATTGGATCTATGTTTTGATCATTCTTGAATTTTACTTCAGTATGATTATTTATGAAGTATTTTTGAAATCGGATTGTTTAAAGTACGAATCCTTAATACTTGTTATTTTGTTTCACTGGATTCGTTTTCTTTAAAATATTTTTCATCATCCTCAGTCCTAAATGATGGTGTTACTGAATATCTTTGGCCTGTAGTGCAAAGATGGTTGATTTTATTATGAATATCTTTGGCTCGTAATGCAAAGATGTACAGGTGTTGAGATGAACATGAATAATTGATGAATATCTTTGGCCTGTAGTGCAAAGATGAACAGGTGTTTAGATGAACATGACCGACTGATGAATATCTTTGGCCTGTAGTGCAAAGATGAATATTTGATTTGATTTGAGATATATATTGATTGATGTTACAGGGATAAATATTGATGATGGACTTTTAAATTCATAGATGTTAGTAGATTTTATTCTCTACTTAACTCTTCTAATGAATTGTTGTTTCCGCTGCAGTTGTTGATCTAAAACTTGTTGTCTATTGTATTCTATCAGATTTTTCCCTGTTGAAGACTAACGATAATTTGTTGTATATTATCTTAGTCATAATATTCTTTACTGGGCTAGTTGAGCTCACCCTTTTCCTTGTTGTTCCATTTTTCTCAGGAGGCGAGAATGTAGCGAGTACTAGTCGGGGTATGGAATGAAGGTTCTAGAGAGAGTTGTTTAGTAGTCCTCACCATTTTTTGTAAAATTATGTATCAATAATTATGATGGGGATTTATTTGCATGTGGATATTGTCTAGATGATAATATTTGTATTCAAACTCACAGCTTATGGGTTGTAAAAGTTGTAGTTGTTTCTGTACCATGTATTTGACAACTCAGAATGGGTTGGGTGGAATGGACCTATTTTGGGGTCGTCACAAATTGCGTGATGCAAATTATATAATAAACTGTAAATAATAATTTTATATCGATTACAAATATAATTTGGTGCGAGTTGATATGTATCTTAACTTCTCCTTTTGAGTAGTTAGTTTTTTAAGGTGAGACAAAAAAGTTAGGAAATTGATATTTTCACGTGACTTTTTAATATTTTTGCATGACTTTTTTGATATTTTTATGTGAAAAAAATATCGCTACAGATATATAGCGACGGTTACTGTCGTTATAGGATCTATAGCGACGATTTTCATATTAAAATATCAAAAAATCATGTGAAAATATCAGTTTTTAAAAGTTAAAGTTTGTAACATTGGAATTTTATTGAAAGTATATTATGGAGAATTGTTAAATACACAATACTTTTTGTTATTTCCACAACAAAAATATTCATTATTTCCCTCAATTAATAAAGGCCAGTACTGTTAGTTAAAAGCACAATCTAACATTGGTTGATCCGTCATTAGGTTAATATTTCATCGATATGGCATTTATATACTTTTAATTATGGTTGAGATCACTCCTATCAGTTTCAATAAAGTTTATTGGAGTATAATATATAATTAATGTGGTTCTTGATTAGGTTCTTGCCATCAATTATAGTACTACTATTTTTCAATAATTACTGTACGTGTAGGTATATTTCAGTAAAAATATCCTTAAACTGGCTGTTCATAAGTGTACGTTACTCTAGAACAAATTCCTATCTCCATACTATCACGGTGGCTAATTAAGTGCATACGTATGAGAAGTCAAGGATATATGATGGAATTAAAACAACTATTTGTTGCTCATCACCCGCATTTTTCACAGGTTATGACGACAGTTTTTTAGACTATAACGATAATTTCATCCGTTCCCGTCGTCATAGTTATTTTGGGCTACGGCGACGGGTGAACCGTAGTCATAGTCCAAAAAATCTATTGTCATAGCCCGACTATGTATGTAGACAACTAATACACAATTGTATATATATGTATAGGCTTTATTCAATTTCAAATTATGTATGAGTAACTTCCGCGAAAGTTAACATATGGAGAATACACAAGAATAATACGACTTACCATTAAACTATAGCTGGACCAAAGGTAAAAATTAGTTAATTAGTGGCAGAGTCCTCTCCATTTTATTTATTGTGCAAAATCACAAGTTGGAGTTAAACTCTACATGAAGAATGTAAGTTTCTCCAAAGTTTTCATCCAGGATTCCCTAAGATGAAAATGTATCCCTATAATCGGTTTGTAATACAAAAGGTTATCAACTATATTATAGATAATTTAAACTATTAGTTTAGAATGTCCTTACACAACATTAACTACTACGTCCTAAACAATTACTGCTTTAGTCCCAAAAATTTAGTCTAATATATTTTATTTTAGTCTAACAATATTTTAATTTTTAATACTATGGTGATAAATGATGGATATAATAAAATGGATATAAAATAATATATCGAATTATAACTAGACCGTACATATACATAAGTGACCACATCATTTTGTATTATGTTTTTGATCTGATCATCTTTTGTGGCCGAAGTTTTATTGTATTTTAACTGTGGCATGTTTGGCGACTGCCATATTGTTACTACCACGAGTTAAAAACGTGAACTACTCCCTCCAAATTTAGCCACCAGAGTATAGTAAGTCAGTAACGGAAGTACAATTTTTCTGTTGAATGCCCCATGACGACACAGCCAACTAAAATTACGGAGTATACGTTTTGTTTCACCTATATATGTATATATATCTCCACTAAAACTTGTCTTTTTAATTTACTTTTAAACGTAATATCATGGCCGGAGGAGGACACAAATTCAGGGGACTCAACAAACCATGTATTCTTCTCATAGGTAACAACATCTATATGTTTTTTTTTCCTTCTCACATTATATGGTTTGATATATTTATTTTAAGTTTGTTCAACTATGTATAACTGTATATATATAAATAATATATATGTAGTGATAGCTGGTATGGAGAGGTTTGCATTCAAAGGGGTGGCATCCAATTTGGTGACTTATCTGACGGATGTTGTGAAAATGAGCAACTCATCGGCCGCCCGGACGGTGAATACTTGGTGTGGCTTCACGTCAATGCTGCCTCTCTTGCTGGCACCGCTCGTCGATTCGTATTGGGATCGTTATTCCATCATTTTAGCCTCTTCTTCTCTCTATGCTTTGGTCTGCTAGTAGTTATTTTCTCTTAAATTTTTATTTTTATTTAATTTGATTCACAATTTTTTTTGGTTTCAGATGAGTTTCTATTTCCTATTTTTATTTTGTATATATATATATATATATATATATATATATATATATATATATATATATATATATATAGTCTGATGATTTTCTTGGTCATTTAGTATGATTTCAAAGGATTGTATGGAGGATGAATTTCCATTACTGTGTAAGGTGGAAGCCAAGTCATCACGCACTTTTCCAAAAAAAATATCTTTCTAAAATTTATGAAGTTGATATTTTATTTTAAACAAATATGTAATTATTATGACAGGGAAAGCCAGTAAATCTAGACTGAAATAAAAAAAAAAATATATCAAAGAGAACAAATATCAAATACAACTATATATTGTAATTTTTTTTTATTCATTTAGAAGTACTCTTATATGCAAAAAAAATGGCACGTGGGTTCGAATTGTTGATACCATTAGCCTCTGCATGCATAACAAAAACGTTTTTCTTTTTATTTTCAAAAAAGTAATTCTAGAAATTTTTGTAATTTAGGGCCTTTTGGCATTGACATCGACGGCATTGGAATTGCCCTGGCCTCGTTCAACCGTGTCCCTGTTTTTGTCCCTCTATATCATTTCACTAGGCCAAGGCGGGTATAATCCATCCTTACAAGCCTTTGGAGCGGATCAACTAGAAATTGATGATCAAGATGATTATTCTAAAAAAAAGAGTTTGTTCTTCCAGTGGTGGTACTTTGGTATATGCAGCGGCAGCCTTCTGGGAATTTCACTCATGGCATATATACAAGATACATTAGGATGGGGATTGGGATTTGTCATTCCCACTTTTGGGTCGTGATATTTCTCCTATTGGGCCGAATGGATTGGGCCTACTTATTCAGTTAGTCCACTGGGTCTTCACTATTGGGTGTTGACATTATTGGACCTAGTCACTTTATTATCTTTGTTAAGTCCTTGTAGTATCGGACCAAATCAGTAGGTCGACCCATCATATATTTAAATATCTTCACTTGGGTTCTGAGCCGGTGATGATGACAAAGATATGGTTGACTGATATCTTACATGGCATTAAAAAGGATTGGACAGTTGGCCAGCGGTTGACAGAGGGGATGGGATTAACAGGTGTCAGGAGGGTCAGTGACACGGTAAATCAGGTCCTGTGGTATATCATAGTAAGAAAATTTTCAAGAAAAAGGTATGTTAACATTCACGTTCACATACACACACAACTGAGAATTATTATCTCTCAATACACTAGACATTACATCCTCCATTGTTAACCTTGTGAACACGTATACTGACTCTCACGCTTGAGCTATCCCCCAACGGTCCAGCCGTCAAGCTTTTGGTGTCTTATCGTGTTTACTATGCAGAATCAGGGCGTCTTGCATGATTGGGACGTTGGAGAAGATCTTGGCGTTAACACCCACCATTTCAATGGTTACTTCAATTGCACTCTTTTCTTGTGGGACTCGGTTTTATGCAAACAAGCAAGCCAAGAGTGTCGATATTAAGTTTTTTGCAAACATTTTTCGGACCCTCAAAGCATCTGCAACAAGAATGATCAATATGTGCAGTGGTGGCGGCATTAACTTGTTTAATAACAAATCCGATGTGATTGAACTAGAGTAAGTACCATATTTTATTTTTGTAATTGTTGTTGTAGTTTTTTACTGATTTCAAGAATGTTTATTTCATTGGGTACTGCTAATATCTGCACAACCCGTACCTTAATATGCTAAAGTGCCTAATCTACCCCAAGTCCAAAGGGTGAACGTCATTTATTTTGAATAGTTTAGTCGTTTTTGTGTATTAGAGTCTGCAGCTGTCACTATATATAGTAGGGTTTCTGCAGATATATATCAGTACGAGTTACATTATAAAGAAAAATACTTGAGGTTAATGTCAGATTTTATGTAGGCTTCAAGAGAAACCTCTGTTTCAACAAGATCAAGATGGAACTGAGAGCCCGAATGAGAGCCCCAAGAATTGCAATTATCTGGTTGAAATCACTAAAGTAGTATTGCGGCTGCTACCCATTTGGACAACGCTTCTAATGTTTGCAGTAATTTTCCAACAGCCCCCAACATTCTTCACTAAGCAAGGCATGACAATGAAGAGGAACATTGGCAGCCACTTCAAGATCCCCCAGCCACACTACAGAGCGCAATCACGGTATCAATCATCTTTTTGATGCCTTTATACGACACTTTCTTCATCCCATTTGCTCGATTCATCACACGAAACGAGAAAGGTATCAGTGTGATGCAGAGAATGGGAATTGGGATGTTTTTATCAGTCATAGCAATGATACTTGCAGCAATTGTTGAGACCAAGAGGCTTGAGATTAGTCGAAAAATGGAACATTCCGAATCAAAATTAGAAATAGTAGTTCCATTAAGCATCCTTTGGTTACTACCCCAATATATCCTCTTGGGCATTTCTGACATTTTTACAGTTGTTGGTATGCAAGAGTTTTTTTACTCTGAAGTTCCTGAAAATATGAGAACTATGGGAATAGCTCTATATACCAGTGTTTTTGGGGTAGGAAGCTTCTTAAGTGCACTATTTATATTTTTGGTGGAGTATTTCACAAGTTCAAATGAAAGAAGACTGGGCTGGTTCTCTGATGACATGAGTGAAACAAGGTTAGACAAATATTACTGGCTTCTAGCTCTCTTGAGTGCCTGGAGTCTAATACTTTTGTAGTCTTATGTAGATTAGTTGTTCAAAACTAGTAGGACATGATTTGTAAATGAACTATTAATTTTGAATTTTAAGAATTAATTGCAATTATTATGTGTTGGGATTGACTCATACTTCTGCGAGTTCGACGAATGGCCACTACGACTACCTAGTCGGAGGTTTCGCTTTTCGGTGAGCGTGCGGTTGCCCGGCTCGCCAGTGAGCTTGTGGGGGGTTGCAAGGGGGCAGCGTCCCCTGAAAGCCAAGCACAAAGTGCAATTGGGCTTAGAGATTTATTAGTAGCCGAATCTTGGATTTTATTAATGTATTGGGCCTCATGTGTTTGGGCTCATATTATAGCAACTAGGGTTTTCTAATTACTATAAAAAATATTGTTTGGTTTGTGAATCATTATAGAGAGTGTGAGACATCTAATAATACATTAGACAAGTAGGACTAGCCAAATTAGTGAACCTGAGTATATCGCGTGTTTTTATTTTCTGTCTTTCATATAATATTTGTATGATTGTAATTTTATTCGTTCTTAAATTCTAACGTTATGCAATTGTACTATGATCTTTACATATTAACATATATCATTAATGGTACTAACACAATGTATCCAATTCCCGGCCCAATAACTCCTCCACACCTGGGCAAGCTTTTGACAAAATTGCAAGTGCACATTAAAATTGTTCCACCTCATATTTTTGTACATGAATAATAGTATTAAATATTACTTAATCACTAAAATTATTACTTTATTGTAACAAAATATTAAATTCTACAAAACAAAACAAAATATATTAATTTAATAACTTAATATAATTAAAAAGACAAAATTACAAATAATAAAATGTATAAATTATGTGTAACCTCATAAGTATAAGGCAGCAATCATGTACCCGATAACGGATCAAGGAGTTATCAAAGGTTTGGGCTAAGATGATATTCAAGGAATTAAAGCTGTTTATTAAGTTTTATCTTTCGCGCCACAACCCCGTGGATTTTTTTCCCTATTCCCAACAAAAATTCACATGCCTCGCCTCTAGTGGCCACTTGCTATTTATTCCAGTCCTTACCTGGATCTGATTTTAATTTTAATTTTGTTGTTGGTAACATTTCGTCAATCCAACTCCCTCCTAAAAACGACGTCGGATGCGAAAACCATTCAGAGCAGAGGCTTAAATATAATGTATTTTCAGAGCAGAGGATGGAATAATTGATGATGCTGCGTTCGGGACCATTCAGTGTTCGGTCTTGTCAATTTTGTTGCCACCGTGTCCAACAGCACCCATTGCTCAGCCACGTTGGAGGACTGAAGACGAGTATACTACTACTACTAGAGTTGGTGGAAAAAAAGAAAATATTGAAATTTTTTAAGCCTCGTGGTGACACATGATATCAAGATTTTTTTTATTAAAAAACCCTACATGGATTTTATCTAATATTTTCAATAAATTTATTATCAATAAGTATACCTCACACTTGGGGGTTATCACTATTGTTAACGCCAAGATCTTTCTCCACGTCCCAATCACGAAAGACGTCCTGATCCTGCACAGTAAACACGACAACACCACAAGCTTGACGGCCGGACCGCCGGGGGATAGCTCAGGTGTAAGAGTAAGTATGTCTGTTCACAAGGTTAACTCAAGAGGATAAAGTCTAGTGTAATGTGAGTATGAATTATGTTAATCTATCGTTGTGTGTGTGTAATACATACCTGTTTTGTGAAGACTTACTCGATAGGAAATAATATCTTTGTGTGGAATATTGTGCCACCTACTACCGCCTGACATATCCCCATGATCTGATGGGCTGCGCCGGCTGCATGAAGCCTGTACAATGTTTTTTCTTGCTGTTCACCCCGCCGGCCGACTATAATCCCATCCACATTAATGTGTGGCAGGTATCTTGGTCAACTGTCATACTATATCATCATTACAAGTCAAAGTAATAGATATTAAATGACCCAATGGGTTGACCCGTTGATCCAGCCCAGCCTTTATAAGATTAAATGAAGTCAACATAATGATTGGGCCCAATGAGCCCAATGACTTAATTAATAAGTGAGCCCAATATACCCGGCCCAATATAAGAGAAATATCATGACCCAACATTACCCCCTAGTTTTTTAATTAAACAGGATGTTTAATAGAAAACTATAAATGGTCCATGATATCAAAATTTAATAAAGGCTCAAAAATGAGAAATAATTGAAGCATACCCACTTTGATGTGTAAAATAGGATAGGAGATGACAGGATATCCAGAGCAATAGGCCCATTCTGCTGATTTGAAATTCGAACCTTTGAGCTTTCTCTTGCTTCTCTGAAACTTTCTCTCTAGCTTTCCAGATCTCAACAATGGTGAATCCAAGCCAAACTCATCCAAGTTCCTCTCACTCAAACCCTAATCAAGAAGGTTCGAGCGCGAACCAACCATCACCCACTGATTTCTTCAAGGATGGGGAACAATTTCCCCATGCTAACATCTCCTCCAACATTACTAAGTCTGAAATATGTTACATTCGGACTCGATACAGGATTCCGGATTCATATGACATAAGGGCTCCTGCTCCTGAAGAGCGCATGTACTAGCGACCGGACGGCTGGGTCGCCATGCCAGTCACATTTCTGGAAAAGGGGGTTCGCTTACCCCTTCACGCCTTCATCATCACCCTCCTAGGGTTCATAGGAGTGGGCTTCGCACAACTCGTGCCCAACTCCTACATTCATATTCTGGCATTCATCGCCTTCTGCCATGAGTTAGGGGTTACCCCCTCTGTTGATCTGTTCTTTACCCTTTTTTCAGCCGGTAGGTCCCGAGAAAAAGGGTTCAAGATGCTGAGCAAGCAATCTCCTCGTCCAAACTCTAGGTTCGAGAAGAGGCCCCTGATGAGCACCCCCTCGAGCAACAAGGGCTGGCACGAGAAATGGTTCTTTATCAATGGACCAGAAATTTCTTGTCTTCCCGAATGGACAGTCTCGGACCGGATCTCTGCTGACTTCGGTGACATTCCGGAAGAACGAGTGAGGGAGATGGCCGAGTTTCTGAAGAAGATCCCTCTACAAGAGTGGAGTTTCACTTTGCTGACCAAACAGGCCTGGCTATATGATCATAAACGTAAGTTTCAAATGATTCTGTAAGATAACTTTTTAATATATTTGAATGGCATGAATTTTAATATATTATCATTCTGCAGTGTCTCTGATCAAACCAACTTCTTCGGAAGTGAGAGATCTGGAAGATTTTCTGACGGGAAAGATTTCGGAGGTCACCGAAGAGCTTCCTGTTGAAGAACCTTCCCAAGCGAATCCCCCAATCTCCGACCCACCAACCATTTCCCCTCAAAACGATGAACCCGAAGCCGAAGAACCTATCATTCCCGAAGATGTTCTTCGACCCCGCCGAAGGAAGAAGATGGCTAAAAAGGTCAGGACTATCCATCACGAGATAGATCCAGAAAGTGATGAAGAGATTCTTCCCGAGGCGGATCCGCAAACTAACACTCCTGAAACAATTCCGCAACCAACTCCTTCAACCGAGCCCATTACTGCACCTTCCAGCCCAAACCCGAAAAAGAGGAGTCTATTGGATATACCTCCCCAAGACAGGGCAAAGGTTCTTCGTGCAAAGAAGATAAGGACAAAAATAATTCCCCTTACGGCCGAAGAACTTCGCGTTCCTCCTCCTTCAACATCAACTAACCCTCCAACTACAGCACAAACACCCGAAACCACCTCTTCTGCCCCTTCTTCGGCCCCCGAGCCTCCAACTGCTCGATCTCCTCCCCCAGAGGCGATACCTGTGAATCCTTCTCCGGTTCGCAGTCAGCCTGCGCCTTCCCCTCCAAGACAAACGACCGCCGAATTCTAGCATGATGCCAGGGGTTCGCCAACCATGTGGCCTCAATTCAGTGCCAACTTCCCCTTCCAACTGTTCGAGGCCTTCGTTCACGAGACCGATGACCATCGATTCGGCAACAGTTCGAATGGGGATTTGCTTAACGAAGGCATGAGCTATTTGGCGAAGGTAAAATGACTCTTTCCTTCCTTTTCATACTTATGTTTGTATTCGTGTATCTCGAACTGATTGAATAACACTGAATATGTGTAGGCAAATGCTGTATTCGGGCGTCTGCGTCCACGATCTCTCGAGGCTGAATCCGAGGAGGAAAGGCTGTGGAAGGAGAATGCCATATTAAAATCAACCTTGGCTCGGGAAAGGACTCAACGTGAAGGTATCCTTCATACAAATGAAGGTCTTCATAAAGATTTGGCCCGAGCCAAGGAAGATTTGAAAATCTCCAATGAAGAACTGAAGTCGACTAAGGTTCAACATGCTGAGATCACCAAGATGAACGTTGACTTGGTTCTGAGGAGTGAAATAAGGATGAATGAGATCAGTAATCTGAAGTCTGACGCTAAGGTTTTGACCAAGACGATGCATGATCTGGAACGGGAGGAAAAGCGTCAGATAACCATTTGGCAGCAGCTCGAACAGGAGATCCGAGAACTCAAGGCTCTTCGGGACCTCGGGCCTCCTTTGACTGATGCTCTTCGCAAAGAAATCTGTGAAGAGTATCGGAATTCGGACGAAATCAGTGGAGAGATAATGAGGATTTTTTCGGAAAGCTACGCGCTCTGCCGAAGTCGTGGCAAGGATAAGTTGTTCAAAGCCAACTTAGATCCACACTTGCTCGACTCTTCGGATGACGAGGGGGCTGCCTGAGATAACATCCTTTGTAATTCTCCTATTTTTGTAAATAAGTCGAATATTAATGAAAAATGATCCTCTTCCTTATGACTTCAGTGTACTTTCTTTCTGTCAATATTTCAATATGAATTAATACGGACAAATGTGTAAAAAACTCCTTCGAGGATTTAACTCAAATAGCTGATTAACAATTAAGCAAATCATATGACAGATAAAATGAGGTTATATAACAATGCGTTCTGAACTCAACACTTAGAGAAAATTCAGGTGATAAAGTAAAGGGATACTTATTCAGTTACCGAAGTGTGAGATAGATCTGCTCCATTGAAGGTTAGTTTACCCCGAAAGGCCTAACAGAACCAAAAGATGACACTTGCCTACCACAAAGGGCCTGACAAGGTCTAAGTGGCGACAATTGCCTACCCCGAAGGGCCTGACAATGCCAAATAGTGGCGACAATTGCCTACCCCGAAGGGCCTGACAATGCCAAATAGTGACCACCTGCCGAAGAGGCTACCATCTAATGGTCAGCAAGTCCTCCGGAACCTCCTATCACCCATGAATTGAACAGCAACAAAGACAAAACTTGTTTGAGGTAAAAGATGATCTTTTATTGATGATGACGTGGATATTTACAGACTTCAGACGTACTGACTATAAATCTACTGGAAGTACTTTCTAAGCCTGCCAGCGTGCCAAGTGTTTTTGATTACTGATCTATCTAATGCTTTCAAACGATAAGTCCCTGGCTTTGGAACCTCTGTGACTTCATAGGGTCCTTCCCAATTTGGCATCAGCTTTCCCAAATTCTGAGGTGTAGATGCTTCGACTTCTCTGAGAACAAAATCCCCTACTTCAAATCTGTGAAGCTTTACCCATTATTATAATGTTTAGCCACTCTTCGTTGATACGCTGCCAATCTGATTAAGGCTATTTCCCTGACTTCTTCCAACAGATCAAGATTGGTCTTCAGTCCTTCCTCATTGTAGATCTCATTGAATTGACTGACTCGAAGACTTGGAGATCCAATTTCAATTGGGACTAAGGCATCAGTACCATAGGCCAATCTGAAAGGTGAATCCCCCGTTGTAGTCCTCGGTGTAGTTCGATAGGCCCATAATACACTTAACAGCTCTTCTGGCCATCTGTCTTTAGCTTCATCCAATCTACGCTTGATCCCATTCAATAGCGTTCTGTTGGTCACTTCGACTTGTCCGTTTGATTGAGGATGAGCCACCGAGGTCTTTCTGTGCTGGATCCCCAATTCTACTAAAAAAGCTTCAAACTTCGATCCAACAAACTGACGGCCATTATCTGATATTACCACCTTAGGAATTCCGAAACGGAATACAACCGATTCTTTCATGAATTTCAAACATTCCTGTTCCGTTATTGACCTAAGTGGCTTTGCTTCTACCCATTTGGTCATATAGTCTATGACAACTATAACAAAACTGACCTGACCTTTTGCTTTCGGTAAAGGACCTAATATATCAACCCCCCAGACAGCGAAGGGTATAGGAGATAAGATCGAGTATAGCTCTTCAGGTGGCTGATGCGGTATTGGACTGTTGAGCTGGCATTTCTCGCACTTCTTTACATATTCGGTAGCTTCCTTGAAGATTGTAGGCCAGTAGTACCCCTGACGAAGTACTTTATATGCTAATGACTTGGCAGCCATATGGTCGCCACAAATGCCTTCTTGTACTTCTCGGAGAGCGTATTCAGCTTCTGTTGGAGTCAGACATTTCAATAAAGGAGACGAGAAGGCCCTTCGGAAGAGATCCCCATCGATTAGAACAAAATTAGAACTTTTGTACTTAATTTTCTTAGCGAGCATCCGATCCGAAGGTAAGACGCCATCAGCCAAATATTCTATGTAGGGAGTCAACCAGCAATTTGTTCGGTCAATGCACGTTACCATTTCATGATGAACACTAGGATGTTGTAGAATTTCCAAGTATACTGATCCTTCGAAAACATTAACATCCGTAGTAGCTAGTTTGGCAAGTGCATCAGCAATGGAATTGTTGCTACGTTCGACCCCTTGAAACTCATAAGATGAGAAATATTGAAGTCGATCCTTTAATTCTTTCAAATACTTGATCATTCTTAGGCCTCGAGCTTCGTATTCCCCAGTAAAGTGTTTAACGACTAACTGAGAATCACTGAAAATGATTATTCTCTGTACTTCAAGACTCTTCGCTAGTCGTAAACCGGCCAACACTGCCTCGTACTCAGCTTCATTATTCGTCGCTTTGAACTGAAAACGGATAGCCTGCTGCACTTTGAATCCCTCCGGACTTGTCAAAATAATCCCTGCTCCACTGACGTCTGAAGTAGAAGACCCATCTGCAAACAGCGTCCACGAACTCTCCTTCTGCTGAAGGACGACGACTGCTCTGTCGGATGCTTCAGCTTCGACCACGACTCCATCAGCTTCGGAAAATGAGCATTCGATCATAAAATCAGCTAAAGCTTGCCCCTTGATGGCGGTTCGGGGATGATACTCAATGAAGAATTGAGATAATTCCATCATCCACGCGGCCAATCTCCCTGATACCTCTGGTCTGCCCATAATCTTCTTTAAAGGTTGATCCGTGTATACTATTACCAGTCTACCCTGGAAGTATTGCCTAAGCTTTCGACTAGCAGTTATTAAAGCGAAAGCAAACTTCTCAATGTTTGGGTACCTGGTTTCAGCATCTCGAAGGACATGGCTCACATAATAAACTGGGTGTTGCTTGCCTCCAACTTCACGTACCAAAACAGCTCCTATTGCCATCGGACTAGCTGCGAGGTACAAATATAGAGGCTCGGCAGGAACGGGCTTCACCAACAAAGGTACCGAAGATAAATAGGACTTGATGCCTTGAAAGGCGTCTTCACATTCTGAAGTCCATTAGAAAGTTTTTGAATTCTTCGGCCCCTTCAATGTGTTGAAGAACAGTAAACACCTTTCTGCTGACTTGGACATAAACCTCCGCAAAGCCGCAATCCTTCCAGTCAGACGTTGAACATCTTTAAATGACTGAGGAGTCTTCATGTCCAGGATCGCTTGAATCTTCTCCGGATTAGCTTCAATTCCTCTTCGACTGACGAGATAACCCAGAAATTTGCCAGCACCCAGACCGAAAGTGCACTTAGTGGGGTTCAACCTCAAGTTGTGCTGACGAATGGTCTGAAAGCATTCTTCTAAGTCATCTAAATGTTTATGCACCAACATGCTCTTAACAATCATGTCATCTACATATACCTCAATATTCCTGCCCAACTGATATCTGAAGATATGGTTCATCATCCTCTGGTAAGTGGCTCCGGCATTAATGAGGCCGAAAGTCATTTTCTTATAGGCATATACCGAACGATGCGTAATGAACGCCGTCTTCGGTATATCCTCTTTACACATGGAGATCTGATGATACCCAGAAAATGCGTTCATAAAACTTAATAGAGCATACCCCGAAGTGGCATCAATGAGTTGATCAATGTGGGGCAGCGGGTAGAAATCCTTCGGACAGGCCTTGTTCAGATCACTGTAGTCGATGCAGACTCGCCATTTTCCATTATGCTTCTGGACCAGAACCACATTAGCTATCCATTGTGGGTAGTCTATTTCAAAGATGAAGTCCGCTGATAACAGTTTTGCAATTTCGTCATCTATGATTCGCTGGCGTTCTGGTGCAAAGATCCTTCTCTTCTGTCGAACTGGCTTCTTTGACGGGTCCACCTCCAATCGATGCTCCGCAATATCCCTGCTTACTCCCGGCATGTCCTGAGGTTCCCACGCGAAAACGTCGACAAAACACCTCAGGAGCTCTATGAGGTTCGTTCGGAGAGGTTCCGGCAAGCCCGAACCTATTTTCACCGTTTTATCCTCTTTGCCAGGAATGAGCTCTATCTCTTCTGTTTCTTCAGCTGGCGTGACCAAAGGTTCGGAACTGCTTTCGGTGAATGGTTCGATCTCAATCGCCATGGTTTGCTGTTGCTTCGATACCCCCACCCCCGAAGTGATAACGACATTTCTATAACACCTTCTGGCCAGGTCCAGATCTCCTTTCACCTCACCGACCCCATGAGCAGTGGGAAATTTGATTTTGAAATGAGGTATTGATGTTATAGCTTGCAAAGCAATTAAAGTGGGCCTCCCCAAAATAGCATTGTAAGCAGAATCCACATGCACAACATAAAACTTGCAAATAATTTTTACCTGTTGAGGGGCCGTTCCAAATATGACTGGTAGCTCAATAGTTCCGGCCACCTTAACCGGATCATTGCTGAAACCATAAAGAGGAGCCTCCTGCCCTATTTCCATCTTTTGCCCCTCCAGATTCATCCTTTGATAAGCGTGGGCATACAGGATGTCCACAAAAGACCCATTATCCACCATCATCCTTTTCATATCCACCGAACCCACCTGTGCAGTCAGTACCAATGATCCTTCGTGCGGTTCGATGACTTCCGAAGGGTAATCCTCATCAGTAAAAGAGATTACCGTATTCGGATAAGGTCTATCGGTCTTCGGGAAGGTACCCGCCACCGACATTACCGAATCCAAATGACTTCGGCGCTTCCTCCCAACTAGCTTTCCAGAAGTACCTCCGGTGATGACATCGATTACATGCCTGGCAGGTTGCCCCGTAGCTGGTAACGCCTGCTGAACTGGTTGAGCTGCCGGAACGGGTGTCTGATCTTGTTGTTGATTATTTCTGGCAGCTACGTACTGAACTAAAGATCCACCCTGTATCTTTCTTTCAATAAAATCCTTCAAACTGGCACAATCGTTCGTATCGTGACCCGAGGTTTGATGATAATCACAATACTTGCGAGGGTTACCTTTTCCGGGCTTGATGTTATCTCGAGGCGGTTCAAAGATAGGTTGGTTTTTGATTTGGTCCAAGATAACAGCCCTATCTGCATTAAGTGCCGTGTAAACTCTATTCACTTTTTGAGGTGGAGCGGATGAACGTCCTCCACCTTGTCTCCAATTGTTGTATCTCTTTGACCCGCCATCATGGCGGTCTTTACTCCCTTCATTTCTCTTCTGGTCCGCATCGGCCTTATCCCCATCTGTCTCTTTGAACCGATCTGAAGGACGCTTGAGACTGTTCATGGCTTCTTCTACCACGATATAACCTTCGGCTTTGTCGAAGGCTTCGGCGAGACTCTTTGGGTGGTTAAACATAAGTTTTTTCACCAATTTTTCCGATTTGACCAGATCTAAACCATTCTGAAATAGTCCCACAGCTTGTAGATCATTCAGATCTGCCACTTGGCCGACTGCTTCACGGAACCGTTTTACATATTGGCCCAAAGACTCATTAGAGGACTGTCGAATCTGAGCCAATGAACCAGTGGGCTTTCCTCTTCTTCTGTTGCTCCTAAAACGAGCATGAAACTTACTGCACATATCTTCCCAGGACGAGATAGAATCCGAGGGTAAAGTCCCCATCCACTGTCGGGCATCTTTTCTGAGTGTTGTGACAAACGTATGACATTTAGCTGCATCGCTAAAGTCATAATAGTCCATAAGTCGGTCGAATGCCTGACTATGGTCGTAAGGGTCCCCTGATCCATCATAACTCTCTATGTGGGGCAACTTCTTGGTGGGATCAGCTTTTTCACTAAGAATCTCCGCAGAAAAAGGAGATGCCTTCTTTCCCGGAGTATCTTTGGTTTTCTGCACTTCGGCAAGTTGCTTCCGAAGCTCCTTCAATTCTTTAACCAGATACTCCACACCTTCTGGTTGAGATGATGCTTCCTTCTCTGGCAATTCTTTCTTCCTGTGAGCAGATCGGATCTTTTCAACAGAACCTTCCATCCTAGAGAGGCTTCTCCTATGACAAGTATCTACAGGGCGGGATACCCTCAGTAGACTCTCGGGAGTATGTCCTCTGGATATACTTCGTCTCTGACTTCGGGCACTATGACGAGAATGTGCAATGACAAGTGCTCTCTTTGCATGCTCCGGATTGTGGTCCCTGGATCGACCTCTTCGTGGACTTCGTCCCTGTTCCCCAGACTCGACAGGGAGATATACCCTCTTCGATCTCTGAGGAGTAGGGCTCCGAGACCTTCTTCTTTCCCTAGTTCGACCTAGAGACTCTCGCACTGAGTGAGCAGGTTCTTTTCCACTCCGATGCCCTTGCTCTTCAGATCGGACATAACTGAGCTCCTCATCTCGTAACTCTGCCACACGAGCCATTTGCTCGGCTATATCCTGACGTTGTTTCATAAGTGCTTCCATAGCCTTATCCGCTTCATCTGCCATCTTTGCCAACCGAGAGGCTTTTGCGTCCTGGTCATCTCGGTTTCGAGTTCTAGGCGAGGTGCCTTCTACTCGTTTCCGACCATAGCCAGGTTCTTTCTCCGCGGGGAATATTAGCTTGCGCTTTGCTTTGCCTACCGCCTTCGGTCGAGAATCTTCGGGCGATCGTTTGGATGCTGTGCTAGCATGAACGCTTATAGTTGGCCCCAAACGATCTTTGGCAGATATTCGTGGTACTGAATCGCTGACAGCCATCGGCTGTCTTTCGGGTGTAGATGTTCTACTCTTCCCCATGAAAAATGGATAGAATAAAACACGATGAGTGATTGAAAAATACTCAGGACACTAGAACTCACCCTCCTTCTAGCGCCAATGTTAACGCCAAGATCTTTCTCCACGTCCCAATCATGAAAGACGTCCTGATCCTGCACAGTAAACACGACAACACCACAAGCTTGACGGCCGGACCGCCGGGGGATAGCTCAGGCGTAAGAGTAAGTATGTCTGTTCACAAGGTTAACTCAAGAGGATAAAGTCTAGTGTAATGTGAGTATGAATTATGTTAATCTATCGTTGTGTGTGTGTAATACATACCTGTTTTGTGAAGACTTACTCGATAGGAAATAATATCTTTGCGTGGAATATTGTGCCACCTACTACCGCCTGACATATCCCCATGATCTGATGGGCTGCGCCGGCTGCATGAAGCCTGTACAATGCTTTTTCTTGCTGTTCACCCCGCCGGCCGACTATAATCCCATCCACATTAATGTGTGACAGGTATCTTGGTCAACTGTCATACTATATCATCATTACAAGTCAAAGTAATAGATATTAAATGACCCAATGGGTTGACCCGTTGATCCAGCCCAGCCTTTATAAGATTAAATGAAGTCAACATAATGATTGGGCCCAATGAGCCCAATGACTTAATTAATAAGTGAGCACAATATACCCGGCCCAATATAAGAGAAATATCATGACCCAACAACTATGATTTTCTTTTTCATTCTTCATTACTTAATTATGTTTATTTTTGTATAATTTATTTGTAGAGATTTATTTATACATGTTTTTGAGTTTCAATTTGAGAGTTGGCCGGGTAGCTAGATATCACATTTAAAACCTAACTATGTTTATTTTTGTACTCCCATCCTTGCTGTTTAATTCACGTTTTAAGGTTATTAGATTAAGAAATATAATTAAAAAAATTCTGATTAATTAATTTAAGTATAAAATTTTAACCTTTTGAAATTTATTAAAAAGATGATAGAGAAATAAATTAGCCTACAATCATAAAGAATAATGTGAAAAATTAAACATTTAATTTTTTTAAAATTTATAAACGATAAATAAAAGAAAAAAAAAACCTATTTAAAAAGACATAAAAAAAACAGAAGAAATATTAAGATATACTTTTAATTATATACTATATGGGGTGGCCGGGTGGGTGTATATATACGAAATAATTGTAAACAAAATATATGGTGTGAGCTAGTGGGTGCTTTCCGTACAATTTGACCCTATTCTTAACTAATTAACCAAAGAAGTAAAATGTACATCTATATTATATTAATAAGATATACTCCATCCGTCTCATAGTTATAGGCTGATTTTTCATTTTGAGATGTCCTATTATATAAGCTACTTACTATTTATAAAATTTAGTTGATTTATTATTTTACTTTTATGCCCTTATAATAAATATTCAACCATTACTCTTTTTTTGAAGAAACAACATTCAATATCATTATTTTTATCACCATATTTAATGTTGTTGTATTCTCTTTGGTTAAAGTTTATGCATTTTAATGGTCAGTACACGTCAATCAATGAAGTTGAGAGTTCTAGTGTGAGAAGTAATGAGTAATTAACTTATTCATTAATTCCATATTAAGGGGTATATGCGAAAAATTGTCACTTAACTAATTTTCTTAAACTATGTGTCAAAATAAATCAGCCTATAACTATGGGACGGAGGGAGTAACTTATTTTAAATTTGGGCGAGAAAACACAAGAACGACTCAGATTTATTCTAACTGATTTGAGTGGGAAATCACAAAGACGGTTTAGATTCATTCTAATTGAATTGGGCGGTGAATGGTGATGGGGGAGGAAGGAGGAGAGAGAAGAAATGAAAATAAAATTGTTAAAACGAAAAGAGAGGGAGGATTTCGTTATGCCGTGACTTCAGGCTCTGACAATTACTAGTTTAATATAAATTAAGATGTTCACGTGCAGTTATATATGAATACAGAGATTTTCCAAGATTTTATAAATTAATTTAAGCAGTGCTTCAACGGGATGCTGGTCCTCTTTAGTCTTTCCTTTCTGTTTATGAGCTCAACATTTTGACGCAAAAAGGCATGTTGGGTCGTAGACATGTCACATAAATGTATTATGTGATATAAGTGAAAGTCTTAATTTTTCTTTTTTGTCTTCAGGCATAATGTGCGCAAGTTATCCACACCTTCTCCTCACTCAATTGGCTTCTCTGTCAAGTCAGTTTTATGTAAAGAGGGTAGGGTATATGTTTGTTTATTCATGGTAGTGGGTGGTGTGATAAGTTGACGTACAATTATTACAATTAAATGAATTTTATTCCACAATCTCTTGCATAAAATATAAATCAAAATAATGAAATAAACTTCCATTCAATCGGAATGTGATTAAGTTATCCACACCTGCTCCTCACTCAATTGGTTTGAGTTTTATGTAAAGAGCTAGGGTATATATTAGCATGACAATTTTTTTTCAGAAAAAAACTGTCTTAATTAACTTCTTATACAACAACTTGTAAACGTCTTAAGTGAAGCATCTAATTAATCCCGTAATATCTCGAACTTGAATTAGTAGTATAAAATATTGATTCCTTGAATATCATCCGATCCCCATGCAAACCTTTAGCCATTCCATCTGAAATGGAAGGGTACATAATTAATTGCATCCTTAACCGAGCTATGCTCAAGCCCAACAAGGTAACCTATATATTTCATGCAGCGCAACCGTCTCCAAGTCAATTGATCGAACCACGGACCAATGGACCAGGGCTCGTCCGCATCAAGATGAAAACTCCCACTAGCTAGTTGGCCGCGAAGCATGGGACAGGACTCCATAAGGGGCATCAAAAGGCTAGGGTAACCATCTCCATGATCACGGCTATGAAATCCAATCCTTATGTCACTGAGCAACAGTACTACTAGATGAATAAATGTGAAATGTGTGGCAGTAGCCCATTTGTCGAAAGCTCGTGCAATCGCCCTCGTAGCGTTTTCAGGTGTGGCGGGTTCAAATTTATAAGTAAGGTTGCTCTTATCAGCTGGCCATCTCGGCAAACCGTCGTAGAATGTATAATGAGAGACTGCATGGACGGATAATTTCATACGTGCATCTTTTTTCCTGCTGCTCGCATTCGGCTAGAACCATTGATGATATAATCGGACACCCCCGCATCGAGGCATTTGTGAGATATTGTTTGATCAGTTGATGGAGTTGGTTAATTATATGATAGTAACTCCTATTTATAGACGTACTTCTCGTTGAGGGAAAAAAGTTTAATTAGTGATTTCAATACTGGTGGGCCTTGTTACTAATTTTGGGTCGGTTCTCAAAATCACTTGTTTTTGTAAAAATATTGAAGACAATATATTTTATTATCCATTAGATTTTGGAATTTCAGGCATTCTAACTGTTATTTAATTGATTATTTTTCCATATAACGTTTTCGTAAAAATATACTTAATTAAACATAATTCATTTCAACATATTTTCTATAATAAATTTAGTTTTAAAAATATCAAAAAAATTATGTATAAAATTAATTAAAGGCACAACTTCAAATGAAACTTTGATAATTCTAATAGATGGAATAGTCGATTAACTTGATTCGGTGATAATACTCTATATATATATATATATATATCGAATGGAATGTGTAATAGCGACATATGAAGACTCACACGTACATCCATTCCCGTAATTTTTGACCCCTAATTAATATGGATTATGTACAGTAACAATACAGATTTACAGACAATTTTATCCTACCGGCCTCCTTTTTCTTTATAGGCCGTTATAAACGTTTAATTTGTGAAGATTGAGATTCAATAGAGGTGATCACCAAAAAAAAAGATTGTACAGAGCAACCATGTCAACCGCTACAAACATTGAAACATGTCAAAGATTGAGAGCTAGTAGTCCAATTAATTTAACGTTTAATTTATGAAAAGGTAGAGATTGTATGTGTAGCCGCGACAGAAATTACATACCATTGACTGATGCGATTAGAGAGTCAAATCCAATGGCAATTGTATATACTTGGGATTTATATTTTTTGTAAAAGGACAAAATGTACTCGAGCTAATTACCATCATAATTTTGTTATTATATCACTGCTACAAAACTAGTTATTTTCAAGGATCAACATGCATGAAATAAAAATGCATCTTAATATTTGCGAAATTTTCAAATGCAGACAATTTTTGTGAAACAAAAGTTGGTGAACATGCATGCATGAAGGGAAACTAGACCTTGTACGTATTTGTTTATAATGATGAAATCCAAATTATTGACATAGGCAAAAGAGGAAGTGCTTGGTTGATCAATTGGCGAGAAGCAACTGACCTACGTACGTGTTTCCTTCTTCCCTTCGCTTTCTTATGGCACACATAGATAGAATTAAACTCGGTGAGGAATTACGAGTTATTCCATGCATGTCTTAGTCGTGCGTCAATTAAGAGGAATGTATTTGTTGGTATTTAATTTGTGTTAAGCTTGGGGCTGGAATTGATAAAGTACAAAGAAATCTTGGGGTGTGGAAAGGATAGCTGTGAGGCAAGCTGTTTTTTTTACTAAAGAGTTTGGATGTTCAAAAATTATTGTACTAGAGAGCAATAATAGTAGAGTTATTGATCGGTTATATGATGGGAGAATTGATATATAATTCATATATATCTAAATGATATCATTGAGAATTGTCGCTTGTTGGCGAGTGATTTTGAGGAAGTTGTTTTTAATTATGTTAGTAGCAAATGGCCTTGCGGTCCTTGCGGAGTTGGCTCAATGTATGGATTGTATGGAGTTCCAAGTTTCTTATTTTTGGATGGAATGTATGGAGTTCATTTTAATATCCGTCTTTTAATTGTATTCGAATAAAATTTTCAGATCTTTAACTATTTTTCTAAAATAGAAGAAAAAAAGTAATGTATAAATTAATACCATGCATGCATGCTTAATTTCGCTACGGCTGTGTTGGTTTCCACTTTTCACACCTGCTCTTCCCTTGATTTCTCTATCAAATGTATGCTTATTATATATGTAAATGAGGCTATAAGGGTAAAATGATTTAAGAAGAAATAAAGTTATATATATCAAGTCCCTTTTTTTTCCCTTTCCAAAGACAACTAGCTAGACAGGGAAGAAAGTCATTTTCGGGAGTCAGATTTTACGTTTATGTGATTGATTCTTGAGATTTCTTGCAAGTATGTTTGGTCTGTGCGTGTGAATCAGAATCATAAAATTTTAATTTATCTCTTTGTTTTATTTCTTATATAATTTCTCCAGCACTCATTCAAGCAAATTAACTAAAACCCACAATTCCCTAAATAATTATTTTTTGATATTCTCTTTTGCATGAAATAGGGTAAGAAACATGTTCACAGTATTCGTATAAATATGGCGAATGAGAAATTAAATGGAATCGTGAAGAACATTTTAAAACGGCATAGTTTTAATTAATAAAATAACAGAATAATAGAAGTGTCAACAAAGAAATTATGAGGGGTCATGAATAAAATAGCGATTCATAAAATGTCTTTGCTACAGTCAATTTGTTGTGGTGATACAGCCGTCTTACCCCCAAATGTACTTTACTCAAGTATGTAACTTGCAGTAAAAGTAGTTGGAATAACACACTGAAATAAATGAATTATATATCCAAAAAATAACCTTGTAAATTATTCAAATTCAAATTAATTAGTTTTTTTTTTCAAAAAAATTTAGTAATCTAGATTTCTATAACTAATTTCCCAATTTAAATTAATTTCCCAAAGGAGAGGAGCCAATTAATAACAATAAGGATAGATTAATCTTAACTAACATGCATGCAGGCAGATTATGGAGCTTAAAAAATATTTTATTGGAGATTAATTTTCTCTATATAGTATCACATATACATGGAGATAGCTAACTAGCTGATACGTAGATGTTCTTTTTATACATTTACGACCGAATAAAGGTGATCAATGTATAATATATGCTTAACGGCCGGACCAGTCAAATGATAATTATAACTATATATATATATTGAATATCTTTGAAAATGGAAAAAAAATTGCTTCCTTTGCTTCTTGCATCTACTCGTAGTAAAGCTATATATATATATATATATATATATATATATATATACACACACACACACACACACACTTCAAAGAGTAGTATATAAAGTCTTGATTCCTATAATATCATCCCCATGCAAACCTTTAGTCATTCCATCTGAAATAGAAGGGTACATAATTGCATCCTTCACTGAGCTATGCTCCAGCCCTAGCAGGTGCCCTATTTCATGCAGCGCAACCGTCTCCAAGTCAATTGAACCACGGGCCGATGGACCAATGGACCAGGGCTCATCCGCATCAAGATGAAAACTCCCGCTAGTTGGCGGCGAAGCGTGGGCCAGGACTCCATAAGGCCCATCAAAAGCGTAACCATCCCCATGATCACGGCTATGAAAACCAATCCTTATGTCAGCAACAGTACTAGATGAAGCTGTATCTTGAATATTTATAAATGTGAAATGTGTGGCAGAAGCCCATTTGTCGAAAGCACGTGCGATTGCGCTCGTAGTGTTTTCAGGCGTGCCCGGTTCAAATTTATACGTAAGGACGCTCTTATCTGCTGGCCATCTTGGTAAACCCTGGTAGAATGTATAATGAGAGACTTGGTGGATTAATGATTTGTGAGCATGAGGTCCATGGTGGTGCATTTTTTTCCCTGCAGCTGCTCGCATTCTGGAATTACCATTAATGATATCGGACACCCCACACCGAGGCAACATCATTTTTGATACTGTTTCGGCATCTAGGGTTCCGGTGGCCTTGAGATGATAATTGAGTTGGTATGTTTTGATGGCAGACTCGAGGATATGGTCGAAATGGTCGTCGACATGATCAAAGGTTTGAAGTTGAGAATGTTTTTGATGGTTTAAATAACCAAATTTTGTGAGATATTGTTTGAGCTGATGGAGTCCTTCTATTTTTTCACCCTTGCGAGAGCCTTGCAAATTTTTGAGAAACTCAAAAGGTGATGGTTTTGCATCAGAGAATATAGCGAACAAAAGGAAGAAGATGAATGAGAATAATTGGGATACATTAATTGCCATGATATTTGAGCTAATAGACTGAAGGAGTTGGACTGTTTAGTGAATTATGGGAGTTGCTCATATGATAACTCCTATTTATAGACTTCTCTTTGCGAGAAGAAAGTATAATTAGTAACACCGTGTTTTCAATATTGGCAGGCCTTTCAAAAGAAATTTAATACTACCGCTTCCATCCCTTTAATTAATTCTCGTTCTCCCTGTTGAAATTTCAGGTATTTTAATTATTCTTTTAACTTTATTGACTTCAATACACACACTAAGGTTTTTAAAAATACACCTTTTCTTATAAAAAAATAAAATTGTAATATATTAAAATTTTAATCTTGAAAAGAATAAATTATGGTTAAAATTAAGGCTCAAAACTTGAAATGGAACCCTTACTTTCTTAATGAGGGAATGGTTGAATTGGTGAGAATACTATATTAATTATGAATATGTGATTGTGTGAAGATTCGTAGTTACATCCATTATCGCACTTTTCAGACCCCGAGTTTGGAGCACTACTGATACGTTTGGTTTGAGAGAACGGAATTGGGATAAAAATGAAATAAAAATAGTGTATTTAATAATTTTTTTGGAGGATAAAAATTTCAATGAAAGGAAAATTCATTCAATTTCTTTTTTTTTTATTCCATGTTGATAAGGTGGAATAAAATCTATACCAATAGAATGGATATATATATATATATATATATATATATATATATATATATATTATAATTTTGTCATTATATGACAACACCCACCATCACCAACAACAACCAAACACTTGAAATATTTCTATTCCATCCTCTATTCCATTCTTTCAATCCAAATACAACATAAATTAATTAAGACACCAAAATACACATGCACAGTTTACAAACATTCTTTCGCTTCTTTTTCCACATTTCCTGTTATCAACGTTTAATTAATGAAACTTGGGATTCAATAAAGGCGATCAACAAAAAAGAAATAGTTAAATATTAATTCATGTATAGAGGGAAACCATGCTAGCCGTTACAAACATGTACGTCAAAGATTGAGAGCTGATCCAATCCAATGGTACACGTTTAATTTGTGAATTAATTGATGTATAGACGGTAACAAATTAACATGCACTCAGTTGTCAAAGATTTATGAGTCAAATCCTATGGCATCTAATACGTAGGTGATGACTTAATTAGGACGACGAACACAATGCTTTTATATATTTTTATTTTAAATCATAATTATAAATGTGCTGAGAATATAATGTTGAGATTGTACGTATTGAGGCAGCCGAATATATATACTGAAACATGTATATATGTGAAAGATCAAGGTAGGTAGGTAGTCCGATGGGGACAACTAATATAACTCATGATCCATCATATTCTGCATGCATGCATGCCGGAGGTGGCAACCCGAAATCATACAATTGCAGCAGCAGCTATAGCTAGCTATAGTAAGCTAAATTCTACTCAATCGTTAAGTTTTCTACGTTTTGGTGCGATAAGGAATGTTTGTATGTGGTTGGTTATCAAGTTTGTGTTGGGGTAGTTTGAGGGTACGCATGCATGTCGGGCAAATAATTAATGGGTCATGTCATTAGTCTAAATTAAACTTTAGACATGCATGCCACCGTGCGTCATCCCAAAAAAACCTTCTCGCTAGAAAGTACTTCATGAGAATTTTTAATATTGACTCAAAGTTTTAAATTAACATGCATGCCTTTTTGGCTTAAGCTACGTTAAGTAAGATACTCCCTCCATTCCAAAATAAGTGACGTTTTGGGGAAAAAAAATTTGTTCCAAATTATCTGTCGTTTACAACTTTTTAGGAGAATAAATTATTTACTTTCCTATATCACCCTTACCTTCTCTCATTGTCCCAATAAATTCTCACCCTTAGTATTAATAGTTTTCAACTTTCCATAAAGGAGTATTGATGAAATTTCACCCAGATTTTAATTATTAAGTGATGGTATTAAATGACTTTCTTAATCCATGTGCAAAAACCTTAAACGACACTTATTTTGGAATGGAGGGAGTACTTAATTGGAATCTAAAAAAATTGAATTACTGACGACAAAATTTAATTATTATTTATGTGGTAGAGGTTATTGTGAATGTGTGTGTGTTTTTTTTCTTGTTGTCAAGTTTATAGATGTTTTGTGTTGGCGAGTAATATCATCCTCATGCAAACCTTTACGTGCCCGGTTCAAATTTATTGGTAAGGTTGCTCTTATGATCAGCTGTCCATCTTGATAATTATGATAAACCCTGTTAGAATGTATAATGCGAGACCTTCATGGAATGATTTCTGACCATGAGGGAGACCCATGGTGGTTTCTTTTTTCTTCCGGCAGCTGCTCGCGTTGTGAATTATCGGAAACCCCGCATCAAGGCATCATCATCTTTGATACTGTTTCAGCATATATGTTTGGTAGACTCAAGGACGATATCGTCGAAATGGTCGTTGTTTTTGTTATCCACATTGGGTTGGAATTAAGTTTTGAAGTTGATCTAGAATGTTGATAAATGTTAAAATAATTAACCAAATTTTTTGGGATATTATATAATGTTTGAGCTGATGGAGTACTCCTACCGTTCCCTTGTGAGATCAGCCTTGCAAAATTTTAAGAAGCTCAAAGGGTGTTGAATGTGCATTCGAGAATTAATATAGCAAGGTGTACGACGTCGTACTATCAAAATGAAGAAGGTACACACGTAGGAATGATTGAAAGAGTTATAAAACCTTAGTACTGAATTATGAAGTTGGTTATATAGACTTCTCCTTAATTTAGGGGAAAACAGTTTAATTAGTAACGCCGTGCGTGGTTTCAATATCGGTGGCCCTTGTCACTAATTCTTGGCCGGTTCTCAAAACAAAATTTTAATACTTCTGTACTAAAATATAAAATCACTTATTTTTGTTAAAATACTGAAGGCAATATATGATCTTATGTTTTGAGAAAAGGTGAAATATATATTTTATACCATAGATTTTGAAATTTCAGGCATTCTAATTGTTCTTTAATTAATTAATATTTTTTTTCATACGTTAAGGGTAACGTTTTATTTTTGTTTTTAATTTTGAAAAGAAAAACTCCAACATGTTTCTATTATGTGTTGATTTTGAAATGGAAAAACAAAACTTGTTTGGCTAACACTTTTGTTACATTAAAAATTGAAACAAAAACAAAACAAACATGTTTGGATGACATAATTTGTTATTTTTATTATTATTATTAAAGTTTTTAACTATAAAAAATAATGTCACACAGTTAAACTCATCCCACATACTTAATTGATTCACCACTCCCTGCTCTTTCTTTCTATAAGTTAATTTCCTCCATTACAGAATTTCACTCTTACTACATAATCTCAAATCAAATCAATACTCACTTTGCAAATTCAATTATTTCTCTCTCTCAAACCTCCTTTGTGAGCTAGTACGTACGTACATCCATTATCGCACTTTTTGACCCCGAATATGGAGCTAGTAGGTACAGTAAAAAACTAAAAATGGTTAAAATATACATTTACAAACATTTTTCTCTCCTTACTCTGTTTTTTCTTTATAGGTCGTCGTTATAAATGTTTAATTCGTGAAGATTGAGATTCAATAGAGGCGATCACCAGAAAAAAGAAAAGAAAAGATTATACATAGGCAACCAACCATATCAGCCGTTACAAATATGTCAAAGATTGATAGCTAGTAGTCCAATTACGTTTAATTTATGAATAAGGTTTAATTTATGCGACTGGACTGGAGAATCAAATCCAAATCCAATGGTAACATTAACTAAGTCAATATTATATAAGCAGGATAAAATAAATTCTTCTCTCCTACTGACTACTGAGTAACTGAGTTTCAGTCATTATAAACCCTTCTACAAGGTTCAGAATGTATGTATTGACGCAGCCGTATATATACATTATCATGCATGCATGCATGCATGTATTCACGCAGCCGTATATGACTATGACATGCATGAATGGAATAACTCGTGATTAATCAACGTGTTTTGTATCTAATGGGTGCCATTAGAAAGCGTAGGGAAGAAGGAACCACTTGGGTCAGTTGCTTTTCGTCAATTGATCAACCAAGCAGCACTTCCCTTTTTGCCTATGTCAATAATTTGGATTTAATAATTATAAACAACGACAACACTATTTCTACATAATTTCGTTCTTGCATGAAAGTGAGACATATTATATGTTCTGCGAGAAAAAACATATAAAAACATCAAAAATATATGTTGAAATATTAGTACCCTATAAACAAATATGTACAAGGTTTAGCTAGTTTCTCTTCATGCATGCATGTTCTACAACTTTCGTTTCACAAAAAATATATAGTTGCATTTGAAAATATTAAAATGTATTTTTATATTTTGTTGCTCTTTAATTAAAAATAATTAATTTAGTAGTAGTGGTATAATAATAAAATTATGACAATAAGCTTGAGTATATTTAATTTGTCATTTTATATTGTCATCATTAAAATAATTAAATGAAACATTTTTTGTGAAATAGACTAATGGAGAGTACAGTTACTCTATTCAACTGCGACCAAAAGTACTAGTAATAATTTAATTATTAACCTCGCGCCATGGTGACTTTTTTTTACTAAGAAAGCTTACTGAAAATAAAGGTTCGATGGGGGATAAGTACGTAGCTCACCTCACTTTCTAATTGAGAAAAATAAAATAACTTTAATTTTTGGTCTTTGAGTTTATCTCAACAGAAAGGAAGAGAAAATGACCCTCACTTTCTATCCAAGACTTAATTTCTTCTCAAATTTAAGATTTGAAGAGAGAAAATATGGAGAACTTTTAATTAAAATTATTTTTCTAGACATCTTCCTTTTTTTTAGGGCTTGCCTTGTAAACTCTCTTCTTTCACAGGCTATTAAAGAGTCTTTCTGCTATAAATGACAGAAACTCAATACCTAAATGCAAGCAAGTCAATGCATGGCGGATTCAAAAGATTTGGATTATGGCCAAAAATATAATTACATTGCTCAATAGACATTATTAACACCTAACAATTTTAATTTCAAGATACTAATACATTAATCATAAACTCAAGTCTTTCCTAAATCCTTGTTCTTAAATATGTACAAGTCTTCAAACCTTCAAGACCTATAAAGAACTTCAAATTATTTAATTAACAATACCAAAATGGGGCATGCAACAATATGTCAACAACGGCAGATCGATTCACATATTTTATTTTTAGTTTTACTTTAGAAATCAGAAGTTGTTGAGCAAATAAAAGAACTGGTGATATATGTGTTAGGATACTTCATATGAATTTCACATCGGATAAATTTAAGAGTGTAGATGAATTAATTATAATGATGATAAAGTCTTAACATAATAAGTTAATCTTTTGAATAAAAAAGTTATCTAACATGCTTATTGAGGCAGCGTACTAAAATTATAGTGGGTATGAATAAGGGTGTAAATAAATTGAGCCGAGTCGAGTCGAGTATTGAATTGTTCATATTTGAATTCACAAAATTTATCGAATATAAAATAAGGTTTGATTGAGACTCACTTAGCTATTGAGTCGAGCACAATCTCGAATCGAGCTCGAACAATTTAAACTTTTCGAACGAATATGATTCGAGTATCAATAGAAAATTATAATTTGAGAAGGTTCGAGTAATTTATCGAACATTAAAATTTGCTCATATTTGACTCATTTATATTTTGAGTCGAGTTCGAATTAAATTTTTAGTCTAACGAATACGAATCGAAACACAACTGTTTGTTCATTTTACGGCCTTACTTATAAACACAGCGATTTTAATTATTAATTTTATATACCAGTGATTCAATAGCGTCCTGGGAACATAAAAACATTTGGATTGAAGAAATGTGACATAAATGTGTAACAAGAGTAAAATTAAAGGCAGCACAGCTTTTCTTCGTAATTCAATACATTTTTGCTTTAGTTTATACAGCCGCAATTTAGTAGCGACCCATTCACATTGAAATAATATACTCCAATCACATATCTCATATCTCTTATAGATGAACCAGCTAACTCATCCGCTACTTTCTATTTCAGGATCCAAATTTAAAATATATTAAAATGCGATAATTTTTATTTTATGATTCAAATTTAAAATATATTGAAATGTGATATCATATTGATAAAAGAGATGATTTTCTATCGTGTTAAAACGAGAAAGAGAGATGAGTATTTGGTAAGTTGGTCAATTGATCAATAGAGTGCTGACACGCAGACGAGACTCTATATGTGTCAGCATTCTATTGATCAATTGACCAACTTACCATAAAAAAAAATTTATACTAACCGAATCCGATTTACTCATATTCAAAGGAGTAGTAGAGTGAGAGAGCAGGAAAATTTTAATAATATTTTTTAAACTTAGTTGTTTGATTGCATATTAATGTATTTTAACAGTTCACTCTTAATAGTTAAGATACAAATATGAGTTTAAACTATTAAGAGTTAAGTTGTTAAGATGCATTAAGATGTGAACTGTTAAAATGCATTAAGATGTGAACTGTTAAAATGCATTAAGATGCAATCAAATTTGCATCTGTTATTGCACTTTTCTGACCCAGAGTTTAGTTAAGATGACCAAAATACACATGCACAATTTACAAACATTTTCTTCGCTTATTTTTCCACATAAAAACATTTAATTTGTGAAACTTGAAATTCAATAGAGCGAGGTAGGTGATCGATCAACCTAAGAGAAATATTAAAAGATTAGTTGTATAGAGGTTACAAACATGTACGTACGTCAAATATTGAGAGCTAGCTAAGTCCATTAATCTAATGGTAAAAGTTTAATTTGTTAATTTATATATATATAGGCGGCACATAATTAACAAATTATGATGCATCCATGAGAGTGAAATCATATGGCATCTAGATCTTGATGACTTAATTAATGGCAAAAAAGAGTGATATTCGACTGTGGTTGTTCAAGTTTAAGAATTGACATATTAATTTTTATAAACTATGTGGTTAGTTTCCTTCTAATATTTATAAACTTTGTTTCGTCTATCTCTCTATGTTAAATTATGTTCTATATTTGATAGGAAATTGAGAGATGTTGTGGATATTTTGAATGGGTTGAAGTGTCTCCCAATGAAGATGAATCAACGAGTACGATGAATATGTTGGGTGTGGGTCCTCACCCATGAGATAGAATTCAATATAGAAAAAAGAGTAAGTAAGTGGGTTTATTTGATATTAATCCAATTAGAAATTGGGTTAATAAGAGCACTATTGAAATTGGAGATTCCATGAAAGGAATTCAAGTTGAAAAAGGACTTACTTGTTAGATTGGTTGGTGACCAAGGTAATGAGATGTGATCTCTAATTTGATTAGGAGAATAAATTGTTTCTAATTCATAATAGGAATGGATTAGGAAAAGTACTATAAATAAAGCTATGAGGGAGTCTTATTTTATACATGAGATAAGCTTGGTAGTAAGAAGTTACCAAAAGAATAAATTGAGAGAATTAATGCTTGTTGTTCGTGGTATCCGTCATCCTCTCCATTCAATTGAAAATTTGAAGACTTTATTGTTTGTGGTGTTTTTTGGGTGGTGAAGTTAATTAAGGCATAAAACTTGAGAGAATTATTGTAAGCCCATTATTAGTGATATAGTGGAGATTCGGAGTTTGACCCGTGGTTTTTACTTCTTAATTTTAGAGGGTTTTCCACGTAAATTTGGTGTTTTATTTGTAGATGGTTATTTATTATTTTTGTTCTCGTAATTGGTTATGGATTACAGAGTTGGAATTTGAGCGGAACTAAGGTTTTTGCAGTGAACGATTCGAAACAACAGAAGGAAAGATCTGAGTTATTTGATTCATTTTGTTTTGTATTTTTTATTTGATTTGAAGCTTATTGGGTCACAAACTTCATCTGGGTTTAATATTCTTGATAATATATATTACAGATGGCTAATTAATTATTTTATTTGCTTAATGCCACGAATACGCCAAAATCTAGCAAACTAAGGGACAATGAACAAGATTGCTATCAGGTCTAATGGAATTGTAGGGACAATGAACAAGATTGCTATCAGGTCTAATGGAATTGTTGATACATACATACATCAAATATATAAATATATAACAATTTAAATATTTATTATTTTATTCAACATAATTAGTTTTAGTATCTTTCCATTTTACATAAATCACACAACTATATTTACTTTGTTTCTTTTTTCGTATATGTAGTACGTTATATTTATAATTTTTTTCTGTCTAATAATATAATTTTGTAATAATAGTAACAATTTAAATATTTATTATTCTATTCAAATTACTCTAGTATTTCGGAATAATTTAGGTCCAATAATTCAAAAGGGTGGTTATGATTATGAATAGATTGGAATTTAGATTAATTACAATATTTTTTATTAACAAATATTTAAATTGAATTTAAAACTCCAACACTAATTTTGTATTTCGAACAACAACAATAAACTCCAACACTAATATATTTAATTTGAATGGTTAGTTACTTTTTTCAGTCAGTAAAAAAATATCCAAGTGTAAGTGAAGTTAGTCTATCTGACATTTCATTAGGAGCATGGACTGATCTTAAATTTATAACTGAGTATTTTTGCACTTTTATCCAATTAGAATATGATTAACTTTACATATTTACTCCTTAAATATATAGGAGTTACCAAAATTTTAATAAATTCCTTAATTTTAATTAAATTAATTATTTAATTAATTACTAAAAAAGTTTAACTTTTCAAACGAAATAATAATAATAATAATAATAATTTACCTTTTTCGATACAATCATAATTTTAAGAAAATTTAAATTAATATTTAATTATTAACAAAAATTCGTATCATTACACCGCCTGCGCCTTCTCTCTCCTCTTTCTGTCTCGAAAAATCTTAGTAATATTTTAGGTTTTGCAGAGGAGCTTCCGCTGCCAAAAGGTGCGGAATGGAAGGCGGCAGCAGCAGCAGCAATAGCAGCGGCTCCAAAAGAATAACCAATCGAGGTTCTGATGAGGGTAATAGCTCAAATCTTCAAATAGTTACAACAACGCCACCCCCTTTCCCCAATTCCAGAAAGAGAAGACACTCTCAGCATCAGACCCACCAAGTAAGTTCAGCTTTAATCAAATCCAACAAGGTGAATCAATCCTCTGAACCGGATGGTCCAGATCTTGATTTAGTCTCCTTTACATATGATCTTCGTCACTTTCCAGAATCACTTTTGCTTGAAATTCTCATTAGGCTGCCGGTTAAATCTATATTCCGGTTCAAATGTGTGTGCAAGAATTGGCAGTCGCTAATTTCCCATCCTTCTTTTGCCCGATTTTATGTCTCCAGGAGGCTTAATGCCTCCTCTCCTTTCAGAATCTTTTATAGGTATATTTATGTATCTACATTTAAAGAAGTTCTTAAGCGTCTCCGGCCCGATGTGTATGTTTCGCCTGAATTCTCGGTGTTGTTTCTGTCTACTTTTGAAGAGCAACAACAATCTGATCAGTTTAAGATATTGGCAGTGAGTAATGGGTTGATTATGTGTTGTTTGTTGGGACCCTTGATTTATTATGTTTGTGATCCGGTCACCAGGCAATGGATCACTCTTCCTAGGGGAAGACACAATGCTCCAAATCGACACCCGATGTTTTTTGGTGAGGGGCTTGTTAGCAAGATTAATGAGGATAATGTGCTTACTAGCTACAAGGCTGTGCGGGTTGAGTGGCTTTCTGTGGAGTCTAATTTTCTCAATTTGGAGACTTTTTCATCCGAGACTGGTACTTGGACTGAATATCGGCTATACTGCCCTAAAAGAATCCGGATGTTTAAGCGCGGGGGAGGGCCTATACATTTTAATGGGATACTGCATTGGTTTGTATATGATCATGGGATGGTAGCTTTTGATCCTTATAGGGATACTAAACACTGTCGATTGATTCAGTTTCCGGAGGGTAGGGACATTGAGAATGAATACAAGCACGATGGACTTTATCGGTTGTGTGACGAGTGTCAAGGAAAATTAAGGTATTTTGAAGTAGCTACGAAGCCTTTTGAGTTTTTTTGTTTTAGCATGTGGGTACTCAATGATTATGAGAAAGGGGAGTGGCTTTTGGAGTTCCAAGTAACCCGTAGTGATCTCTGGTCAAATGATGACAATCTAATTAGCTGGTTACTGCGTGCCACATTTATTCCACTGTCTTTTCATCCCTTAAATTTGGATGTTGTGTATCTACGCTGTGTGGAGCGTTCTTGTATTGTATCTTACAACATTCGAACAAAAAGAATGGATGTTTCTTGTGAGTCCATTGGCGTTGTTGAAGATATCTCTTGGCGTGTGGTGGTCCCAGTTGTGCTTCCAATGTGGCCAACACCACTTCCTCACCCAGCTAGGAAGGCCCTTAAGCGCTCTTAAATTATGCAACTTGTTTCTAGTTAACTAATAACCTGTAATGTTTGTTCACAGTTTATTGGCAACATTGGAGTAAGTGTTCTTTGTTTTATGTATTTCTTTCCTAGTTCCTAATAAACTATTCGATCTGTTAACTGTTGTCTCTGCCATCTGCTGTTCTCTCAAATCTGAAAGTACAATATTTCAATTTAGACTTCACAATTAAGCAGACCATTTATTTGCATCTCTGAGTGAAAATATGGTTGTTTTGCAACCCTATTTTGTATTTGTTTCGAGATAATGTGTTTTTCTTATCAAGAATTATACTTTATATTTGTTCAGATATTTATGTGTTGAACTTTGTCCTTTTTATCCTATGGGCTTTCTGTCATTGAAACTGTTACTATTTTCTACTTGGTTAAAATTATTAGTGCATCTTAGATAGGTTTTGGCATGCTAACTGGAATGGACATAAAGATTGACAATTTATGCCTTACGGAATGCTACGGGGTATCAAATGTGTCATGATTACATTGGTCTCTCAACATATACATTTATTATGTAGGACCCACCATAATGTTAAGCAACTATTTTAATCATGACACTAGTATTTGAGGCCCAAATTTTGGAAACTCAGTTGAGACCCCTAGCATTACTCATTATGTATATAGGAACAGTATGGTTGCTTCACCTTAGGATTGATACGGGAACGAGAGGAAGAGATTGCAGTTTCTTCTTTCTTTCTTGTTTTTCGTAGATATTGTATCCTCAAATTAACTGTGAATATATTTTGCTAATTGCATCATAGGACAGGTTTCCAACTTTTTTGGACCCTCTCTTTCTTTGGTGTGTATTAATTGGGAATTCTGCAAGTGCTTCTTGACAGCTAATGCATTGATTGGCTTTGGGTCACTCACTCTCTCCTCCTTGACGTTGTCTTTCTCAGTTCTTTTGACATAGTCCCAATTTTTAAAACATTTTAGAATAGCAGCCTTCTATCTGTTATGGCACTGTAAATTTCAAATTTGGAACGTGTTTTATCAGAAACAAAATTAAAGCTTCATGTTATAATGGTGAATTGTAACTTGTGAAGAAATTGATGAATTGTAAGTGGAGAGATTGGGATACTGCTTTGATAAGTTGCATCCGTTTCAAACATATAACGAACTCTAGCACATGCAAGAACTGTTGTCCTTCTTGGAGTTGGTTTGTTGTGGGGAGGGCTGCTTGCACTTTGCCTATGCCTTTTCCTCACTTTCAAAGGACCTAGTGCTAAATTTTATGATCTAAGGAAAATGTTAGTTATTAGCCCTGTTTTCATTTAGGTAAGGCTCATTTTCTGCTGATAAGTTAAGGATCCACAGGTTCCAGCATATCAGTCTTAAATGGTTGGTAGAGAGAGATGTTGCTTTGATCAGTGATGATATAATAGAATGGTAATGCCTATTCCAGGTATATGTTTCTGTGGAGAAGCAAAAACTTGATGAAAACCACTTTTCATTGTCTGGCAGTCAGATATTGGAGCTTCATTTTATTTGAACATTTAGAGGTTGGGTTATGGGTTCACACTTGCAGTCAATGGATTTGCTCAAGGGATGGTAGTATTGTGATAGGCAATATGTTGATTTAGCTATTTAGGGAAAGACTTTTCATGATTTTCGAAAGGGGACATGAAATAGAAGTTTTAGGGTGTTGGCCGTTGAGCTTAACAATTTGAGTTGGGTCATGTTAAGCTGTGTTTTCTTGGTGTTTTAATGGGTTCAATGGAACTGTGACGTTTGGATGCTGGAGTCCAAAGAAGAGTAAAATATTATTATTATATTGTATCAAAGCTAATTGGAACGTACAGAAACTCATCTTCCTTGTATGCATCGTTGTATGCTTGTTTTCCAATTCCTTCCTCTGACATACTTCAGAGGTTATATCTGTTTCTGCTCCAGTTACCAGTTTATTAGAATGTCAAAATTTAGTCAGGATTGATGTAAAAGAAGGCCAACAGTGTGTTTTTATTCCACAGAAACCATTTCTCTCACCTAGTCGCACCGACAGAGAAGCTACACAAATTCACCATAATATAGTAAGTTCCCCAAGAACGTCAAAGCTGACATATTATATCAATAGACTGAAGATTATAAGAATGTGGAACTTCTGATGAAGTGGTGTATTTGGCTTACAATGCCATTTGATTGGTTTTATACCATAGGCAGTGCTAATGCTCAAGGCTAAGTTACCTATTCTGTTACTCTGTTATCTTCTTATTTTGACATCTACTACTAGCATACTTAATAACTTAACTAGAATCTTGCCCATATATAGTTAATATACTCTTTTTTTTTTACCTTTTTTTTTGTGTATGCGTGTGTATGTGGCTATTTCAGTAAGGATTCCATGGTTATCATGGTTGATACCTCCTTCCCCAGAAATAAAAACTCAAATTCACAAGATCTGGATCTCTTTGGAATCAGTTTTAGGATTTTGGAGTGAAGTTCTATACTAGGTAAGCTGGTGTTGGGTTGTTTGCTATTTACTGCATGAGCAACTATGCCTATGAGTAGCAGCAGATGTTATTGCGTTTATAACGAATACCAAAATCACAGGACAGGTTTTTGAACAACTTTTGGTGGGAATTATTTATTTATTTATTTATTTTTATCAAAATTAAATTCTAGAAATAATAAATTTGATGGAATCACTAAATGGGAGTTATGCGGTAGTTGAGTAGATGCTAACCTTAGGATGGAATGAGGTTTTAATGATTAGAATAGGGACTACAAGACCAAATGTACCTATTCTAATAATCAGAACCTCATTCCATCCTAAGGTTAGCATCTATTGTAATAATGTACTTGTGCCTTTGGGACTCCATTCTTGTTTAAGAATTTCTTCTTATTTCTTAACTTTCAATTTTCTGATCTGCTCACGTGGTTTGTAAATTCATGGAATGATTTAAATCACCAAAAATGATGAAAGATATTCAAACCTCAAAATAATCCATTCATAAAATTTTAAAGTTATACTTCTATTTATGTTTACGTTTAATCATAAATTTATTAAATATGTAGTTTAGTAGTTATAACATTTTAATAAATTGTAATGAATTTTTTTGGGAACAAAAAATGACATGAAACTCTTTGGCAAACCTATCCACGAAAGATGGATTGTACTATAAAACCAATTAATGTTTTGTCTAAATAAGTTAGACCACTTGTACTTTGTCTCAAAATTAACTCAATGTCATGTGCTCCACCATCACATGATCAAGCCGTGTGAGCATGCACGACCACAGAAGGGAGACTGGCCAAGAAATATGTTCATCCCAAAACAGATTTTAGTCATGACTGCATCTACTAACAAGTACTAAAAATGGTGAGACTTCCTGGGACTAACTAAAAATTACGGACAATTGATGTCAATAAGCAATTTTTACAGCCTCTGCTTGGGCAGTCTTGGAGCTACTAAACGTCCACTTCAACAGTTTCAGCTAAAAGCTGCCTCGTAATTTCCCTTCTTCAGAAAGATAAGGGGTTACAAAATACTACTATTAAGAACCTCTCATAGGTTTACCGTATAAATTATTTTATGAAAATCACCAGAAACGTCCATCAACATATGTCACAATTAAAACATGCATCTACAACAAAAATGATTAACATGTAGATTCTTGTACTTGCAGAACTATCTACATTTCAACAATGCTTTTAAACCACACAAATAGCATACATATATCGACTTTATCTATGCTTCTTCACTTTTTGACAAGGATTAGCTAAAGTCTCTTCCAGCAGATTCTGTTGGGGGTAATATAAAAGAATAAATTTACTAATGATCAAAAACAATAATAAGAAGAAAGGGGATAGGATTTCACAGAGCTAGTACTGAGTGTTGGTCACAGAGGTCATTATTTCATAAAATCAACAAGACAAACTTTGACCTATGCCTTTTCTTGTGCAGGTTTCACAGGGTAACTCTCATCACAAACCTAGATGATTTTCTATTAGCATAACATAGCGAGCTACTAGAAATCAGGAGGATAAAGACATTTTCGCTTCTTGTTAACCTTTACTTGTTTATTTTTGATAGGTGCAGGGGGTGGCTCATTTCAGGCCCCAACTAGTTTGTGAAAAACGGGTGTGTTGAGTAGTAGATCGCAAAGGTTGTGTTGTGCATTTCATGCCTTGACCAACATGCCATGAATCTATGGCAGACTTTTAGCCTAGCTGATTTCAAAATTTCCAGTTTTTGCTGGATAGATAGATAGACAATCGAATATCACACAAATATGAAAGTTTCCTATCCAACTGCTTCATCAAACAAGAAAATATGTTTTTGCTGGATAGATTTTGATAGACAATCGAATATCCCACAAATAACAACTTTTCCTATTTCTATAACAAACACGTTTATAAATAAATGAACATGCCATAGACCAATGGCGATCATAGTGACAGATTTGACAGAGTTAATTTGAAACTGAACACTCATTTAGCATTACCAAACCAATAAAAAAACTAAATAGAATACATTCAAGACCACATTAGAACAATTCACAACGCAGTCGTACCGTATATTCAGCGTTTCTCCAAAATTCAGCACAAAAATATGTAAATTCATTTATACAACACCAATTGAGTTCTTCTCTTCCAAACATTAATAAAAGAATAGATTAATGCTACCTTCAACATAAGGAAAGACATCAGATTTACCTAATGATGGGAACCATAACCATTAACACCCGTCTCAGGCACCACCGTAAGAACCTTCTCCATCGTCACATTCCTCTCTTCTTTAATTCCATTCTCATTGTCACCACCATCATCATCATCAGAGTCCAAAGAAAACTGAGCATGACTATCCAAATGCAGCATTTCAGCACCAATTGGCCTATAGCGCATAGACTCTTTGCGAACCCCATGCTTTTTACAAATAATTGCATAAACTCCAACGATCAAAGCCACAAGTAAAGCAAGATGGCAATTAAATTGAAGCGTGGCAATCGCCCTACCTCGATGATATTCAGGGTGTCCCTTACACCTCACAGTATAATTCCCTCTACTCTTCTCATGCAAAGAACATCCATGTGCCATCCAATCAGAAAAGAAAGAAACACCCATTTGAACAAACCACATCCCCTGCAATATCAATCCAACCGCACGGCCCAATCTTGGAAAATTCGATTCCGACCTTTTCAGTTCAAGCATGGTGGAAAAAACACAGACAGCGATGGGAACAAGTAAAAGGTCAAAGTAACGATTCTCGATTCCACTTGGGTCTTTCTTTTGGAGGTAAAATAAGATAAATTCTTCCACAAAAGCGAACAAACAAAGTAAATTGAGGAGCGATGAAGGTAAAAGGAAGGAACTTTTGACATGGGTCAGAAAACCCAGTACAGAGTAGAGAAAGAAAAGGGCCGCTATTGAAATTACCTCTAATTGGAGGACTACGCCAGTTTGATCTCTGGACCTCTTAGCGTCAATTAAGGAGAATAAAGAGTTTAGGATGAAAAAGAAAGAAAGGAGGGAGATTGCAAAGAAGGTAAAAGAGGAAGAAAACGGTGTCGTGTTGGTAGTAGTGGAAGGTTGTGGTGGCGATTGAGGTCGTAATAATAAAGATTGGGGTGGGGTGCTTTTTAGGGTTTGGGAGGAGGAGAGAATAGCTTCCCAAGCACCGATTAGGACGAATCCTCCACCGGCTATGGTGTAAGTGAAGAGTCCCATTTCTATCTTTGATCTTAGAAATCTGTCTGTGTGGAAACTTTTCTTGAATATGGAAAGATTAGATCTTGGTGCAGAGTAGTAGGGAGAGAGGAGAAAGATCTGAGATGGGTAGGGAAGGTGTTGATTGGTGCTGCTAATCCATCATATTCGTCTCAAGGTCAGAGTGAGCAGAGTTTCGGGCTGTCCCATTTGGACTGGACTTTACTTTTGGGACACGTCCATTCTCCTACTGCAATTTCCATAGCTCGTTAATCGTTATAGCCGGCTGGCCGGTTTTTTTTTTTTTTTGTCTTTTATATATATACTAGCTGAGTAGTTGGGTTCCGTGCATTCGGCACTGTATGGACAATATAATTTATCTCAAACTTTGAACGACCAAAACAATTTATTGAGTGAGCGGAAAATTTAAAGTCATTTGTATTTTATTAAATTATTATTAGATAGATAGATAGATATATGTATTTTATTAGATAGATGTATGAACGGTGGGATTTATCTCAAACTTTGGACGGCCCAGATGATTTATTGAATGAGCGAAAAATTCAAAATTATTTATATTTTATTAGATAGATATATAAATAATATTAAATATTTTAATAATAATTTATGACATAACTAATTAATGATTTATGACAATATTATAGCATTTGAGGCATTTTTTAATACAAAAAATTTAAGACCCTTAATATCACCAAATTTAAATAGAAATTTCCTTGGAAATGTCGCGTGATCTTTTAAGATGCAACATGTCTAGTCAAATATTTATACGCAAAGCGCATCTAACATGGGATTAAGATTCTTTATTTCGAGTCTTATTTAATATCTAGAATAAATTTCACATGGGATTAACTATTTTAATAATAATAATCAGTGGAGGACCCGATAAATAAGCCATCAAAGATTGTACGGTTTATTTATAATTTTTAAATTCAAAATATGTCTATTCATTCAAAAAATTATAGCTGAATTAATAAGAAAAATTGTTGAATTATATTTTTACATACTTACTCTCATATACAATAAAAAATTACATTTAATATCTATCTTTTTTAATATTAAAAATAAATTTTGTTGTTTAAAAATAATTATTTTTTAATTTTTATTTCATTAATAAATTGATCAATAATCAATTTAATAAATATTGTTGTAGTATTTTGTTTTGATTTTATGAAATAATAAAACGTTATTAAAAAATTTAAAATTTATTCTTAAAATTATATTACTAATAATATATTTCATTAAAGATTGTTCATAAATTTATATTTATTTTTTAAAAAAATAACATTGTTTATTTATAAGAATATGATAGTCATAAATGAGTCCATAAAAATGTAAAAAATAAAAGCAAAAGGATAATAAAAGGCATAAAACAAGGAACAAAGTTGTAACCGATAGGCGGTGCAGTCCCCATGCCGTGGTCTCCCATCACTTTTGTCCCCTGTCACGTATTCCGTGCTCACAAAATTAATATTCATTTCATTTTAAATCGAGACTCACTTTTTCAATAATTTTAAGTTTATTTTTCCCAACAAATGATGTAAAAGAAAATGAGTGGGAAAGAATCTGAAAACTATAAATATATTAGGCAACAGGGGAGTGTTGCATAATTGAGTTCGTCTTCATCTTCTTCTATCTTCTCCAATCTCCACTGGTTTTTTTCTAGTAGAATAGAAAATAGAAACATGAGTTTGAAAATAAAATGTATTTTCTCTCTCCTAAATGTATTAAGTGTAGCAGTGTTATGTTTATTGGGGATCTTTCAAGATTCCGTACAAGGAGGGCGGCCTTTAGTTTCTCTCTCCCGACCCAGCCCTGATGATGCTGCCCCCTTCGCTCGATGGTTGGTCTCTCAGAACTCCTGGGGGGTTCTCAAGTATGATTATTCTTTCCCTCTACATGTTTTTTTTTAAAAAAATTTATGTTATCTATATCCTCATATGTTAATGTTTTCAGATATGATAAATCCTGCAGTGCTTTAATTGGTTTTATGTTTTCTTTTTTTGCACCAATTTCCTCATGATAACTCTGCGAGTGTTTAAATTTGTTTGTTTGTTTTTATTTCTTATTTTTTTACCCCCACCAAATACCAATTTCGAATTCATTATAGTTTCTCAAGTTATGCTTATTTATTTATGTCTGTTTGTATTTAACGAACTGAATGGGTCAAATTGTATTCCATTATTCTTTGATGTAATTGACACTGCCTCACTTCAACAACAACAACAAAAAAAAGTCTCATCAAAATTTGCTAACTTTAAGGATATATTTTTCTTCATTTCATTTTAATCCCTAAATATATTTCAATAGAGATGGCATAACAATGAAATTATGATTTTAATCTAAGGACATTGTGACATTTTATACTGTTATTAGCAAAAATAGGACTCAAACTGTTTTTGTGCAACTGTTTTTTTTTTCTTTTCACATTGGACTCTTTTTTGTGGAAGGGAGGGAGTAATATTTTGCAAGGCAAAGAAAAGTTTGCATCTTCCGGGTTATTCATGAATTTGATGTCACTTGTTTTGACGACAATGTTTTGTTCTGTTCTGTTTTCTACACGCGAGACTCCACATTTCATGACAGCGGGAATCAAATAATCTAGTTTTCACAGTTGTTTAATTCGCCATGATATTGTAAGATGGGATTTGCATCAGCATGTTCCTCTTTTAAACCACAGACGGAGATGAAGGAGCATGACTAATTTGATGGAAAACTTATTTCCTTGGACTTTTAAATTTTCTTCCTCGTCTATCTGTTGTGACTGCATGGAGTCAATAGCACCTTTAAAATGCAATTTGTAGTAGTGCACTATGAGGATATGGGCCATAAATTATATACCGTGTTAGTTGCTAGTACCAACCGCAGTTAAACTAGAAAGTTTATTTACCCCAAAAACAAGAACTCTTTCAGTAAAATTGATAAAGAAACAAAACATCGATTACTTTTATCCACAACAGAAATTAGTGTTCTTAAATTATAATTAGAAAATGGCATTTGTCATTATACTGTTCATTTTTCCATATCCTATATCATCTCATGAGCCAAAGGGGCCATGATCTAATACACCTTGACTTATTGCTTGCAGCACAATGCTAATTTTTCTTCACAAATTATAACTTCTGATTTTTTTTCTAATTTTTAAAGTTGCAGTTTGAAATTCGTGCAGAATGCTTGAATATTCTCCAAGAAGAATTTAATTTGTTGCTTTACTTTTGCAGTACCATTGCAAGTGATTTGGGAGGAGCACCTTTTGGGTATGTTTTGACCTAAATTTCTTGAATTCTTTTTCCACCTTGGCTTTGTCTACTGTATAGTGATACATGCTTCATCAATTTCAGGAATTTTCTGCTTCATTGACTTATTCTAATATTATGTTTGCAGCCTTTACACCTCAGTGTGGAAGAAAATTTATCTTAACTGATAGCCACTCAAAGTTACTAGTTATGAGAGTGGATGTCAAAATTTGTCTTTTCCTTTAACCTGGGGACTTCCCCCCCCCCCCCCCCCCCCCCCCGGTTTTTGGGGGTGGGTAGAGGAACAGGAGGAGCTGTGCTTCTAACCTTGAGTAATTTGAAGCTATGTATAACTCCAATTATATATATTTTGGGTAGACTACATTCATGTTCTTTTCTCGGACTATAGTTTGTCTCACAATTCATCTAAACATATATGCTCTGCCTCTTGATTTCAGCTTTTAATAGAACTTGTTATCCCTTTCGTGGTCCCTGATATTATTTTCACTCGATGAAAATATCTAAAAACCATGCAGGAATGTAGTTTCTTTTAGTGATGGGCAACCTGGCAAAGGCAGAGGCGTTCCGTATTTCTACTTGACACCCCTTGATCCAACTGCAAGTAATGCATTGAAAGACCCGAGATCTTCCTTCACATTAAGTGAATACAATATTGGAACTTGCAACAAGGACCCCGAAAACCCCAGTTGTGCAAAAATTACACTCACAGGAAAGGTAATGTTACGCAGTTGATTTTTTTTAATATATATATATATATATATATATATATATATATATCCTGGGAATCAACCAATATATATGCACTGGTCAGAGTATTTGTGGCTTTTTAAAACTTACACTCCGGTTTCCAGTTTGCCTATATTTCTCTCTGTATCAACGTATACATTCTTGAAACTTTTTTTTCCCACCTTTTTCTAAGTTAACTTCAACAAGAACTTTTGGCTTATTAAAAAGTGGGAAGAGTGGATTTTCATATCGGAAAGATAACATTTCTGATGCCAGGATGAGTATACAGTAGCCCTGTTTGCTACCCATCTTATGCTAAGTTTGGAAATGGATAGCCTTTTAGTAAGGTTTTAGGTTGAAAAATGTAAGCTCCTGATGAATTTAAGATTAGGATACAAGTTGAATTTTTTTGTTCTCCTAAGTTGGATCATCAAAATTCATCAACAAATGTCTATAAAAAAACATTAACAAGTACAACCTATGAAACAATCATTCCTTGATAATTGGAAAAAGACTTTAATCTGAGATTTTGTTCCACCGAGTATTGATGAAATGGTAATCAGTTGAAGGTAGTTTGTGATAAATCCAATGAAGCTGAATATGCTCGAAATGCCTTGTTCTCAAAGCATCCTGAGATGAAAGGTAATTTGCACATATTTTTTGTTAGCAGCTGTCATTTTTCTTTGCAATCAACATAATGCTGCCATGTGACATATCTTCCTTTTCATGGTTTATAGACTGGCCCAAGGATCACGGTTTCCAGATCTTCAAACTTGATATTGAAAATATATTTATGATCAATTGGTTTGGCGGTCCGAAACCTCTGACAGTGGATCAATACCTGCATGCCAAAGTGTGAATACTACTACTACTACTGTAATAAGCTATGGCCATATCTCCAATTTATCACATAGCAAATGTATTCCAAACACGATGTATGATATTCTCCTTGAGAATGAATAAACATGATTATACTTGTGAACTTGCTTATTTCTAATTTGTTGCCCAGTCTTCTTGGATCTTTGAAGACTCGGCTTTTGTGAATATATATATCAGTCTCCTTCAGCGAACCTTAAAAAGTAAACCAAAAGCGGATAGCGACGATTTTTTGAGCTATAGCGACGGTTCGAACCGTCGCCAGACGGAAAAAATCGTCGCTATATCCGATTCGCTTTTGGCTCGATGTTTTAGGTTCGTTGAAGAAGGGGACCATATATATACACACGGTCCCTTTCTCCAACGAACTTTAAACAGCGAACCGATTAAGCCGACGACATAACTATGGCGACGGTTCAAATCGTCACTATAGTCGGTTCGCTTTTGATTCGTTGTTTCAGGTTCTTTTGAAGAAGGAGATCGTATATATTTGTTTGAGGTTCGTTGAAGAAGGAGATCGTATATATATACATATATATAGGGAAATGATCCATAGCATGTATTTGTTATGGATGAAAAATGGACAAATAGCATCATAACCACACATTACATAAATCAAGGGATGAGATTAGAAAGGGAATAGCGTCGTCCGCTAGTAGAAATAGCAGACGCTTAAAAAAAATTATGTCCAAACTTTCCCCAAGTCTCAGTAATCTTCGTCCGATAGTTCAACTAGCGTACAAGCAGTTAAACCTAAACCATCATTTGTGATTTCGAGCGAATCCTCTGTGTGATTCATCCGTTTCTAACTTGTTGCGATTACAATTAGGGTTTCACAATTCGTGAAATCGTCCTCCTCTCTCCTTTTTTGAGCGATTCCTTTGTCAACTCGTCAAAACCCTGATGCGATTGACCAGGTATTTTTGCTTTTGTATCAGGTTAGGCTGATTTTTCTACCAAGTAGTTTGTATCAGTGTTTAGTTTTGCTTATCTGATTAATCTTATGGTATATATTTTCTAGTTTTTCCCTGTGCTGTTGGAGCAAAGATCATTTTGTGATGTTTTCATTTTATTCAATTCTGATCCGAAAAAATATCATCTTTACTTGGGGCTAAATTAAAACTGTTACAATTCTAAAGATGTATCATTTGCAGCAATTAGTGATACTTTTATTACTCTAGCCTCTCTACAACTTGAAATTGGAGTAGCTTTGATTTCTAGTAACCTCTTTAGTCCATTGCATGTACTTGTTGAGTAAGTTCAATAGGAGTAATTTTCTTGGAATAGAAGGAAGTTAAAAAGATAAGACTTTTGCGAATGGTAAATCACACTTGATTTTAGCATCATTTGAGCTTTATAAATCCATGGTTTAACTTAAAAGGTAAAACTAAAAACAAGTCTCTTAGATTTTGATTCCAGAATTCGGTTACATTTGAAAGTTTCTGCTTTTCTGTTTGGGGGTCTTTTTTCAAACAAGCATTGTTATTTTTGGTATTGACAGATGCAGGACTCCAATTCTTTAATTTTTCTTTTCAAGCATACACCTGCAGTGGCAAAAGAATTGCAGTGTATTCTAACTTATATTTAGACATCAGTAGTCACATCATTATATTACCACCACATTCCTCGTTTCCCTCTAAATTATTTCTTTTCCTAATGCAGGTTGCTCCTTTGTTGTTTGAAGCATTTTCAACAATCCCATACCTCACACAAGTTTCGTTTATTGGATTGGATGGTTTGCTATTCTCATTCTACAAGAAAGGGAACCAACAACCCATTGCATCCTAGTAATCAGATGTATTGGCATGGCTATACCACACAAGGGATCACTCGAGAGCTTAGTGCACAAGAACTTCAAAATTGCCCTTGTGTTTCTTCTACTAATGCGTGTTGCTGTGTTTGTTCCCATTATTTGTTTTGTCATTTTGATTGTACGAGAAAACAGAAGAGAGATGACATGCAATTACATGCCTGCTCTTAAAAAACAAATGCAGGCAACTCAACAAGCTGAGGAAGAGTATAAAAAAGAGCAACGCCTATGCCAATGCAAGCCATGACGTTCGTGCTTCTCTAGCAGGCATTACTAGTTTGATAGAGATGTGTTTGTGTGTCCACATTGAAATTGAAGTTGCTAATCCATATCTATGCCGTCATACAAATTAAATTCAGGTGGTTTTGTACACTGAAATGATTAATCTTGAATTGTAAATGGGTTAGGTACATCCTGTAATTATCTTACACATAAAGAGTGCAATATCATCTGCATCAGCATTAGTATGGACACGATAGGGTGAAGTGCTGGTAAGATGTTTGGTCATCTCATACTCGGGATAATAGACACTGTACTAGGGCCCTATTTCTAAAAAACGGACGGGCTGACTGTGCATACACGTGATTTTGAAATGTTTATGTGTACATATATATTTTGCCATGTGTATTAATAATAATAATAATAATTTTTAAATAATAATAATAATATTTATAAATTTTCAAATATTAATAATTTTTAAATAATAATAAATATAGGGAGTATGTATTTGGTGCATTTTTACATGTGCTGACTGAAACAAATATGGATAAGCTGTAGTGACGGTTGTGGAAGGAAACCCCATCGGAAGAGAGAGAGAGGCAGTGCAATTGTGATGAATTGAAGAACTAGTTTTCCATCTTCTCGCCCAAACATCAGATGTTGCTTCCTCTGTCCAACCACCATTCCATGTTTCCTTCCAAAACCCTCACTCCTCCAAATCCCTTCTTATTTCTCTTCCCATCACCACTCCCCAAAACCCTACCCTCCTTAACCCCTAAAGTTCCCCGCGATTTGCTTCTCCTCCGTGCTTCCGCTGCCGATGCCCAAATCCTACCTCACTCCGCCATCCAAAGAATCGCCGACAAGCTTCGCAGCCTTGGTTTCGTTGAGGACGACGCAAGTGACAATAATGAAACTCAATTAACCCCAAGTCTCACCCACTCTACTTCTCCGGGTGAAATATTCGTTCCTTTACCGAATCAATTACCTAAATATCGGGTCGGGCACACGTTTGACTCTAGCTGGAGCACGCCGGAGAATCCGGTGCCGGTGCCCGGATCAGGGAATGTCACAAGAAGGTATCATGAATTGAGGAGTGAGGTTTTGAAGGAGAAGGAGAAGAGGAGGACAGTAGAGAGAGAAAATGTGCCTACTTTGGCTGAACTGAAGCTGCCACCAGAAGAGTTGAGGAGGTTGAGGAGTATTGGGATTAGATTGAAGCAGAAGTTGAAGGTCGGTAAGGCGGGGATTACTGAGGGGATTGTGAATGGAGTTCATGAAAGGTGGAGGCATACCGAGCTTGTGAGGATTAAATGCGATGATATCTGTAAGTTGAACATGAAGAGGACTCATGATTTATTGGAGGTAAATGACTCGTGATTCCCATTGTCAATCATGCTAGATTATACAGTAATTCTTTGGCTTAATAGCTTCGTTGAATTTTTGAATGTTCAAGTCAAACATCAAAGTAGATAACTCTGCCAACTTACTTCACAAATTTAATGATAACTCTTTGCAAATTTCACTCCAAACAATTTTACCAGGAGTGAAGAATTCCTTTAGGGGTGACACTCGCAGACTTAAAATTGTGATGTTGGGAATACTATCTCCTGAGCACATATTATATTTCTTGCCTAATCATCTGAGATGTGAAGAACAGCGACAAACCTCTTGAAAATCCTAGCGCGAGATTCATTCATCCGTTGAGCATAATAGAAAAGAGAGAACAATAATGAACAGATAATTTGATTCATGTTTCACTGAAACTCTTTGTCCTAACTTTAGTTGTGAAATTGCTAATCACTTGTCACTGGACGTGATGCTACCCTTCTGTACAGAAACCACAAAAAGGAACACCGGTACTTGGAATAAAACTAGTGCTTTTCTATAAATAATAACATATATGGCATGGTATATCCAAGTCATCCTTTAGGAAAAACTTTGGAAGCTTGTAACATTATCACAACGTCACTATTTGTGCACAAATGGCTGGCTTGCCTTTATGTAGGTAATGGTTTGCATCTCTAAAATTCCTCAATTTTTTTAGCTTGAGATTTCCATGGCGATTAGCATATCTTAAATAGATTCTGCAAGATGAGTTTATGGAATTTGGTATGGATATCACTTGAAATAAAATCTAAATCATGTGCAAATTATTTTTACATTCTGGATTTTAATTTTGGCAACTTCAAAACGTATTAGTTGACTCTTTTTTCTCTTGGATTTTCTCAGAGAAAAACTGGAGGATTGGTCATCTGGAGGTCTGGAAGTAATATAATAATGTACAGAGGAGCTCATTACAAGTATCCTTACTTCTTAAGTGAGAATAATAAAACAAATGAAACCTCTAATGGTGCTTTAAATATGGATGGTCGAAAAATTGGCGAAAATGATAAATGTTCATCTGGCATGCATGTTGTCGAATCTGCTGGATGTCCCATGTCCAACAGAACTTCTCAACCGCCCCTTATACAAGGTGTAGGTTCATCGAATAGGGTACGGTTTCAGCTGCCTGGGGAGGCACAACTTGCAGAAGAATCTGACCATCTGTTAGAGGGACTTGGTCCACGCTTTACTGATTGGTGGGGTTATGATCCGCTACCTGTTGATGCGGATCTTCTCCCAGCTGTTATTCCTGGATACAGGAGACCTTTCCGCCTTCTTCCGTATGGAGTCAAACCTAAACTTACAAATGATGAAATGACCACATTAAAAAGACTCGGTCGGTCTTTACCATGCCATTTTGCTTTAAGTGAGTGATTTCAAATACATGACCATACTCTTTCTGCATTCTGTCTGTTCACTTACTTTTGTCTTTGTATCAGGCAGAAATCGAAAACTGCAAGGATTGGCTGCTTCTATTGTAAAGTTCTGGGAGAAATGTGAGATCGCAAAAATTGCAGTCAAGAGAGGAGTCCAGAATACTAACAGTGAACTAATGGCTGAAGAGATGAAGGTAAGTGAAATTCTGGCAATTCTTTTATCTAACTCCATTGTTATGTTTTGTGCTTCATGTTGGTTGGATCCAAGCCATGCACCATATGTCCAACTTAAGCTTTCTCTGCTTTGAGCAGCCCACTTTGATCAAGTTGGGCCAATTATGTGTACGTCTAAAAAATGTAGTATCAAAGTATAATGTTTAAATGTAGCATAATGATAGTTAAGAAAGCTTTAATAAATTTTTAGATTTCATTACTTTTCCTTTCTATTTATTTATATTTTGACTTTTGAAGTTACAATTATTGTTGGAAGTGTCCTTACAATGAAATTGTGAGGTTCACGTGCTTGACACATCCCAGTGGTGTACATACTGATATTATATTTTAATGATGTTTAACATGCAATCTGTATCTAAAGCTGCTGGTATTAAAATTCATTCCTGGTAGTTCAGTGGTGCAATTGTTATTTTCCTTAACAAATTTTACTCGTCTATGTTGACTTTAGAATTTCTGTTGTAGTGGTTGACTGGGGGAATTCTACTTTCACGGGACAAAGAATTTATTGTTCTTTATAGAGGAAAGGATTTTCTTCCAGCTGCAGTTTCTTTGGCAGTAGAACAGCGAAGGAATTCTGGACTTGATGGATTGGAAAATAGGAGGGGTCGTAGTTCATTAGTTATGAATGTACAAAATCATAAACCTGGGACAATGAACCTTGATTTGGAAGCTGAACATGATGACGGGAAACCTGGGACAGTTGACTGTGCTTTTGAAGCTGAACATAAAGTTGTCTCTGAACAAAGGAAGCTAAGATCCAGTGAAGCAGCTATTACAAGAACTAGCACCAAGTTGTCCCTGGTATGAACTCACATAGATGCTGGAGTAGAGAATCAAATTTTTGCTCTCATATGCATTCGCATTATCATATTCTAATGTCAGGCTTTAGCAAAGGCACGCTTCTATAATGATGCTGCAGCTGACTGTTATCCTTTACTCACATTTTGTATCATGGGTGATGTGTTTTTACGACAGACATTAATGAAGAAAGCCAGGGCAGAGACTCTTCTAACAGAGTTGGAGAACGAAGAGATTCAACAACCAAGTGAAATAGATAAAGAAGGCATCACTGAAGAAGAAAGATATATGCTGAGAAAGGTTGGCTTGAGGATGAAGCCTTTCCTATTATTAGGTGAGTTGCGTGGTGCATGAGTAATATAATGTTCACTTATCTCACACAAAAAAAAAACTACTAATACAAAAGTTGGTTATGATTTTTTAAAGAAAAAGACCTGATAAGAATTCCTTAATATCATGCTCAGGTAGGCGGGGAGTATTTGATGGAACGGTTGAAAACATGCATCTTCACTGGAAATACAGGGAACTTGTGAAAATAATATGTGGTGAGAGAAGCATCGAAGAGGTTCATTCTAGAGCGCGAACATTAGAGGCAGAAAGTGGCGGAATACTAGTGGCAGTGGAGAGAGTCAGTAAGGGTCATGCAATCATTGTCTACCGTGGGAAGAATTACAAGCGCCCGGCTTCATTGAGGCCTCAGACACTCTTAAATAAAAGAGAAGCATTGAAACGCTCTATTGAGGCGCAGCGGCGAGAGGTAAATGGGAGCATGTTGTGCGCTTTAGCACTCCCCCTCCCCCAGGCCCCGTGCATGCATTTGAGGTGGGGGAGGAAAGTAGAAATAAAAAATCAAACAAAAAACTTGGTTAAGTGGTCTAATTCTTCATTTTCAGCTGTTAGAATATAATATGGCAAGGAAATTAACTTGTCCAAAAAAAGAAAAAAGAGAAGAATAAAATACAAATTCAGTGACTCAGTCAGGTGGTCACTGGGGGTTTCTGATCGAATTTTGCAGGGAAGATCTGTACTGGGGATTTATCATCTTTTAGGGATTCTGACATGTTTTTAGGATAATTTTTTCATTTCTTTTTATTATTATTTTTGTTTTCTTACATTTTGATGCACTTATTCCCTTCTGCACCTTACTCTTTCCTTGTGTGATGCAGTCTTTAAAACTCCATGTTTTGAAGCTTACTAGAGATGTAGATGACTTGAAGCTTAAGTTGGTGGGTCTTCTTATATGTACATTGGTTCCATTCAGAGTTTAGCCAGTTAATTTGTAAAATTATGTTAAAGCATATCAGATGGTTATGTCTTGATCCAGGCCACAGACCAGGAGACAATTAATAAGCAGTTGGCTAAAGATTTGAAACTTCAGATGGTGAGTCACCCTTATAATCTGTTCACCCAAGCCTTTCTCTATTGAGTGCAATTTTAATAAGTCTTGGTTAAAGAATGCAGTTGTGTCATGGTCCAGGTCCAAGAGGGCGAGTTGGACAAGAGGCTGTCAAATAAATATGAGAAGTTTGATACAGACCTTCAAAGTTGCTCAACAAGTCCAGCTTGTGAACAGGCAAACGTAGAGGTAAGGAAAATACATCTGCTAATAAGGTCATAAATATTTCTCGATAGCATATCTTTCATAATGGCATGAAAATGGTCGATTTTAAAATGTTTATATATTACAGTTGCCCATATCTTAGAAAGTTATAAATTTCATAAAACTAAGATTTCTGGATGGAAGGCCTGTACAGCTTGTGATTGAAACTATTTCACCATACAATGCACAATCTTTTGATGGCAGAACTTCAAAATTGCAGTGAAGTTTATTTTCTTATAGATAGATATAGTATATGGGGCAAATACTTAGAAGTGCATATGCTATTTCTAAGTTATTTAGGTGTTGCTCTTTGGTGCACAGGGCATTTAGAAATGCCCTTTTTTATGTGTCCTCCATTACTATACTTATTTTTTGAACTTCTTTGGCCTGTGTTTCTTTGCCATTGACTTGTGATTTGGTTGTTGGCATCATAATGTGAAGGTTATAGAAAGACATGGAGCTAATTCAACTTCCGTAGGCACAAATGTTGTTGTGGACACCTTAGGGCGCAATCTACTGGCCACTCAAGGAGATGCGCTAAGAGGATTCTCTATAAAGGATGTGGAGGAGGATGGTGACAAGTTTGATACAATAGAATCAGAGCCTTCATCTGAATCAGTATTTGAAGAATCTGATGTTCTTATGGATATGGATGGTGCGGTTGTAGACGTTGAGTCCATGGTTAGAACTTGTCCTGATATTTATAAGGTACAATCAAATGGTATTTTTAGGTTTTTACAAATTTTATGTTTTAAATATTTCATTTTTCATTTTGTATATAAATGTTGATTTTAGTCAGAAGGTCACTTTCCCACCATCAGCAATGCTGAGCCTCTTAATTCACCAAAAAGTGAACAAGAAGTATCAGTTCTCGGAGCTGTGGAGGATGGCTCTGAGAAGATACCTTTCAGAGCTGCGCGTCTTTCTAATAGAGAAAGGCTTCTTTTGCGAAAGCAAGCCCTTGGAATGAAAAAGCGCCCGGTTCTTGCTGTGGGTAAGATTACAGATCTTGTCAAATAAATAAGTAGTGTACCTTTTAAACAGTTTACAGCAATGTTACCCGGATCGCGGTTCTGTACTATTGTTACATTTGTCGAATTGAAAATTATTTATATGATTCTACTTTCTAGAACTTGTCTTATCACTATTTCATGGTCATTTTGACATGTTTTTAGCAACCTTATGGAGTATGATACCAAATGAGAAAACCCGTCACAATTAAAGTTTCTGTGCACTTCCATAATTTATCAGGGAAGAGCAATATTGTCACCGGAGTTGCTAAAACAATCAAGACCCACTTTCAGAAGCATCCTCTTGCAATAGTGAATATAAAAGGTAGAGCGAAAGGGACTTCAGTCCAGGAGGTGGTGTCGGAATTAGAGGTTCGCATATAGATTCCCTCTGTTTTCATGTATAGCTTTGAGCAAATTGGCTGAAAGCAAGTGTTGTCTCTATTTTCCTTGCAGCAAGCCACAGGTGCAGTTCTAGTTTCTCAGGAACCCAGCAAAGTCATACTCTATAGGGGTTGGGGGGCAGGCGATCAACCTGGAAAACCTAAGGGGAAGAATACAAGAGATTTGGGGAATACACCAACAGGCCAAGAAGATGGAGTTTGTCAGGTAATCTCTCCTGAGCTCGTGTCAGCAATCAGACTTGAATGTGGGTTGCAGTAGAGAGAAAAAGACAGTTGGATAGGGTTAGGCTGGACAATTTTGCCCGATTCTGATGGGACCCGACCGACTTTGACCCTAATGAGACCCAATTTTAAAAGGGTTCAAGGTTGGGTATGGGATTTATGCTCCACACTCCGCTCCCATATATATATATATAATTATTTTCAAAATAGTCTTTTGTGTATATATAATACCTGTTTATGTTATTTCATTAAACTCGTAACATTCGGTAATACAAGTTCTTGTTAGTAATGAAAATATTGTATGGTGAAAAATATGTACATTAAAATTAAGGAAATTGTTAAATTCACAACACTTTTTGTTATTTTTACAATAAAAGTGTTGCTATAGATCTTATAGTGACGGTTTTCACCGTCACTATACATCTACAATGACACTTTTGTTGTGGAGATAACAAAAAGTGTTGTGGATTTAACAATTCCCTAAAATTAATATTATACCATGCAATCACAATGAGTAAAATGGGGTCTGCACCAGCCACACGAGACCAAGGAACTGAGAGCAAAGAGGAAAGTCGTAAATGGATATAACAGGATTCGGTTAGTATGAAGTTATTTTTTGGTAAGTTGGTCAATTGACCAATAGAATACTGATACACATATTTCGTCTGCGTGTCAGTATTCTATTGGTCAATTAACCAACTTACCTCAAAATAAACTTCATACTAACTACTTCCGATATAACATGTTAGAACCATAGTTATGTAAAATTAAAATCGTTGTAGCAGACTTTCCGTCCAATTCACCGTGAGATTGAGGAAGACATGACACGGGTGATTTTTGTTCTTAAAGTCTTTATCGTCCTCACCATGATTGGTTTGTTAAGGATTAAAGACATATACTTCCATGATATATATCAAATCTTTGATGAATTATCCGTGATAACAATTCAAAAAAAAATTCTAATAGAACACTGCTTTGTAGTAGTTATGCCCACAAATGAGTTTTATCAAACTCAAATATGACATAATAAGTCATAAAAATATAAAATAAGGTGCAATATATAACAATCCCCAACTTGTTTTGAAAAACTATTTTTCTTTCAAACACTTTTCAATCAGACAACCCCAAGGCTTGTATGCATAAAAGAAGTTATGACGAATATTGAATATTCCCTTGAGTGTAAATAACTCAAAGTCACATCGAAGTTGATGGTGTCCGTAGATTGAACCCCTACTCCTATATGATATGATCAGAATTGCCACACACACAAAATCCTCCTACCATGGTGAGTATTCTCAATTGTTTTGCGCTTATATGATCATGTGCAATGCCCTATTTCATAAACCTCTAAGAGAGTAAATCACAACTCTCTATAAGAAGAGACTCCACTTCTAGTTCATATATATAGGCAAAGTGTTTCAGTTGCTAAGAACACAACTTAATTAAGAATATAACCCAGCCTCGGTCGTGCAACACACGTTATTATCTTAAACTACATATGGAACCACATCGATAGTAACACAATCAGCAACTGTGACATGTTTTTCCCATTGAACCTATAAACTAGGGGTAACCTAAAAATAGGTTGGGTTCTCATTACCCCTGACTCAAAGTGGTTTAAGTTCCATATCACAAGTAGTTAAATTTACTAAGCTCTTGTCAAAATCTTAGTAATAAGATAAGTTCAAGTCGTCACTTGACTTTCTCGTAGATAAATATTATAATATCTTCTTGTATCAATTATCTAACAAAAATTATGTATATGATCGACCAACACGTTAAGACTTACCATTAAAGGTAATCTCATATGCTATATACAAAACAATTTTATTATTACATGATCATAATGAACTAAGCAATGGAAGTGGCCACAATTTGATGCTTTAACAACAAATTTTGATTCAATTTGCTTCATATAAAACAATAATATTACTTACTGCTCCAAGTAAATTATTCATTCACTAAGGATAATAATATATCTACCTACTTGTTAAAATATAAGAATATATATATTCACCTACTTGTGAATGTTTTCTTACTTTTTCAAGATCGCAATGTGTATTTAACGTTACTATTACTAGCACCATATAGTAAAATATGAGGCAATGAATTAGGTGACAATCAACACACATTCTAATCCATTTAGCTTACCTCACAAGATAATAACATTAGACCCATACAATAGAATGAGAAATACTCATTTGTTTCTTACTCATCTAAGAAGCAATACTCAAGATTGAGTGAAAATTCACCTACTTGTAAATTTATAATTTCCTTCATTAAAATATAAGTGCTATTTATGTGATCTATTAAAACATTGATAAATCTTACAAAATCATTTTTAAACCACTAGTATATTAAGGTGGTGTTTGATTGTATCTTAATGCATCTTAACAGTCCACATCTTAATGTCTCTTAAGAGCTCATATATTTGTATTAAGAGGTACTCTTAATAGTTAAGATATAAATATATGAGTCTAAACTATTCAGAGGACTCTTAATACAAAAAATGTGGGTTGTTAAAATGCATTAAGAGGTGGGTTGTTAAGATACATTAAGATGCAATCAAACACCTAAGTTTAAATAGTGTAGTTAATATCTGATCCCGTGCATTACATATCAAACAAAAGGCTCCCACTAGCACATGTGTACTTCAGATTTGCAATAGCAATATCAGAATTAACTTCCAATATACCACCACTATTAAAGAATTATTAAATTCTTCAATCTCAAGTTTATTAAACTTAGTTCATCAATACAATTAAATTGATTTAGTTGAAATCCTGACTAAGTTTTCACATGATAATAAGATAACATCTATTTTACAAGTCTTTCAACATAAAAACAAAAAATAGATACGTCTTAAACTCGTTTACGTTAACAATACTACATAAAATGATCAACAAATCATTAATATACACAAAAAATATCACATTATAGTTTATACAATTATATTGTTAGTGTAAACAAATAAATTATTCTAGGGTTAAGTTCAGATGACCACCTGGGGTTTGGGCGATTTCCCACTTAACCACCCGTAATTAGTAAACCTACATGTAAACTCTCGACCTTTTGAGGTGAAGTGAAAAAGTTTTTTCCGTCTTAACTCTGTTATTTTATTTGGCTAAAGACTTAATTACCCTTCATATATATATTTGAAAACGATAGATGCGAAGTGGGTTTTCTTTTATTTCATTTTAGATCGATTTCTAGGGCTAGAGAACGAGCGATCGTGGTGATATCTAGGGCTAGAGAGTCGAGAGAAATAGGGTGTGGTTTTAGTGTGTTCGTGGTGGATCTTCGTGATTTACTGGGTTCCCACCTTCGCTTGGTCTGTGATACTTAATTTGGTGTCGATTTAGGTAATTTTCTCCTTGTCTGATAGATATGATATGTACTTTGTTTTTAATTGTGAGTTGTTTGTTGTATATGCATGCATGTTTTTTGGATGATTTAGTTAGTATATTTGGTGCTGGATAAAGTATGCTCACTACTATGGTTCCCCTTTCTTTATGACTATTATTGTCCCCCTATATCTGCCCTGTGTTTGCCACTGACATTGGTCCCCTTTTTGTGATACTTGTTATAAAGTATTGTATGTTATTCAAACATTTCTCCTTCATTTCTTTAATGCAGAATGTCTGTCATAATTGTTTTTCATTATGGTGGGAAGTTTGTTAAAGATCCAGTACATAAGTATGTTGGGGGTAGTGAAGAAATAGTAGAGACTGTTGGGTTGGATTACATTTCTTTGCTTAGTATACATGAATACTACTCTACTTTATGCCCAGTTTCAAATTTTAATATTAATTATCTTGTACCTGGATATGAAATTTGGGAGGGTGGGGCATTATTGATGCAAAATGACAAAGATGTCATTGATATGGTTGATTTCTTAGTTAATGCAGAGAGTGAGGAGGTGCATATATATGGACAAGAAATGGGGGGTCCCATATAAGTTGTTAGGCCAGCCAGTGGTGAAAATGATAAAATTAACCAGTCTGTTATGCAAATTTGTGGTTTGACAACTGATAACATGAACCAAAGTGAAAAATAAAAAAGACTTTGGACTTCAAAGTCAACCAACTAATAACATTAACCAAAGTGGTACTACTGATAAAGGGAAGAAAAAAGAAACAGATAAAGGGCAGCAGAAAGAAACAGACAAGGGAAAAGGTAAACAAACTGGAAAGCCTAAAAAATAAACAAAACATACAAAGGAAAACATGGACAAGTATGTAGGGACAAAGGAAAACATGGAAAACAGTAAAAAAAAATAAGCTGATAATGATAATGGGGAAGAGCATCCACCATGGATGGATGATGATCTAGAGGGGCCTGGGGATGATGATATATTCGAAGAAGGCACAAAAAAATAGAATAACCAAAGGTGAACATGAACGATGTATTTGTAGAGGATTGGTGGAGTGATGATGATGATGGAGAAGGGAAAGATGCATTAAGGAGGAAGTTTGTTCTGTCAGATGATGAGGATAATTTAGAAGGGGATGGATGTATGGAGTTTAATGAGGCAACTGATATGGGTAAGATAGAATTTGAGATTGGAATGGAATTTTCAAATCATGAAATTTTTAGACAAGCATTAGTTAAATTTTTTGTTAAAGGGGGGTTTGACATAAAATATATTCAAAACGACAGAAAAAGAATAACTGCTAAGTGTAAAGCTGAAAACTGTAAATGGAGGATTCATGCATCAGTCAAACATGGTAAACAAACTTTGAAGATAAAATCTTTGGGGGGGACCATACATGTGCTGGACAGGATAAGAATCATCTTGTTGACAGTAGATACTTGGCCAAAAATTATATGCATGAATTAAGAGATAATCATAAGTGGGATTTGCAGGCATGGAAGAAGAATGCACAAAAAGAATGTAATTCTACTCTAAGTAAATCATCCCTATATAGAGCAAAAAGAAAGGCTTTAATACATATGCAAGGTGATGTAGGAGAGCAGTATATTCAGCCTCCACTCTATCATAAGCCCACTGACAGACCAAGGAAACATAGAAAAAAGGCTGCAGATGAACCAAAAAACCAACATCAAGCAAGATGAAAAGGTGGCACTGTCACTGTCACATGTGCAGGGTGCTTAACACTAGGGCATAACAGCAGGGCATGTACATTGCATTTTCATCCTAAATCAAGAATGAACAAGGTATATTCTTTATGTTTTTCATACATTCCAATTGTATTTTAACTCTTATCTATAACAGTATAACATGTTTTGATTTTCAGACAAATAACAAGGAGTCAACTGTACAGTCAACACAGTCAGACATTCCTACTAGACATCCTGTTAAGGTATATTTTAATGGTTGTAAACTGTAAACTATTTTTGAAGACTTATTTGTATTGGACTAATGTACATTTTTAACTCGAAAACTGTAAACTGTAAACTTAAGGTACATTTTTGAAAACTGTAAACTGTTTTTAACTTGTGCATTCCTTTTCAGCCAAATCCCATGCCACAAAATCTGCAGACTAAAGGACAGTCAAGTCAAGGGACTGCTAATGCTACAACTACTTCAGAAATACCTAATCAACCCAAATCAAGCTCTCAACCTAATCCCACACCAACTTTGTCTACTATGTGGAGTAATCAGCCTGTTTCAAGCTCACAGTCTACGAGGAAGAACATAAAGATGAGAGCCATAAAGAGCAAGATATGCAAATCACCAAAAAAATGAGGATTGGTGGGATTAAGGCTTTAATGTTTGAATATATAATTTTTGTCAGTTAACTGTTTTTGACAAGTGTGATTGTGTATTCTTTGTCAAATAGATAGTTTTTGGACAATGTTTCAATGACAAGTTTTTGGACTATGTTTTATAGTTGGATATTATGTAACAGACTTGGATATTATGTGATTGTGAAAATGTTTTATAGTTTTTGGGCATAAGTTTTTGTCAGTTAACTGTTTGAATCAGTTTTGCAATATTTCACACCTTGTTATACAGTTTATACATTGACAGTTTATACATTCCATTAAACATTGAAATTAAACATTACCATTAAACATTGAACATTAAACATTAACATTAGACATTGACCATTAAACAATAAACATTACCATTAGACATTGAACATTAAACATTCCATTAAACATTGAAATTAAACATTACATCATAGTTGGTAGGTCTCCTAAACTACCATTAAACATTGAAATTAAACATTACATCATAGTTGGTAGGTCTCCTAAACTACCATTAAACATTGAACATTAAACATTACATTCATTTGTTACTAATAAAATACAACATAACTGACATGAAATAAAACACAAGTCCAACAACAATTATCATCTTCACATTACTTTCAATAACTATCATCCTACTTGGTATGTTATTCAGCTCACACGAACACTTGCATTTTGTTCCACTCACCAATGTCCCCATTCTGTCATTGTCTTAATTGGGGCAACCGACTATTCCACTTGAGTTTGTTGTAGAAGGCAAGCACCATGCCCAAAACTCACACTCATCGCATACAAAATATAATCTCCCCTTCGATGGTTTGTTCGAGTCAACAATTCTTACACTTGCTTTTTTTCCCACATTTACATCGCTTAGGTATGTAGCGCAACTTACCATTCATCCTTCCTACATCAAAGAGTAGACCACAAATGTATATATATTATTTCCATGGTTAATTTGTTTTTTGCTATAATCTAATAAATGCTATAATAAATATTTTGGTCTAATATATAGTTTTCAGTCAAAATAGTTCTTTTAGAACTTTTATCAAACAGTTGATAGGCATAGTTTTAGGTTACTAATTTCATAGTCATTGTTTACAATAACAACCCATAACAACATCCTTATTACTCCACAGCCATACCTATCTCCTTGTGACTAATTTTCATACATAACAGTAGCATACCAGTGAACTAAATTTAAAAGCAGCAACATAACAACTAAAAGGACAAACAGTCCTTCAAGTTAAGATCGAGCCATTCAACTATGAAAGTCCTTTTTCTTAACAAGGATGGAATAAAAAAGGAATGTAAGGGGATTGGAAAACTTACCTTTAGAAATTGAAAATGGTTGTTGCTCAATTCTTTCTCCTTTACCAGCCGGATTCCTTTTCCTTCTCTCACTATGTGCTACGGTTTTTGGAACTTAAGAAGTAGCTTTCAATTTCGTCTGCGATGGAGTTCAAATAACTGAAATGGGATGAACAAAATGACTCGATCTGCTCTTACAAGTCCACAAACAAGAAGAAGAATGTGTATTTAAGACATTTAACAGTTGTTTCTTACCGATACAGCCCCTTCTCACGCATTTTAGGCGTCTGACATACACGCACAGTTAATTTGGATGGAAAAGGTAACATTTTCACTTCACCTCAAAAGGTCGAGAGTTTAAATGTAGGTTTACTGACTACAGGTGGTTAAGTGAGAAACCGCCCAAACCCTAGGTTGTCATCTAAACTTAACCCATAATTCTATATCCAATAGAATCTCAGGGTAAATTATATTATCACCTAATATGTATCCACTAAAATAAGTATAACTTTATTTTCAATCTCACTATCTAACTAAATCACTGTAAATATTTTGGATCATATTTAGGCTAATAAAATAGGTATTTTATTTACCAAATTATTTTATTGATTTCCTTCACTAAATCAATATTGTTCCTTCTAGGTTCAACTTATAACTTTGTAGAAATTTAGATAATTAATTAAGTGAAATAAGTTCATATTTTAATATTATTCAAAAGTTTGTATTACAAAGATTTTTATTTCATAAGACTACATAATCAAATTGAATTTCACACCAAGAAATTCATAAGCCTTACTATTTTTTATATAAATAAAATTATGCTCCAAATAATTCAAAGGCCAAATTTAGTCCATAAATGAAAATCTTAAAGAATCACCCCACACTTTTAAAATAATTTAAATCTTATTGAATATTTTCACATCATAATATTATGCTCACTACTTAAAATAAATTTTAGATTAATTAATATTTTATGTGACAATGTTTCAACAAATATTACTTCCACATAAGAATATTAAGAAACGCTTCTCAGAACAAAAAATAAGTTCTTGTACATTTTATGTATTAGTTATTCATATAAAGATTGCTTCAATTTAAGAATCTTTTAGAACACCTCCACGTAAGAAAACAAGCTCTTATTTTCTGAATTACATTAAATCTCAAATCCAAAAATTAACATAAGAACTTAAAATTTTACATGTACAATTTTTAAATATACCAACACGTAACACTTGACTCTATGCAAATAGAATAAAATTTATTATATAAAAATTATAGCACAACTCATCATATTGCACAAATTTATTTGCATATAAATCATAAAATATAAAATTTTATATATATTTACTTTCTAAGAAATTAATTTATCATAAACAAAATTAATTTATGTAGAAAGCAAATAAAATTCACACATGAATTAGTATATCCTCAAGTGTTTTAATTTCTTGTCCCAACTTAGATAGGAAATATCATAAACAATATATCTTTTGATATTTATAAATATAATATTCAAGACAATTCTCATAATAATATGAAATACTTGAAATTCACTATATTTATAAAAAGTCAAAAAATAAAATATTTATCTCAATTAGAATATACAAAATTCATATAATCACATTAAAATTTACTACTTCTTGGACAAGAAGTACACATAAAATAAATCAATATATACTAATTATGATTATCCCAAAAACACTATAAACAGCATTTCTAATTGTTTTCTCAACATCATAATCATATTATATACAATATCTACTCAACCAAATTTACTTCTACGTACAATATCTCTTCTAACTATTAGTTGATGATTAATTTATTTTTCACAAATAAAGTAATTTATCTCAAAATTCATGCATACAAATACCAAGTAATATTACACACTAACAAATTTTATATGTATAATTTTGTTCAAAAAGAACATAAATTTACTGTATTCTCAAAATAAATTAATTTACAACTAATTTGTTATACATAGAGAAAAGTAAATTTCAAAACTTTTATTACAAAATCACTAATAATAAATTAATTTCAATTAGTTTATTAGAATAATAATTTTCTAAAAACTCATGCATATACACATTTAGCAATGTTATCTACTCATAAAATATTACTAGTCAATATATATGCACAAGTTAAAGTTTGTTCCACCATAAACAATCATCAAATTATCTCCAAATAAAATAAAACTAACCAAATTAATTTATTATATAAGATCATAAGTAAAACAATATTCACACATGCAAATATCATCAACACATGATATAGTACATCACATATATACCATTCATGTATATATACTTATAAGATGATAAACAAGTATTATTCTCTAAAATAAAGAAAAAAAATCATGACACATGCATCTTTTTGGATAAAATTCGAAGACGGCTATATTAGCTTTGGATGACTGACTCTTCAACTTCTCTACATCAATTTACAAACTTGTAAATTATAAGTTATTTTCACTTTCATTTTTCTTCACAATCCATTTTTTAATAGGAGTTATCAATAAAAATAATTAGCTTAATATCTCAATAAATTACTAGTTATCATAAAAACTCCATTGATAAAATAGATACAAGAAAAATGACACTAATCTTTGAAAAACCGCGCGTGTTGTTTTCCATCTCACCAAAATCATGACTTTAATAAACATATAAAGACTTTAAGATTGTTGGAACCATAGCTCCGTAGAGTTAAAATCGTTGAAGAAGACATGACACGGGTGATCTATGTCCTTAAGGTCTTTACCACCCCCACCATGATTAGTTTGATAAGGGTTGCAGACGATATACCTCCAAGATACACGTCAAGTTTTTAGTGAATTATTTGTGATAGCAATTCACAAAAAATTCCAATAGAACACTGCTTTGTACGTACTAGTTATTTGTTTGTAGAAAATTGGAGAAGATAGAAGATAGAAGTACAAAATTTTATATGTAAACTTATATCTCATATATATATATATATATATATATATATATATATATATATATATATATATATATATATATATACAGCCAGGTTCTAAAACGGACTTATAAAACGGACCAGTGGACGGACTCAACAAAAAAAGAGGCACACGGGTCATTTGAAAGATCCGGGTCATAAAAATTGAAACACGCGGGTCATGGTTATGAGAGTTTGACAGATGCAAAAACCCTCTTTCTCTTCCAATTGCTACAGAACGACTGAACAAAAGCTCCCTGCCGATTCTCTTAGCACTTTCGCTCCCTGCCGATTCTCTACCCCAGATTCTTACTTCCCATTTGAAAAGAAACGATTCTCGTGTCAACGAATCGAATGGTAAAGATCTGAAGCAAACCTAAACTTCATTCTTGTTAAACAGATTCTCATAAAGAAGGTAAAATTTCAAAGGGCACCGAACTTCTTTCGTGTTAAACAGAGTTTTTCTCAATATTTTTTTAATTAGAGTTTTTAAACAGAGTCAGTGAGTATCTGTAATTTATTTATTTTTTGCATTTTGGGTGTCTGCTATGAAGCAAGTTAATATACATATCAATTTTTTTTGACCAAATCTGGATGTACGAATTTCTTAACTTTAATTTTTTTTCTAATTTTTTTATAAATATATTAGTTTTAAGATGGGTATTACTAATTGTTTAAGATGGGTATTCACAATTTTATCATATTCTGAAAAGGTAATTACCATATTTGATCAATATAGGTTTTAATCTCTCATGGATAACGTGAAAGCAGAGTATGGGATGAGAGAAAAGTTAGAGCTGGAAGAAGAGGGAAATGTAGACTTTGAATTAGTGAGTGGGCTAAATGAGGAACCTAGTGTGTTAGGTCCTAATTTTTCAGATAATTTGTATAATCCTCAAGTAGCACAAGAGCTGAAACCAAAAATAGGTCAAAAATTTCAAACAATAGATGATGCTTTTAGTTTCTACAATTCATATGCAAAAGAGAATGGCTTTAGTGTTCGACATTGCTCTGGAAAAAAGAGACGTGGAAGTAATGAGTTCACAAGAAAAGAGTTTGTTTGTTGGAAACAGGGGAATGCTACAACAGTAGCGAACATTAAGGCAACAAGGCGCAGGGGATCAATTAAAGAGGGTTGTAAAGAAAAACATACTATTGTGATGACACCTTCAGGCTTATATGTTGTTAGTATATTTGTTAAGGGTCATTGTCACCCATTAACAACTCCACGGAAAACACATTTTTTGCGATCTCACCGCAATATATCAACTGCCCAAAAGGCCCTGACACAACAGTTTCAGATGGTAAATATACCATCGCATCAACAATTCAATTTGCTTGGAGTGCAATCGGGGGGGGTTTGAAAATATTGGTTGTACGCAAAGAGATTTGTATAATCTCAAAAGAGATAAGTGCAATGAGATGAGAGGACATGATGGACATATGTTACATGAGTTTTTAATGGGGGAACAAGGAAAGTATCCATCGTTTTATTTCAAAATTGAGTCAAATGATGAGAACATGATTACTCATTGTTTTTGGGCTGATTCAACCTCTAGACGGGCTTATAATTTTTATGGTGATGTAGTGATATTTGATACTACGTACAACACTAATCGGTATGGATTAATTTTTGTGCCACTAATGGGGGTTAACAATCATGGTCAAACAATAATATTTGCATGTGCATTCTTGAGTAATGAGACCATAGATTCATTTGTTTGGCTTTTCAACCAATTTTTGGAAGCCATGTCAAGTGATGCCCCTAAGATGATCATTACAGATCAAGATCCTGCTATGACAAATGCAATTTCACATAGTCTACCAACAACATTTCATAGATATTGTAGTTGGCACATTTTAACTAAATTTTCTGAGAAGATAGATTCAGTCAAATATAGTGCTTATTATAAGGAGTTTTCAAATTGCATATGGAAATCAGAGATTAAGGAAGAATTTGATTTGAAATGGATAGAGTTGGTTGAGAAGATTGGGTTAAATGACAACAAATGGCTATAATTAATGCATCAAATTCGTGCTAAATGGGTGCCGGCATTATGAATCATGTTTTCTCGGCTGGAATGTCAAGTAGCCAACGAGCTGAAAGCTTTCACTCATTCTTCAAAAAATATGTTTCAAAAAATAATTCATTGGTGGATTTTATGATTCAGTTTGGTAGGGGACTTGAGCGTCAACGTCATGAAGAATTATTGGCGGATCACAAAGACATGATTGAGAAGCCTAAAATGAAAATGCTTCACGAGTTTTTGGTGCATATGATTGATATCTATACACATGAAATATTTTTTAAATTTCAGGATGAGATGTGGGAGAGCTTGACTTTTAAATTTGAGCTTATAGATGAGGATGAAGATCACTGTGTGTACAACATTGCAAGAAAAAGTGGCGGTAATTATCCATTGCGACAAATTCATTATGACAAGGTTAAGGATTTTTCTTCATGTACTTGCAAAAAATTTGAGAGCATGGGAATTCCTTGTAGACACATGTTGGGATATTTGCACAAAATGCATGATTATGAAAGATTGCCAAGTCAATACATTTTGAGTAGATAGACAAAAATAGTAAAATTTGGGGTAGTAATTGATGGTAGTGGCATTGAGATAACTGATAACAGGTCATATCTACTGAAGCGTAGTCAATTAATACAACTAGCCTTAGATATAGTTGACAAGGCCCTTACTAGCAAAGAAGCAACTAAGGTATATATTGATGTTTTGAGTGGTGCACATGATAAAATTAATCAAATGATTAGTTGTGGTACAAGTTTTGTTGATAGTGTAGAAAGAAGTCAAATTCCAAGTGTGTTGCTTCAGGGAGTGGGGGTAGCAACTACTACAACGAACTGAGTTAAATGCGTGCAAAGGGTTGTGGTAAAAGGCTTAAGGGAAGGAAAGAGAAAGCATTAGGGGACCAAAAAAAATCTAAAGCTAGACGGTGTAATGGGTGTGGTTTGGTTGGCCAAATACACGACAAAAGAAATTCTCTCATGCTTACAAATCGGTAAGAAATTTGTAAATTTTGCATTTGTTTTCATAGTTTCGACGTTGATGGTAATTGTGCTTATTAGATGTTATTTTTGTTACAGGTATTCACCTTGTCATGACGGTGCAACTCCCAATCCAAGAGTACATAATGATAGTTATTCATCTCTAGGTGATTGTAAAAATCATATTATCAAGGATATTTTCATTGTAGATTTTTCAACTAACATTTTGTTTTGCATTTCAGGAATATCACTATAACTTTCATTAACATGTTGGGCTTGTCTATTAGACTATGGTAGACTGCAATTATGATAAAAGTAAGTAAGATCATTATTTTCTACAATGTTAATGTAAGTGCAATTATAGTTAAAGTATACTGCAATTGTGATCATGATAACAGTAGACTGCAACTTCTTGTGTTCAATTATGATAACAGTAGACTGCAATTGTGATCATGTGGATATACATAGAATTTCTCTGTAATCCAAATTATTTAGTGCACTTACTACTAAAAATTGTCAAAACAATGTTATTCGTTGTTTTTTCATTTATTGATATCATTTCTGTATGCATCATTTTATTTCATTGTAGGATGAGATTTTGGAATGGACTGTTGAGATGTTGATATGGACTGTATTTTACTGATATGTTGGAATGGACTGCATTTTCCTTGGAATGGACTGCTGTGTTTTCTTATGTATAATTTCATCAAGTAATTTTGGCTTGTTAGGATTTTTTTGTGTTTTCTGTCTTTTGAGAAGTAATGTTGATATGGAAATGTTGTTATATATTGTAGGTGTTTTGAGATGTAATGGTAATTGTTTTGAGAAGTAATGGTTTTGAGATGTAATGTTGTTATATATTGTAGGGATCCTGCTATGACTCTATGTTAGATATCATTCTCCTCTGCTTCCTCTGTTTTGAGAAGTAATGGTTTTGAGAAGTAATGTGGGCGTATTGTTCTGGGTGAAGCCAAAATGAGCAGGGTATGAAGTTGGATTAACAGTAGGGGGTTCCTTAAAGATGAGACCATTGCAAACATAGTTTTTCTTAAAGATATATGTTAACATGTAAACATTCAACACATAAGTCTATACAGAGATGTCCTAAATGCAAACATAGTTTCATTACAAACAACAGCTTTCATTACAATAGTACACCACTTTTTTCTTTCGTCTTTCATTCTTCAATGTCATTACAACACAACTCGACTACATTACAAACAACAAAAAACACAACATGAAAGTAAAAATAAAAATCGAGTACATCACTTTTTTCTTCAGTCTTTCATTCTTCAATGTCATCTCCTCAATTTTTTCCACCAACTCTTGATTTTTCTTTTCTACAATAGTCAGCTCGTTAATCCTGCAATTCAAAATTTCTATTTCAGCCTTCAATTCAATGTTTTCACGATAATACTGAGCAATTCTTGCGCCCGGTGACATTGGTGGATCAATCCATTCAAACGAGTTACATGGTAGTGTTTTATAATTTGTGCAACCAACAAATCGTCTCCCGAGATTTGTTTTGGTCCATGAAACCTTCACAAGTGAAGGAACTCCACATTTGTAACTGCGTGATGAACTCCCTGATGAATTAGTGCTCATCGGTACTATAATATTAATACAAACAAATTTCAATAGACAATACCATTTGCAATAAACTTATTGAGACATTTTTACAAACAAAAAAAAAGCAGATATGCATCAAGCCCCTGAAAAATTGGCTACTCTATACGACAGATGATAATAGAACCAACAGATAAAATAAGGTCACACAATTGCTTTTCTTTTCACAAGTCCAAGAATTGCAATATTGGCAATAAAATTTTTGAGACATGTAGCAAGCAAGCAAAAATAATACCAAATCAAAAATTACAATACCAAATCAAAAATTACAGTACCAAATCACAATAGGGTTTGGCCCTTATTAAGTAAAAATTATAAAAAAAACTATTATTGAACACCAAATCATAAATTGTAATGAATCTATCCTGATATCAACCCATAAAACAAGAAAATCATCACCCAAATTTCAAATTTTGTTATCTTGGTCTAGAATCGACGAGGAAGGGAGAAGGGGCCGATTTCTCGCGAATTGATAGGGAGTCGTTACCTTAGAAAGAGAGCAGAAGGCAGAGATTTTGTTACCATGGATTTGGTTGGTTTGTTTCGTTACCTTAGAAAGAGAGCAGAAGCCAGAGAATCTGGGGTAGAGAATCGGCAGGGAGTGAAGAGGGAGCTCTTGTTCAGTCGTTATGTAGCCTTTTTCAGGGAGCGAAGAGGGAGTTTGTTCCGTTTTGTGTAAGACCCCAACTTATTATTAATGAAATTTATTTTTCTCAATTTATTATTTTGAAATAATAAGGGTTGATTTGATTAATGTGGATAATTATGGGTAAAATACGCAAATATTTCAAAATAAGCAAGTGATTATAAAATATTAATTGTTATCAAGGAATATTCGTTTGGTCGTGAAATATTCTTGCTGTCGGGGAATATTCGTACGACGACGCAGTCTTTTGTGGGTCCCATAACGGAAAGCGATTGGATGAAGAAAATAACAAATATAAGTTGTTTAAAAATAACGGCGTAGTTGTTACCGTTAATACTGTTAAAATACTCGGTGGTTAAAACACAGTAGCACATGGTATTACACCAATTATTGATTCTTACGTAAGAAGACACTACTCAATAATGGTTACAGTAATTACTATTCAGTATTTTATTTTATTGATTTAATAATTGCTGCGTTGATATTTTATATTGCTGTTGTTTCAATAATTGTCATTACACAGTATTTTTTATTATCGAAGCAATAATTCATATTATCTGAATAATATTATTAGATAACATTATTGGCAATGTCTAGAAAGTTCTGTCTAAGGAGAGGTTTGGTCACCTAATTGCGCGCCAGTAAGAAGAAATTCTTATTGGAAAGCCCCTTCCTTCCTGAGAACGGAGGCACAAAGGCACAAAGGCACAAAGGCGCGCGAAGAGAGAAAGCGCGAATGGATTAATCGATTTCTCTGACTTCCATTCCCTTCTCGCCCAACTGTTGCAAGATCTAAATCCATCGCACTAGAAATCCTACCCTTGAGCGCCCAACTGCTGCTTCTCGCTACAAATCGATTAATCCATTGCCATAGAAAGCCATCGCCCAACTGCTGCTTTTCGCTACAAATCGATTCCCTTTGATATCCATTGCACTAGAAATCAAACCCATCATGATTGTTGTAAGAGAGAAAGCCAACCCAAGCCCTAGAACTCAATTGATGCAAGAGAGAATGCCAAGCTCGTGAAACGCGATCCCCGCTAGAAAAGCAAACTCCAGAGTAGTCTTCAGAAGCCGTGACGTACGACAAAACTTCTCCAAATGCCCTCAGTTAGTGACCCTTGAAAATCAGTAAGTGCATTCCTGTTTCAGTAACTCAATTATGCTCAATGTTGTGTTTTTTTTGGATTAGTGTGAATTTGGGACAATCTTAATGAATTTTAATTAGGTGATTTCACAATTTCAAGTAAATTTTGTTTGTCCAGGTATAAATATAATGGATGACATGTACCATGAAGTAGGGAGTTGCGGGGATAATGTAGAAATGAATTTGGAAATAGAAATTGATGGGGATGACTCGAGTGGAGAGGGGTTGAATGTGAATACTAATACTGTTGTCTACTATCCTCAAGTAACAAATGAGTTTATACCTAAGATTGGACAAGAATTTCAAACATTAGATGATATTCACACGTTTTACAATACATATGCAATGCATGCTAGATTTAGAGTACGAAAGTTTAATGAGAAAAAAAGGCCGAGTAGCGATGAGATTTATAGGAAGGAGTATGTGTGTTCTAAACAAGGAAAGGGCAAACTATTAGCCGATGTGGTTGTAGAATTGGAGAATTAAATGTTGATGCTACTCAGGATCCAAGTGTAGATGATGAATGTGATTCACCCACAGGTGAAATTTTATTTCCATGACATGTCTTGTATATCTATATCTTTGTATTACCTTGGAATTTTTTTTTCTACAGAGTGTCCTTCAGAATTGCACTAATAATGGGATCATGGTATCAGTTACAAGTCAGGTAGTTTAATTTTGATATGGTGTTCAATACTGCCTTAGTGGAAATCTGTAGTTTTAACCCCATCTTTTTTCCTCTTCTTGATGCTCTGTTTGTTTTCCCAGTCTAGAACCCCAGATGAGTTTATACTGCCTTAATGCTCTGTTTGTTTTCCCAGTCTAGAACCCCAGATGAGTTTATACTGCCTTAATGCTCTGTTTGTTTTCCCAGTCTAGAACCCCAGCTTTTATACTACTTTAATGCTCTATTTGTTTTTTCTTGTAGTTACTACTACTAACATATATGGTTTCAACAATGTAGCAGGATTCATTCGACATGGTTCAAAGACTTCTACTAATACAGAGAATTACTTTGACAATATTGCAGAGTAATTGACACTTGCAACTTTTGATGGTGTAGTTTAACAGTTGCTCAGAATGAAGATGTAATAGAGCAGTTTAACAGTTTCTAGTTTAACTGCTTTTGATGGTGTAGTTTAATAGTTTAACATATGGCTGTCGTCTTTCCTTGTTTAAGTCAAAATGTCCTTATTGCAGTACACCAACTGATTGTGTAACGTAAATAGTGTAATATACATAACAGTTTGTAATGTAAATGACATGGTTTGTATTGTAATCAGAGTAATGAATTTCCTTGTTACAGTCACTTGTTTGACTCAGAATTGTAATATACATGACATGGTCAGAATTTCTTTAAGCGTAATGTACATGTCAGTTAAAACTTAGAAATTGGAAATGTGCCATCAAAGTAAATCAGGGCCACATTCAATAATTGCCAGCAATCAATTCCATTGCAATCAAACTTAATTAATACAAATTGGAGGATCAAATACTACATGAATTTCTTAGATTACAACCTATCTTTTCCATTTCCCAAATCCTAATTACAAATTTCTCAGAGTTAAGAATCTTCTTGCACAGAGATGGTTCCAAAGAAATTCCAAAGTAATAAAATCAAGGAAACCCATATGATTATCTTGTAAATCCTATGATTGCATCTAACATTTTGAGCTTCATCTTCAAGAGTCCTCAACTTCCTCAATAAACCAGGAATCACTTTAATATCTCTCGGCAGCATCGGAGGATCATACCACATGAAATACCCGCAACCATGAGGCTGTCAAAAAATAATTTATTTCAGAACAAACTTCATAGTAAAAGAAATTGAATATAAATTACTTACTCTTGCAGTTTGACATCCATAGAATCGACGACCAGGATTCAAATCAGTCCAAGAAGTTATCAACATAGCCGGGCGATGACAATGACAATGGTTAACTGCGGCCATTTAAGTGACATACTATCACGTTCACAAGCATTCTCCTAAAAGAGTATTCTACCCCTTAAAGAGCATTCTCCTTTAAAACACCGGTCTTTTATATCTCTCTCTAGAAATCCCTCACTGCCAAACATACATCTCTCGCTAGAAGTCCCTCACTGCCAAAATTATCTCCCTTAAAATCGTCCACTGCCAAAATCGAAGAAAGAGAAATCTCAAAATCGCAGGATAGAGAAATCGAAGCCCCAAAATCGATTCAAGTTTGCTGCAAGAGAGAAAGTCGAACAAATCGATTTTTCTCTCTCCAACACTTCCCCCTCTTTCTCACGCGATACTGTATCAGACGGAAGGTAAAGTTAAATTTGGGTTTGTAATTTTTATTTATCGCATTAGAAATCTAGGGTTTGTTCTTTATGAGTTTTCCTCATATGGGTTGTCAAGTAAGAAATCTAGGGTTTATTCTATATAATTGGGGAAATTATAGTGTATTGATTTGTGGAAGAGGAATAAATTTCATTATGAACAGGTGTTAGCTTTGTCAAAGTATATTATTAGCAAAAAGTGGACTGGGTGAATCTCAGAGTTGGCATCATTTTTGGGTGGAATGTGTTGTTTTCTGTGGTGGGGTATTTTGTGGGAAGTGAACTAGTAAATCCTTTTGGTTTCTATGATTTAATTCAACCAACTCACCTGGTCTGGAAAAAAAATGTTATTTAAATATGGACAAGATGTTTTCATAATTCAGAGGAGCTGTAGGATTTATGAATATGATACTTGATTTAATTCCTTGCATCTTTAAGTAAAGTTATGAATATGGTACTTACTTTGTTAAAATTCTAATCCTGCTACATTGTTAAAGTCTTTGAACCGTGTCGAAGTAATTCTATGCAAAGTTTGTTGACTTCAATTACTTTATTGTAGAATCTGTATTATCTGTTACTTTATTGTATATTTAATACACATAATACACCCTCTCTTAGACGATTAAAATTGGAGTAGAAGAGTATGGCCGGAACTTGACATTGGTTTTGGAAGAAAGTTGAGCACGCTTCTTCTATCATGATGGATGGGGTTTTGGCTTGTTGTCAGTTACAGGCTAAGCACTGCTTTCTAACCACTAGACTGAAATTCAAATAGGTTCAATGAAGTTTGACTGTTCCATTTTACCTACTTAATAATTAATCAAGAAAATGTAATATGTGAAAATAATAAATTAATGTGTTGTGGATGTTTGCCAAAATGTGTTATTTAAAATATTTTATATATATATATATATTATTTTTATAATATGGGATTTTTCAATCGTAATCGAACTAATCTTCTAATTCGGGTCACTTTTTTTATACGGGCTTACGCTTGCGTCTCCGTAACTCCATGAATTATTTATGGCTTTGACAAATTATTGTTGGTGGGAGTCTAACCTAACATGTTGGGTGTTCTTGTAAAATTAAAATTATTCCGATATGCTCCCTTCATCTTTAAAATAATGACTAAATGTATTTATTTTTATTTTTAAAAAGATAAAATAAAATAATGATAATTTATAGTTTGGTCAGGAGTCGTTGACAGTGGAGTGGAGTATTATTTTTATTTTCTTTAAGTTGAAGATGTGAATGTAAAAGTTGGTTGGTGCTAATTAATTACTTAACTCCTAATGTGGAGTAGTAGTATAGTTTTAGAAAGGATTGATGGAGTATTTATTCCATGTCTGTCTGTCTGTGTCGTCCCGCGGTTGTTTTTTGAACCGACCGAGTGTGGCTGCAGACTTTGTAATTATTACTCCACATTCAAACAACCTTTTTTCTCGGGCCAAGCGAAGCCACAAAATCCAGGTGGTGCCCTCATTTTAACGCCAGCATGACGTGAAAACAAAGCAAAGGAGATAGGGCCGCCCAGGGGGTGGGTTGGACTGACACGTAGTTCGAGATGTGATTTCGGAGTATTAATACCGTGGTGATGAATTTATCATGAAATTAATTCGAAGACTCCTTCTAGGGGATATTTTTTTAATGATATTTTTAGTGATATTTTTTTTAAAAAAAATTTGTAGTACCTCCTAAAAAATATATAATATTTATTTCGATTAGAATTTTTTTTATAAAAAATAGTGTTTTAGGTGTAATTTGGATACATACAAGAAATAGGACATGTACAGTCAATACAATCCTGTTTCTTGTATGTATCCAAATTACACCTAAAACAATATTTTTTACAAAAATTTAAGTTAAAATAAATACTATACATTTTTTGAAAGATATTACAAAAAAAATAAATTAAAAAAAAATATCACTAAAAATGTCACTAAAAAAATAGCCCCCTAAACTTATTATAATTCGAATTCATTGAACAGGACAACATGTTTCATAACAATTTCCCAAAACACTTTTTATTTTAAATTTTTATATATATAACGACACTATATTTTAAATTTTTTAATCCATTCCAACATTAGCAATTCATTTATATGTTCATACATAAAATAAAATGAATGTTTTAATATTTTATTTCTTATATTTTGGCAAATTTATTACTATCATGATACCGTATGCTATTTTTGATAATTATATATATATATATATATGATTAAAATGAAAGTTTAATAGTTGTCATATTAGAGATGTATCACTAATTTTTGGAAGAGAGAGAATACATTTAAGAAGTAAGCTTACGAAAAGGTTAAATATTGTTAGATTTTTGTTATTACAAATATATATTAAGATTTATTTATTTCATGTGAATACATTTTTTATGAATTTTAACATTACATTATAAGAAATAATTTTATTATTGATATAAAATTAGTAATTAATTATTGTCTAAATATGTGGCATGTAAACCTTATTTTTTCATAAAAACATTGTCAATAAAACCTTCTTTATTGGACTGAATAGTATTATTTAATAAAATTAAACATTTTAATTTTATAACTCTCT
>CM035097.1:68305692-68640692 GCA_020205505.1 Panax japonicus | reverse complement strand
CTCATAAAATTAAGGTCTTTAGTTTTCTCCTTTTAAAAAATAACCTTTTTTGCAGTCATATATATATATATATATATATATATATATATATACTGATTCGATACGTATCTGGAGGTTCTTCAAGAAGTTGATCTCATTAAGAATATATCAATAATATCATGATCTGATCAGGTATGCTAGCTTAGCTTCAAGTTTGTACGTTCTCTTTCTACTTGGCTTATAAACTTTTTCCTTAGATAATTTTATGATATCACCTTCTAGATCTATTAGTAATTTGATGATCCTTGGTCCAAAATGAAGAACTATATACGGAAAGCTTCAAGAGCATAATTCTTAAATAGTATAATGCCTTAAATAGCATAATTTTATCAAAACGACGTAGTTTTGTAAGGACGCGGTGGCATTTTTGTAAATACGCGGTGGCATGGTATTTACAAAAATGTCACCGCGTCCTTACAAAACTACGTCGTTTTGATAAAATTATGCTATTTAAGGCATTATGCTATTTAAAAAGTATGCTCTTGAAGCTTCCCGGAACTATATATATATATATATATATATATATATATATATATATATATATATACATATATAGGGTCTCCATCCACAACAACCGGTTGTTAGGGAGCAACTTCTTTTTTTCCAGCCGTTACAGCTTGTACCGGCCACTTAGAATTTTTTTTTTATAAGCCGCTACAAGCTGTAGTGGCTGGAAAAAAATAGATTGCTCCCAACAACCGGTTGCTGTGGATGAAATCCTATATATATATATGCGTGTGTGTGTGTGCGCGCGCGCTTTCGAATTCACAAAAGCTAGCCTTCATTAACATAAATGTAAATATATATATACACAGTGTAGGACTAACCCTGAACTACCTATAGATGGTAATAATGGCTTGAACAACTATATGTATAGCCACCCAAACAGTGGCGGAACCAGAACGTTTTTATAGGAGGGTCAAAATATATAAGTAATTTTTTTTTATTTATTGACGTTTGAAGTGTTTTTTTCGGTTGTACGACTAAAAGGAGACAACTGTATCCTGCGAGTCTGCATAGTTTGAAAACGTCTCAAAATTTGTTCGTTTTTAATTGTTTAAAAAAATATAATAATTCAATGTGTTTATAAAATTGTGGGAATATAAAAATGAACATATTTGATTGAATCTCTTTACAAAGATTTCTTGATTACATATTAACTAAAGGTTAATTTGGAGTTTCTTCGGTGAAGAATACATGTAAAAATTGAGATGTTTATTATATCACCCATTAATTAAATTAAAGGCTATTTTGGAGTTTCTAATGCATCAAATAAGAAAGGAATTGTGTTTTTATGGGACTTTTAATTGATTTTGACTATTAAGAGTATGTGCCTCAAAATCTTTAAAATTAAAAAAATTATATTAATTTAGAGTTTAAAAATATCTTAATTTGACTTTAATAAATTTTTAATAATTTTATATTGAACAAAACAAAATTGTCACCCATTTATTAGTATTTATAAACAAAATAACTAATCATGATCAATCGGATATTTTCGAAACTCACAAATAAATAAATAAAAAAAGTGAGTTAAAAAAAAAGAACTCTCCCATATTTCCATATTAATTATTACCCTGTTGACAAAGAGTGTTCGACGTTTAGTACACTCACCTAAATACTAGCTAGCACACTCACCAATTATATTAAAAAATTTATTGTCTAGCACACTCGCCTAAATAAAAGATAAAAACCACTGTTTCCTCTCCAACCTTCTACAAACATCTATCTTCTCAGTTCTCACTCTCTGTATTGCTTTCTTTTTCTCGGATGTCTCCACCGTAGTGGGTGGCCTGATAGGCCCATTTTGGGCGGTTGTCAAAGATCACTGAACACAACAAGGCGACCAAGACGAGGCTAACATACAAAGACGTGGTTAAGAGCAAGACCCAAATCGTCGACGGCACCAATTTCCTGCCGGGCAGGGGCAGCACTGCAGCAATAGTGTACTCTAGCCTCTAGGGAGAGTCGCCGGTACCAGCCTACCAGGGTCAGTTGACCCCCGCGGCCCCCCACCCCCACCCCCACCCCAGCCCCAGCCCCAGCCCCAGCCCCAGTTCCGCCTTTGCACCCAAAAAGTCGTCCTTATCTCATTAATTCTATATATATTTATATATATATGACTGCGTGAGTGTGTCCGCGCGTGTAAAATTATGATTTGTTGTTTGATATATATAGAGAATGATATTTTCTGGGCATGCCTTGGTAAGGTATAACTGTATAGGAGATTTATTTATACAGACACATGCTAATTTCAGCCATTTTGTAATTGACTAACTAAAACCACGAACACAAGAATGTCCTCCTTGCTATCTGCGTACCTAGATTTGTAATTCTGGCATATAAAATACGGAAACCTGTGTATAAAATTGAATTTTACCTATTTCAGATGGATAGAGGCCATTAACTTTTAGTATCGTTCATTAAATAATTTATTACTCGGAAATTAAAGCTAGTTATGATGACAAATATACAAAGTTGAACAAATATGTAGAAATTTAATTTGTGAAAAAGCATCCTTGTACATTTGCAATCAAAGTGCCTGATGATTTAGTTAGGCTCATCAACATTATATATATATATATATAGGGTTATATGTATATACACAGATGTGTATTACACAGTAGGATTATGACGACGGATTTTTTGAGTTTTGGCGACGGTAAACTGTCGTCATAGCTATGACGACGGGTGAAACCGTCGCTATAGTCCAAAAATCGTCACCATAGCCGACTGTGTAATACAAGTTGTGTACTTACATTTTTTCATATATATATATATATATATATATATATATATATATATATGTTGCCCTAAATAAGCTGATTATTGTATGAGAAGGTCATTTTTTGTTTATGATGCCATTGATCTACAATAAGGACACTAATTTGCTTTCTTACCATGTAATAGACGTGCACTGTTAATAATTAACAAATAGGCATGCATGACCTCAATGCTCTAACTCTACGTGAAATAAAGAGTTGAATGCTTCATTCTATTTCAGTTGGAATAAGTTATTCCATACTCTTCTTCCGATCCCATAAAAAATAAAATTCATAATTTGAAAGTAATAAGAATGGTTCAATCCATTTCAATTACAATTAAATTTAATTTTTTTAATTCTATAAGAATGAAGCATTTCATAAAAATGAATCATTTTATTTTTACCTTTATTATTTCAGTTCAAACGTAGCATTAGTGTCTGGTCTTAATTAATTATCCAAGTTTTGATGATTAGTGAGGTTGTCCAACCCCCCACTGACAGCCTATCTTAGAGCTTTAGTCCTATATGTGCAATGGAGGTTCCTTATTTTTCCTCGGGAGTTGTAAGCAAAAGTGTCTGGCTATCATCTTTGTAACAAAAAAAAATGCCTATGTTACTTTATTGATAACTTTATTTGGTCAGGAGTCTAGACAAAACCCTTTCTGAATCTTCATGATCAAGTACTTGACGAGGATGGATGCTGGACATGTCAATATTTGCGTGTGTGTGTATATATATATATATATATATATATATATATATATATATATATATATATATATCTAATAAAATACAAATGATTTTGAATTTTCCGTTCACTCAATAAATCATCTGGACCGTCCAAAGTTTGAGATAAATCCCACCGTTCATACATCTATCTATCTAATAATCTAATAATAATTTAATAAAATACAAATGACTTTAAATTTCTCGCTCACTCAATAAATTATTTTGGTCGTTTAAAATTTGAGATAAATCATATTGTCCATACAGTGCCGGAGGCACGGGACCCAGCTAGTATATATATATTGGAGTTCATCCATAGCAAACGTTTGCTGCAACAAACCAATTTCCTCCCTGCCGCTACAGGCTGTAGCGGCAGTCTTATGCCTAATTCTTCTCTCCCTGCCGCTACAGGCTGTAGCGGCAGACAGCTAATTCCAAAAATGCCCCCGGCAGGCTTCCCACTTTTCTTACAAGTTACAAATATAATTCTAATATTCACATATTATTATTATTATTATTATTATTATTAACAGGTCTAATAATAAAAATAAAATATTAATATTAAACATAATAATAAAAACATAATATTAAACATATTAATATTATAATTATTATTGTAAAAATATTAAACATATTAATTTTTTTATAATTATGAAACCATAATATTAAACATATTAATTTTACATAATATTAAACATATAATTATTTTTATTAATATTAAATATATTAATATTTTTAATATTATGTAAAATTAATATGTTTAATATTTTTACAATAATAATTATAATATTAATATGTTTAATATTATGTTTTTATTATTATGTTTAATATTAATATTTTATTTTTATTATTAGACCTGTTAATAATAATAATAATAATAATAATAATAATAATATGTGAATATTAGAATTATATTTGTAACTTGTAAGAAAAGTGGGAAGCCTGGGGGCATTTTTGGAATTAGCTGTCTGCCGCTACAGCCTGTAGCGGCAGGGAGAGAAGAATTGGGCATAAGACTGCCGCTACAGCCTGTAGCGGCAGGGAGGAAATTGGTTTGTTGCAGCAAACGTTTGCTATGGATGAACTCCCTATATATATATATATTCAGTTTGGCTCATGAAACATTTCTTGAGAATTATTTTCAGCAGTTCAGCACCGGAATGAGGAATATAATATATATTCCTCATATATTAAGAAATGAACCTGAAAAATATTTTAGATATTGAGAGAGAGAGGGAGCGAGTTATGACTCAACTTTACATCGATCGGTGTAACTATTTGATGTTCCGCCCATAAGAAGAAAGTGATGTTTAATTTCACACACACGACCGAGTAAGAAATAAATAAATCAAATTAGTACTCTACACGACAAGTTGACACGCAAATTATCATATGTAAATATATAAAGAGTTGCATATATAAATAAATTCAACAAATTTCCATAGAAGACAAGTTCATATATAAAATCTGAATTTTAAACCGACTAATTAATATCATATATTGCATGTATTAATTCCTAATTAATTAAGGATCATTTATAATTGGGTTTATATAATAATAATAATAATAATAATAATAATAATAATACGCTACTCAATTAATTAAGCGCAAGATGCATGCATGCTCTATTATGTGGCTATGTGATCATATATATATATATATATATATATATATATATATATATATAGAGTCCGGATCAGGTCCGGACTCCCGGATTTTAACAAAATCCGGACCTTTTTTTTTTTGCTTTTTTTTTTTTGAAACAACTAAAAAAAAAAAAAAAAAATTTATGGAATTGAAATTTTTCCATAATACAGTGTTTTGGGCGTGATTTGGATGCCTATAACGAAATATGTCTGTACAGTCTGGGCAGACTGTACATACATTGGTTGGTGTAGGTATTAAAAACACACCCAAAACATTGTATTATGGAAAAATTTCAGTTCCATAAATTTTTTTTTTTTTTTTTTAGCTGTTTCAAAAAAAAAAAAGCAAAAAAAAAAAAAAAAAATTTGGGTCCGTATTTTAGGACCAGTCCGGGCGTCCGGACTGGATCCTCATTCTATATATATATATATATATATATATATATATATATATATATCATACTCTTTTTAATTAATATATATCTGAAAGTGAATTAAACTCCGACTCGCCTTCACTAAATTGATTTATTGGGATATGTAGAGAAATGTGTGTCAGTCGAGATGTCTACATTATATTGTACCGCTAATCACTACTACTCCCTCCGTCCCAAATTATCTGCTGTTCTAGAATTTCACACAGATATCAATATGTATGATAAAAATACTAAAATATCTTTTGTGCTGACTTTTTTATTAATTGAAGATAAAGAAAAATCAGCTAATTAATTGGAGAGAGAGAGAGAAAAACATTGAAGAGAGAGAGAAAGCAGCACATTAATTGAAGAGAGAGATAAAGAGAAACAATTATTAATTGAAGAGAGAGAGAGGGGCATGAATGTGAATGTTTAAAAAAGAGGAGAGACATTAATGAGAGTAATGATTATCAACAATTAAGATAAAGGGGCAAATTAAGAAAACAAATGGAAAAAATGCATTGAAATATTAAAAAAACAGATATTGTGAGACAAATTTTTTTTGCTAAAATAGCAGATAATTTGTGACGGAGGGAGTAGTATTTAGTAGAAGTACTCTATAATATACTACTTGAATACTGCCAACCTCAAGTGTATTTATTCTTAATTTCTTGGCTCTTTAAAGATGATTAAAAATATAATTTATTTTATTTTTAAAAGGATGATATAAAAGTATATAAAATGAAGAGTAAATATATTATTTTTATTAATATAAGAGAATAAAAGTATTATCGTTTTATATAATCTTGTGAAATTATTAATGATAAATTTTTTAAAAAAATTATTCTATTTTTTTATTTTCTTAATATGTATATAAATTGACAAAATTGTATTTTATCATTTTTTGGGGTCATATGCTAAGTCCATCGGCGAATAGGGAATTTTTCTCAGTGTACATGGGCGGATTTTAATTAATTTTTTTGTTGAAGTTAAATAAAGAAAATTTAAACTAATCATAATAAATTTTATAAATTGCAATAAATATTCATAATTCAAACTAAAAAATAAATTTTAAATAAAAAATATTTAGATATAATATATAAAATTATTTCGATTACTTATAATAGTTAAATTTGAATTATTTCTCAAATGCTCAAAACCTAAACATCTCAACATTTTGTGATGTTTCAAAACTAAGTTATTTTTTATTTTATTTTATAGGATTTTTATGGAAAAGGGAAACAAATATTTTTTTGGTGGTGACTGGTATTGGACTCCGCTTGAATTGTTTAAGCCTTTAAGAACGATATAATTAGGAGTTTCAATAATTTGTTATCCTAATATTGGTTGGATAGATTTCATTTGATTGATTGTCATAAATTATCATTAAAATATAAAAAATAATATATATGCGGACAAATATTTGACGAAATTAAATTGTGCCCAACGTCAAAGTGTATATAAATTCAAGTGGGATCTTTTTTAATTCATATATATATATATATATATATATATATATATATGCTCAATATTTTTATAAGGTATATCACGACTCTTAAAGTATTGAGTGTAATGTCATTTAATAATAATTTGAATTGCTCTTATTTTGTGTTTTTAATGTTTGAAGCTAATGTGTATACAAAGTTACAAACGAACAAGCAGACACAAAAATCGAAAACCCCATGATCAGCAGATATAGATGGGTATTTAATCCTCTCAGCCAGAGTTTGGGAAAGAAAACATTAAATTGCGGAAATGGCGTGCATGGAAACTGGTAGGCCATGATCCAGCAAAAACAAATTGCGCATGCATGGCATCCTATCCTATCCTATCTGTGGGCCCAAGTACAAAATTAGAGTTCACATAACTTAATTAAATTAAATGCGCAATTAGGGTTTCACGACCTCGTTAAATATGTAAATCAGTGTTCGCATAACCTAATAGAATGAAGACGAAAAAGTCAAAAATAAATATACTAGACCCGAGAGAAGCCTCCAGGTGTCCCGAGGCAGAAGGCTCGTGGAGGTGGCTCGTTTTGAGAATTAATTGAGGAATTAGATTGAATTTGTGGTTAGAAGGACAAGACAATCTGGGCATTACTCTGATGTTTAATGGGTATTTCTAAAATTTTCCTAAAAGCATGTGTGTCTAGCACAAGACCACTTTTTAGAAAACCCTATAAATACCCATTCCATTCTATTAGGAAGGGGACCTCTATTCAGACTCAGGACTTGGACTCTTGGACGATCAAAGGACCTTGGACATTCTTGATTTTGGACATTCTCTCTCAACACTCAGGAAGACTCTTGGAATCCCAATAACCCTAACGGATTCTAGGAGTGGGAGGACTCAAGAAGAAGATTCTTGAATCCCAATAACCCTAATAAGGTTTCCGGATTCTAGGTGTTCTGTCACGCGTTCTTGAAGTAATCGTCCACCTGTCGTTCCCCCATCTTCAATCAATCAATCAATTCTGTACTTTTCGTGGATTTCTCTCCTTCTCAACCAACACGAAATCTTAAACAAGCAATGCGCGATTTTCTTGTCCACACCATCCTATACGTACTAGTAAATATATCATTCTCACTGATGAGATGACCTAAGAGTGTTGGTCGATGTCCGAAGAGTGTTGACATGATCTAATTAATTATTAATTACGCCATTAATTAATTCTGTATTCTTGAATATTAATGGGTGGCAGTCAATATAATAAAATTATTAAAAACTAACTTTAAGATATTTTTAAATTAAATTTTGTGAATACAATAAAAAATATTTTAAATGATCCAAAATTTGTTATAATACCCATTGTAATATTAATTGTTCTATGAATTGTCTCAATATTTTGAATTTGAAAATGTTTTAAATTAAATTTTAAAAATTAATAATCAATGATACTTTCCTCTATTAGTAAGGTTATTAAAGAGTCACCTACTGTAATTAATTGTTTTTAGGAGAGAAAGTGAGCTAGAGCCCTAACTTCCTATCCAAAACCTTCTTCCCCCAACTAAAAAACTTTTTATTTACTATATATAAATATAAATATACAAATAACAAATACTAAAATTTGAATTATTTTTACGTGCACTTTATTACCATCACTTCACTGTTGTATTTATCTTTTCTAATTATTTTAACTGCCTCTTTCGACTTAATTCTACTCTAACATGTGACTTGTACAGTATAAAAATAGACCTCTTCTCTACCATGCACTAGAAGACTATATTACAATTTCAAGAAAATAGTCCAAGTTTCTTGAAGCTACATTATTATTTTGTTTGTTCGATGATAAGATTGTCCATTCATTCTGAACACATATGGACCTCCTCCATTATTGGAACTTGTGTCTACCTTGCCTCCCAAAGAAGTAAATGCAAACATATTGTTATATAAACGTATATGTCGTCGAAAATCAATACATTGTTCTTCTATCCCATCCAATAAATGGTGTAATTCTATAGGACTTGGTTGTAGTAAAGATAACTGTACTTTTCCCTGATTGCAACACAATGTAAATGTAGAACCTTGCTCCCGTTGTTGCGTCCCTGATTGTTCATACATCCACATAATAGCTTCACAATTTTCACACTCACGGTTTGGTTCTCCTATATTTAGAATCTCAGAAGTCTGACCTGCAAGCATGAAGACTTTTTATACTATAGATGCACTATGTAGTTAAAAAATTTATAGCACCATTCACAAAAAATTTCTTGGTATTTATGTCATTCTGAGATAATAATTTCAAATACGTACTGAACAATTGTTTTTTTTGTTAATGAGGATACGCATCCTTGTAGACTCGCACTTGTTACCTAGTACAATACCAAAAAAAATCAAATTACTAAAAAGGCCACTCAAAATCAATTATGAAATATTTGTAGAAATAGTAAACTGTATTCATGTGTTTTTTTATAGGCAATGAGAATTCATTGTTACTCATCAAATATGTATGCACGTTGTGTAAAAATGAATATAAACTCAAGTGGTGAATGTTTTCTTTGATTGGCCTGGAAATTGTTGTTGCAGTTGTGATATTCAAATATGGGATTACACACATTTAGGCCATCATTATCTTTGGTTCCAACTGCAATTGCATAATTAGATTTCATTTGCATACATTTTAATTTATGTATTATTCTACATGAGTAATATATGACTGATTTATTATGTTAATATCACAATATGCTAACCATTATCACATGCTTGGTGAGTTGAAGTATCTGTCGGAACCACATGGAGAATAGTTTGCAGTTCCTTGTGGAACTGTTTCTCTCATTAAATGTAGAATGCAAATTCAAATATATATCATGAGGTGTCAAATCTATTGCATATGAAAAATAGCAATCAGATTTTAGAAACATTATGACAAATTCATAACTTACATTTATGTCTAAAAAATATTGTTACTTTCATAACGTGGCTGTTGTTCTGTTAAACTCTGAGGTGGAGGACTTGTATCTACGGAAATTGGATGCCAAATTCGTTCAATATTAATCAACTCAGGATCAGTTTCTACAGGTATATCGTACGATATGATATCTGTTTTTTTAGAGGTCACCAATTAGTTATTAAATCAATTATGTTTTGATGCTTACTAACATGCTAACATGAAAAAAATGATAATTATGACAATCATAACTTACATGTATGACTAACAAATATTCTTACCTTGATAATGTTGTAGTTGTGTTGTTAAACTTTGGGACGGAGCATTCGTATCAACGAAAACTTGATGCCAAGTCCGTTCAGAACTAATCAAGTCAGGATCGGCCTCGGAGGTACATCATAGAGCATGATATCTGTTTAATTACATGTTACCAATCACTCAATTGATAATTTTAGAAAAACATATTACCTCTACATGCATAACCTAATATTTACATGATAGCATACTTATCATTTATACATGTTAGCATGTTATTTAAAATTGTTTTAACCATATTAGCATTAGGGCACTTCTGATGCTTACTAACATGCTAACATGAAAAAATGATAATTATGACAAAATCTTAACTTACATGTATAACTAACAAATATTCTTACCTTGACAATGTGGTAGTTGTGCTGTTAAACTTTGGGATGGAGCATTCGTATCAACGAAAACTGGATGCCAAGTACGTTCAGAACTATTCAAGTCAGGATCGGTCTCGATAGCTACATCATAGAGCATGATATCTGTTTAATTACAGGTTACCAATCACTCAATTGATAATTTTACAAAAATATATTACCTATACATACATAACTTAAAAAAGAATTTTTTATACGAACATTTACATAACTTGCATTTACTTCAATTTGGGGTTGCTACAATTTTGCAGTGTTTTTTGTTAGTACCTGTATATACATGCTCTGTTATATAATTAATTGTTGTTTGGAAGAGGCAGTTTTGAAGATGAAAGAAAAAGAAAAACCATAAATTCGTTCTAACCTTAGACATGGAGGCTATGATGTTATATGTTTAGCCTAACTTGTATTTAGTTCAATTTGAGGTGGCCGAAGTTAAGTTGAGCCTGAGCTACTATAGCCTTCCTTACAAATGCAGACAATAATAAGTCTAAGCTCTTAATTTTTAGTTTATTCTCTTCTCCTGTTTTCTATTATTAAATATAAACAGTAGATATGTATTATGTTCCTATCTGTACTTCCTCTAAATTTCTCATGTTTCCTTTCTATGCAGCAAAAAAGACCATTGAATTCTCAGACTGTAGCTGATTTTTTGCAAAAGTTCAACCTCAAAAAGACTGTAATACGGTAAGCAGAAAATATACCTTGCTCAGCAAGATCAGTTTGACATTCCAAACAATGAAGAGCTTAATCGGATGAAGAAAAAAAACACCCAATTAGTAGTTCAATTTGAGGTGGCCGAAGTTAAGTTGAGCCTGAGCTACTATAGCCTTCCTTACAAATGCAGACAATAATAAGTCTAAGCTCTTAATTTTTAGTTTATTCTCTTCTCCTTTTTTCTATTATTAAATATAAACAGTAGATATGTATTATGTTCCTATCCGTACTTCCTCTAAATTTCTCATGTTTCCTTTCTATGCAGCAAAAGAGACCATTGAATTCTCAGACTGTAGCTGATTTATTGCAAAAGTTCAACCTCAAAAAGACTGCAATACGGTAAACAGAAAATATACCTTGCTCAGCAAGATCAGTTTGACATTCCAAACAATGAAGAGCTTAATCGGATGAAGGAAGAAAACACCCAATTAGTTAAAGTTTATTTTGGACTTATTGCAATTTATTTTTGTTAGTAGATGTTTGTAGATGCTGTTATATAATTAATTGCTATATGGAAGTGGCAGTTTTGAAGATGAAAGAGAAAGAAAAACTGATTGGAAGAGACATCTAAATTAATGGATTGCAGTTTCGAAGATGAAAGAAAAAGAAAAACCATTGGATTGCTGAATTAATGGAGTACCTGTGTTGTATTTTGACTGTTACTGCAATTTCAATTGATTAAGGTTTATTTTGGACTGTTACTGTAATTTATTGCATGTTACTGTAATTTATTGAGCGTTGAAACTGTTACTGCACAATTGATTAAGGTTGAAATTGATTCATTATCATCATTTATGTGTATTTATATATAAGAATAGAAGAACAAATGAGTTATCAAATTAAGTGAGTTAACTCACTTAAATAATTAAGAGTGAACTCAATGATTTTTTCAATTGATGATGTCATCATTTCAATTGATTTCAAATTAGGGGCTGTGCTGTATTTATATATATATTGATGCTTTGAAATAGAGGGAATAGAGGGAGTAATAAAAAAAATTAAAACTAAAATTTTGTCATGTACAGATGGGTTTACTGTTGACAAACAAACTTGTCCAAAATGAAAAAAAAAAAAGAAGATAAACTTGTCCAAATAAAAGGCAATTAGTCCACCAGTTCTTGGCCCAAACGAAATTTTCATAAATCTTTAATTGGTCCTGGCTGGAACAAAACCCAAGCCCAAAACTACGCCCGCTCAAATACATTGGGTGCGTACGGACTTCAATTGAGGATATGGTGGAAGGAGTGGCTCTGTAATTTTACTCAACGTGTGGATGTGGTCAGTCATGTACTCCTAATTATACTTGTTAATAATAATAATAATAATTTTCCACTCCATTGAAATTGAAAGAATTTGAACAGATTCAGAGGACAGAGAATTGCAGCCGAAATCCAGAAGAAGAAGAAGAACATGACAGCTCTACAGGCATCGACCTCCTACTGTGTTGGCTTTGGCATTTCCTCTTTCGCAACCACAACTCCCCGCCGATGCCATCACCGGCATGTCATCCTAGCTAAAGGTTCCCTCTTCACTCAAATTCATAACCCTAACTTCTTTGTTATAATTTCAGTAGATATTTATTTGAATCTCGATTCCCGTTTTTTAATTAGTTAGTTGCCTGTTATTTAGAAGTTCATCCAAGTTTGATTTTATTTTTTATTTTCCAGTCATTTCATTAGTTATTTGTATGTATGGTCTAAAAATTGTAATTGATATGTATTCAAAATATTATGTGTGCTTGAAATATGAAAACTCACATTCCAAGTTTTAATCTTTCTGATTGAGTTAAATGACTACTAGACACTAGTACTCTAATATTTGTGATTCCCATAGCAAAAATTTTAACTCAGTTGCTCTAACAAAGGGAAAGAAATTAATTGAAGAGTATATGTCACTGTTTTATTGATGTGAGAGTTATCTGTTTTTTCTTTCAGTTGAACCCACAGAGAAGTCTGTTGAAATAATGAGGAAGTTTTCAGAGCAGTATGCTCGTAGGTCAGGAACATATTTTTGTGTCGACAAGAGTGTTACTTCTGTAGTCATCAAGGTATTTGAATTCTCCTCATTTTGCACCGTCATAAATTATTTTTCTGCATTTTTGTGCTTTCATTTACTATATTATAGTACGTTTCCTTTTAAAATGTGGTTGCCGTTCTTGTGGAGTGGACTTGTTTAATGAATGTTGCATAGAGGGTTCTCTTATCAGAATTTTGAACCCCCTCCTAAGATACTGTTAGAATTAGGATCACACACACGCACACAACAGTAGAGAATTAACACAGAGATTTACGTGGTTCCCCAATTTGGGTACTCCACAGGCGGCTTGTTTTATTTATGATTTTAGTTACATAGAGTTTTAAAATAGAGAGTATTTATAACTACTAATTCTATTTCAACTCTACTTCACATTATAGCTCAAATACTCATAATATCATTCCAAAAAACGACCCATTAAAACTCAGTCCGCCGAACGACGCGCCCCGCGCCGCTTCATCCTGCTTCGACTGGCGGGCCCCGCGCCAGTACTCCAGAGCGTACATCCCGCATAGCGCGGCCCACGCCACTATTAGCGCTCCCCGCACTACTATTACTGCGCCTTGCGCCACTGCTGCAAAAACTCCATACCGTACCGCGGGAGGCTTCACCCTCCCGCACCCCCAACCTTTGGTTCGCTCTTTCACTCCGCTCCTCCGCACTAGCTTTTTTCAGTAGCTTTTAAGTTATGAGTCACAAGTCCCAACAGACACAAAATTAAAAAAAATATGTTAAATTTGTTTTGTCAATTTTTGCAGTTGGAGCATCACCTAGGTTCTGAAATTCTTGCACCTAATGCACTTAGCAAAGTATTGTGTATACTTAGCACTTAGCTACTGGAACCAGTGTTGATGTGTAAAGGTTCTCGTGACTTATCTTTTCCAATGCAACCATTATATAACTATCAAAATGATTATATTAACAGTAGGTTCTTAGATACTTATAGGATTACCATCATGGTTTATGGTTTAGAACCTTGAGCAACTAGGAAAGTTGTATTTTCTCATATGTGTATTTAAAATAACGCTTCAAATGCTTTTAAGAGTTTCTCGAAACTCCAGTCCATTGGATTGGAAGTTATGTAATGATGATGACCTTCTAAATTTTTACTATTATCAACAGGAATAATCCATAAAAGGACATGTACAAACTCTGATCAGTTAAAGGGTTAAGATGTTTCACTAACCGGAGTTAAATGAAGCCATACCAGAAATCAATTACCTTACAAATACAGATATTCAGATTTCTCACCAAGTGAAATATGATTACATGGAGTCCAAAGTGGCCCTTTTTGGAAAACTCAGTTCCCTATTTTCTGCTCACATGCACTTATTGAATTGTTGCATTTATATAGTGGTTCCCTTTACTTTGAGATAATCAACTTTTCAAGCTAATTTTTTTGGGAAGCTGAATATTGCTAGCTATTTTATTACTTGTTTAAGTTTGTATTGAAGCTTGAGTACCCAATTGGGCAGGCCATTTGGAAATTGATTGATCTGGAAATTAGAATACTTGATGAATAGAACTTTCATACATGCCTAGTTTCATCAAATCATTATATGTGGAATTACCCATTTTACACAAGAAGGGGCTAGTGGATATGTGTGTTTCCTTATAAAAGAAATGTTATATATACATATACACATATACATATATATGTACACACATGCACATATACATATATATGTGTCTGTGTGCGCGCGCAGAATTAATCAGTGACTGATGCGGAAGAAGCTGTGTTGATTTGATAACAGGGATTGGCAGACCACAAAGATGCATTGGGTGCACCACTTTGCCCTTGTAGGTAATTTTTTTGTCTTCAGCCATTTCCATGAGAAGAATATTGCATTGGTTTATATTTCCTTGCAAAATTCAGTAACTCAATGTCACTCTTGTTTTACAATATTCCTTGGGGCCTCTTTTGATTCAGGCACTATGATGACAAAGCTGCAGAGGCAACACAAGGGTTTTGGAATTGTCCTTGTGTTCCCATGAGAGAGAGGTAAATGATAAATGTGTCTTCGATATGAATTAAATTACATTAAAATGTGGATAGCAGACTATTACCCGCATGGTAGGTATGTTGTGGTTAAGTTTTAATCTACTGTTTACTTATCCTAAAAAAGTAAAGTTTTCATCTTCTGTGACTAGAAAGTGAATGTTGCAATTGATTTAGCTGTCTAATTTTGTTTTCTTTTATATTTATTATCTGAAACCAAAATTCCACGATGGTTTGGCATTTTGGCTTTAATTTTGTTGTAGTGCACTAGTAGTTTGGTCTGTGAACACCGGATGCTTAAGTAGCATTAAGGCTAGAAAGAGCACCTTTTGTGTGTTCTAAAACGGCATGTCGGTGGCATTCACTTTATCACTTCCAATATCTTTTTGTCCTTTTCAATGATGCTTCTATAAGCTCCAGAGAAGTTGTGGATGAATAAAAACTATTTGACCTGCTGAAGTTTATGTGGATATATTTGTTAGAATTAGGGGCATTCACCAGGCTCCAGTAATTTTTACCAAATAGTTCGGGAGGCAGATTGACCTCTTGTACCTGAGCCAGACTGATGAATAGCACGGTCCTCAAATTTAAATCAAGTCTTAGTCTGTGTCATCAATTTAGGCCCTCAATGTAGTATCAGTGTATCACAAAACATTCAGTTTTAGAATTGGAGAATCAACCCTTTTGTTATGTAACTGATGGCCTGATGGGAATTATCTTTGTTTGTAGTTTGTACCAAGGCTAGAGTTTGGGTTAGTCAAAGATTTTTTTAAGATGTGAAACATGATACTCGTAAAAAAAGTAAATAAACAGATAGGGAAGATAAAATTTAGTGGCACTGTATGGAGTTTGAAATCAATTGTCCTGTAATTCAAATCTTACTTTTAAAGTCTGGTAATTTGAATATGAAGCTTTGAGTTTCATCGGATCAATTTCTTTCTATGGTTTTATAAATCAGTATCTTATTATTTTGACTAGCGTTCTATGCTCTAAATGTACGCATGTCTTGGCAGGAAGGAGTGCCACTGCATGCTTTTTCTCACCACTGATAATGATTTTGCTGGCCAGGAACAGGTACTATGTATTTCTTTGTTCACTTGATTTGTTTTGCCCAGGAATAGGAACATATATGCATCTAAATACCTTACTGGTATAAAATTTTAGCTGCAAGGCTACCCTGCTATGACAGTTTTTTGGGGGGATAGTCAAGCTTGGCCCTAACTGTGGGGGGCTCTCACACAACCTTGAGGTCCTTTCAAGGATTTTGGCATTTCACCCACACGTTTGGGTTTACCTACAAACCGTTGCTTGCACAACTCTTACTGAACAGAGAGTTTGAAATGGGTGTTATCAGTGCTCGACTTGATACATTTGCCCTTTTAAGTATTTATTGACTTTTTCTTTATTGAATTTTATACCACTCCCTTAATTTTTTTTTCCCTGGCTTCTTGCTATGCAGACCATTACCTTGGAAGAAATCAAAGAATCAACAGCGAACATGTAGTGCCCTAGTGTATGTTGTTCACTAGTTAGCAGAATCATTGCTTGTATGTACATTTGTATTCTAATCATGAATCTATTCCAGTACTGTTTCATATATCCTAGTTCATAATTCTATTTATTTGTCTTTACTAAGCCCATGGTTCTGCCTAATCAAATAAAGGATCCCTGAAAGTGTGGTCATTAGTTATTGTTCAGATTTATCTTTTGTATCCTCTTTCAATGGTTGTGATTCAAGGAAGGACCATAGAAGCTCTATCTTTCAGTATCTAATTGACTTGTTTATAAATGCAATGCACTCTTCATTAGGACAGCCAATGTCTGATTCACTTCTTGATTAGTGATAGATACATTAGTGTAGCAAACAGGGCATCATGACCTTGTTGATATTTTAAACTTGGTTCAAAAAATTGTCTCATGAGAAGATACTTACGGCCTAATGCTGTAAAAATGTGAGCATGGGATTGTGACATTAGAAGAAATTTGATGTTGATGTCTTGAACATTGAGCTTGAGTTGGAGGCCTTGAACAAGAATCATGGCTCACTTATGCAAACGTACTATCATTTTCCCAAATAAATTAAACTTAGCCCGATGCATTATTATTGCTTATTTTCTTGAAAAACTTGGGATTTTTTGAAGAAACTGCTGTCCTGTCCTGTCCTGTCCTGCATCAATTATAGTAGTAATTTAAACCTCTCATGGTAAATGGAATTAGCAACTTCTCTCTCTCTCTATATATATATATATGTACACGGCCGTGTAACTTTAAAAGTTACACGGTCTACGATTGTAGAGTGATTTCACTCTACGATTGTAAAGTAGTCCCCAGATAGTAGAGTGAATTCACTCTACGATCGTAGAGTAGTCTACGATCGTAGAGTGAATTCACAAATCGTAGAGTGACTACTTTACGATCATAGAGTGAAATCACTTTACGATCGTGGACCGTGTAACTTTAAAAGTTACACGACTTCATTTTTACCATATATATATATATATCCGGTGGACAATGAGCTATATAAATTATGTGAGCCAGAAGTGACGTTAATAAAGTAAAAATAATATTTAAGTTATCATAAAATTTACCTGAAGTTTTTTTATTAAAATTTGTAAAAAATATAAAAGAGTTATTAATAAAAGTGTGAACCAATTTTTTTACGTAATTTTTTTTAAAACTAATAAAATGTAGATCAAGTTAATTAAATGAACCTTTCAAAAAAAAAAAACTAAACCCTCCGTTTCAAAAGTAACGATACATTTTTTGTATTTCCTTCTAAAAATTAGATATTTTAAGGTTATAAAATGACATAATTTTTTTTATTTGTCGTTATTTTTTTCTTACTATTTTTAATATCAAACCAATAGAACTGAATTTTTAATTATTATCCTTAAAATTAGTTAAGGATAATTCCAAAGAAATATAGTACTCCCTCTGTCCCAAACTAACTGCTCAATTTTGACCTTTTTAAGTCAAATTGATTTTTTTTAGAATTAATAATTAAGCATATATAAATATATTTCTAATATTATAAAAATTAGGATTGATAATAAATTGTATATACTTTCTTTTGGTTATAATCTCTTCACCTATATTTTAACAAAAATAGTAAAAAGATTATTTTTAAAAATGGTCAATTTAATTTTAAAAAATTAAAACTGAGCAATTAATTTGCGACGGATGGTAGTAAAATATAGACTCGTAGTGATAATATTTTCCTGACAGGGGTATGGGTATAAGTCGGCGGAAAGTTTGCCAGCAAGCAGCAGCTAATAGGAAAAGTAACACAACAAAAAATTAAAATAAAATTGACGTTTGTTTTTTGCCTTCGCTTCTGCAAAACTCGATTCCAATTCTCTCTTTTTCTCTTTCCTCTCCTCTCCCTTCTCCCTCCCTCTCCCTCTTTCTTCTCCTCTGTTCTCAGTAATGGAAAATTAGGAATTCAGAGATCTTCTCAAATGGAAATGAGAAGTTTAATCCATTAGGGTCCCTGTGTTCCGGCATATATTATTAACATAATTTTGCTCACAGGTAATATCAAAGCTTCTGCTGTAATATTGCCTACCATTTTTAGACTGCTAGAGGAATGTCCAAGCCTCAGGTCACCATCACCCTAGGCCGCTCTGGTCAAGTACGTTGTGTCTGATTCATTCTGTTAGTTCGTAAGCTAGGGTTAGGCTCGGTCTATCTCGTTTTTTTGATAGTTCAGTTTGGTTAATTGATCAAATGCATGATTGGAATTTTATCGTATGTTTGTCTTTAAGTACTTGCACTTCTTTCTGTTTTTCAGCAAATAAGGCTTTCGTTTAACTTGCATAGCTTTCGATTAAAACGATAGAGTTCTAAACTTTTGGACATTAATAAATTGTATGTTATGTTTTGACAACCAAAGATCAAAAACTAAATAATTAAAAAGTAGCAAACTGTTAACAGTGGAAGAAAGAGGCTATTCCAATATGTGGTTACTTTTGTTTTCAGGGACTATGTTGGGGATTGAATTGAAATCCATGTATAATTTCTTAGTCCAGTTTTTGGTACCAAACTTTTACTTCAAACTACAATCTAGTATCCAAAAGGGCTGTTAACAAATAACCCCCTTCCCGAATCCATACAAACAAACATAGCTTTTGTATTGAACTGAGTTTAATTTTAGTACAGAATCTAAGTGCATTTCTGCTTCATAATGTACAGAAGGTGGTAAAGAGGTCAAGGCCGACATCTGGTACTGATTTTCAGGGGTTTTCTAGAAGAAAAAGATCTCTGAGTGATAGATTTGAGAGGGATGCTGATACTTCTATGTCGTCCAGCAGCAAGCGGTGCGTAACTTGCTAGTCTTTTTTTTTGTAATTTGGATTTTCATTTGGGCCTCATCTTGTGATTGGATTGCATGAGAGAAGAAAGAAGGTATTTAGTAATGGTCTTTATCTGAATCATTTTGTGTCCCGTTACTGTCTCTTTTGAAAACCAAATGAAGGGTTAAATTTTGTATGACTTTACCTTTTTGACATGTTAGATAATGAGCATTTTGAAGTTTTGCGGCTGAAATTCTTCTTTTTTGTGTTAAACTATTGAATATGTTGACCAATCTAGAGTTTAAGCAAATCATAATTACATTAAGGAAAATGCCTTTTAGTTAGAAGGTAAAGTTTTCATCTATATTTTTGAGGGTTCAGCTGTCATGCTGACTATTCTTTGGTTGATATTGACGAAAGGGCACTTTTTTAGGCTGCAAATGAAGGACAATCCAAGGAATTCAGGATCCACTAGAGTAAAGGGTAATAACTATACTTGTGGAAGTTTACATATTCAAGATTTCTTTCTCAGTTTGTATTCTGTAGCAGCTGATTTAGGAGCTGTTTGTTTAGGACTGAATGACTAAATCCATCAAGTGTGTTTGTTTTGATAAAAAATCGTCAGAATGGCTGAATCGGTCAGCCATTTAGACGATTTGGGCTGAATGATTTAGTGTCATTTTTTTTGCTGATTGAAGTTTTTTTATGCAATATTAACTATTATATTAAGTAATATTAAATGAATTTACAACAATTTTGAATTTTTTTAGAGGGATAAAATAATAAAAATATGTTATTCAGATGTTTTAGACGTGTCAATTATCAAACAACTTTTTTCATTCAGCTTCAGCTCATTCAGATTCAGATTTAGATTCATTCAGTTTTTATCAAACACCCCTAGATGATTTCTGTTAGATGCAGGAGTTGGCGAGAAGGACCTCAGATTGAAACTTATACGCAAAAGAATACCTAGTGGAGTAAAAAATGATGTTGAAGAGCCCACCAGGATGGAAATACACCAAAATATGTCATGTAATTCTCGGGTTCCAAAAGCCGCAGAATTTACTCTTAGGAATGGTTCCCCAACAAAAAGAGAGGCTGAATTTCTTATGATGGACCCTTTGAGATACTCTTCTAGGCCCTTGGATAATTCAATACCAGCATTACATGCTCTAAGGAGGATACCTGCTCCAAGGAATACTGATGAAGAACAACAAGTGTCATCAACAATGCCAGTCCAAGCTTCAAGAATTAGAAGACTATCAAATAGTGATGTCTTAGACCCTTCCATGTCAATTGGCGTTGCACCTATTATGAGGAGAGTTACCAGTGATGCTGGCAAACCACTGACAGAACTATCAGTAAGTGCGGGGTGTGCTAAAGAGATTAATAATAGCTTTTCTTGAACTAACATAAATACATAACAGTAGCTTATTCTAGAAGTACGAAGTCTAGTGAATGGTAAATTATCTGGTCTTCCATGCCTCACTTATTTAGAAATCGTAGACGGAGACCAGATAAAACACAAATATTTTCACTAGTCTTCATACTTTGAGAAATTAATCAAATGGGGTGGTGTTTGTTTACCTCTTAATGTCTCTTAACAACTCCACATCTGATTCGGTAAGAGGATTAAGTTGTTTGGTGAAATTTTGTTTGCCTCTTATTGTCTTTTAATTGGTAAAAAGAAGATATGAATCTAAATAATGAGCTGCCTCTTAATGAAAAATTTAAATTTACGGACCCTTTATAAATATTGTACTCCCTCCATTCTAAATTTTAAGATCATTATTGATTTTTGAAATGTCAATTTGACACATTTTTAAATTTAAAATTGATATTTTTAAATTTAAAAGTCATTAAGATGTTTTATACTTTTTAGTTACCAAACAACTTTTTAAGTTCAAATGCTATTTTACTCAGATGATCTAATTTATTAAGATATACTACTTCCGTCCCACAATAAGTGTTTTTTTAGGCTTAATATTTTTTCCCAAAATAAGTGATGTGTTAGAACTCCAATACAATTTTTGCAATATTTTCTCATATATGTCCTTATGCATTCAATGGTATTTATTGCATATTATCATCACTACAATTAAATGACACATTAACTCTTCAACTTCAAAGAAAATATATTAAGGGTATTTTTGTCATTTTAGCTTGTGTATTGGTATGTGTTATTTAAGCTAAAAAATCACTTATTATGGGACGGAGGTAGTACTAACTATTTAGATCTTAATTACTCAATTTTATCAAACACTACCTTACTCTTATAGGAATGAACACAATACTATTACCTTTCAATTGGCTGATACATTAGACAGCCTCACTTAGCTGGACATAGATGATGCCTTGTGGTGAGAAAAGTATAAAGATGTAATTACAGCAGGCACTGTTGAATCCATTGAATTTATATTTCACGAACTTATTACATAGTATAAAGTTATTATGCTTGTAAAACATCAACACCTAGTTACAAATATGTGTATAATACTGTATATTCCTTTGCGCGCTTCAAACATTTTGTATACTGGAAAAAAGAAAGCTATAAGATTTTAACTTAGATCAAGCTCGTGTTACAATGTGCCTGAAACTTGTTATATCAGCCTTTGTATTGCATTATGTTGACCACCTACCACCCTTCTGGTGGTCAGTACATCTTTTCAAGTGACAATAGAGTCATTCTAATTTTTCGGTGGGCAGGTTAATGAAGTAATGAAAAGAGCAAATTGAATTATAGTTTGACTTATTTTTTGATTTTATGTCTTCCTTTTTTCAGCTCCTAAATTCATACCTTGTTGCAGCTTATTTACTGATGACGGTTTATCTTAATTTGTAGTGTCAATGCAGGTAGGACCATAGGATTACATATGTACTTGACCATTTTTTTAAATTTTTTTTGGCATCTTATGTGATAGTCTAATTGACATTTCATCATTATTTCAGAACATTAAAGTTGTGATTGTTTGGATATTCCAGAATGCAGACTATAGCTATTTGCTCCCTCCCTCCCCCCCCCCCCCTTCCCCAAACATTCCCTCTCTCTCCCCTGCCCGTTATATATTTATTTATTTAAGTTTGCTCCTTTCTTTCAAAAAGTAACATTGTCGTATTCTTGTACATATAATTGTGGTCAACAAACTACAGGCACTAATATTATGTATTTTCATTGGGATTTTTGTAGGGGGAGCAACCTCTCACTGTCAGTAGTTTGTTGCACTTCCTTGGGTTGGGGAAATATGCCATTAATTTTCTGGCTGAGGAAGTAAGTAGCTTACTTTTCCACCAGTTTTCTTTGGAATCGAGGTGGTTATTCATGCATGTCATGAATCATGGTCCGGATGCCTTCTGATTTTTTGATAATTTTGCTCAAATCTCACAAGTAACTGCATCTTGGTGCATGAAAGTAAACATAGTGTTTGTTATAATAATAATTACACCTGTTAAACCACTATATAAATTGTAAGGTAAAACTTAAAGCCATTATACAAGCTCTTAAATAGACATTAGGATATGTAAACATAGTTATTAAGTTGTGTTTCATCACATAAATAATAGGGACATATTATGATATAACGTTGTACTGCATGCGTATGTTTTGGCCAATCCAGTTGTTGGAATTAATCTCCTTGCATTTTCAAAATGTGGAAAGTAAAGGAAGACAGTATCCATCTATTCCTTCTAATCTATACCGGTGATTTTAAATTAATAGAGTGATAATGTGTACAATGCAATTATACGAAACTGTTACTAGTTCTGAATTCTTTGGAAGTTTGCTCTTAGAACAATGTAACAACAGAATAACGAGTGATCATCTATAGGTTGATATGACTGCACTGAAGCAAATGCAGGACCATGACCTAAAAGCGATGGGGTTACCAATGGTATTTTTTTCCTACTCTTCTCAATATTTTCTGAACTTTGTATTTCAGAATTTGGTTACGTTATATACTTACTTACTTGTCTCATTGGAAACCAAATTTATCATTTCATAGTGTACTTCCATTTATGGTTAAAAGTTGTGTGTTCATTTGATGATCTAAAAGAGCTCTTTTTACTACAACTATTAAATTAGAAAAAGTATTTGTTGGAAATTTTGGATGAAGTCAAAAAAGGAGGTAGAGAGGCGTGCATCTAGAGGATCCATATTAAATGAGGTCCGAATTTGTCGGGAAGACTTGGATTACCATGAATCTAGTAATTGGACATTGTGTCTGTTACCTCACATAAGTGTTCTAGCAAACCAAGCCTGGTCATGGTTTTTTCTGACACAACTGAATAACTTGCTTGGACTGTTCCATTATTAGTGTGTGATATAACTCTTATAATTAGCTGATTGAGTGAATATGTATATAATCCTACTTGAAATGACGCTTTGGTTCCACCCATAAATCCGGCAATGCGCAATTGTTTGAATGATCTTGCAGACCTTGAGTTGCAATCCATGAAACACAATTTTCTTCATCTTGTGGACTTGTGTATGAACTATTTGAGTTATTTTATAGTTCAATTTAGACTTTTTTGAGAGACAGGCAGTAGTGGTATAATTTGAACATGTTAGGAATTCAGTTTACCTGGTAATTTTGGATTATGTAATTTGTTGTGCTGTCCTTAGAAAATCGTTACTGTATTCATTTGAAGACTTCTCTATTTGCAGGGACCAAGGAAGAAGATTCTCCTTGCTATCGCGTCTAGTCCAAAAAGACAATGGTAGTTACCACTTTGAGGTATATGCGTTGTAAATTGTTATAGGAATCAACTTAAGAACCATGTGTGGAAAACTAGTAGGCTGTATACTTATTTGAAGCTGAAACCTGAAATAGTAGCAGTCTGTACTAAAGGATACAGACAAGTGGAAGAGAATGTATGCTGTATTAACTAGTTGAACCCTAATTGGGTTGTTATATGTGCTGAATACCACTTCATGTCTTTGTTTGAAAATTTATTATTCTCAATTACTTCTAGTAATCGTCTTCTGTTACCATGAGCTTGGTTGGGAAGATGGTGAAGAACAGTAGTGTTCATAAGCCAGTTAGTTGTAAGATTTTAGTTTTTTATGTTGTTCTAGGCTATTGCTTGAAGTGAACTTGTTCTGTTACTACATGTTACTAATTTTCCATCAACTACTTGTTCCTCTAATGGTTCCGGTCAGAACAGAATAATCCCAATGTCATTGAACACTACCATTCATATATCTATGGTTACTAGGAACGCTAATTGATTGGGTATACAGAACGAAATCTGGTACAGTTAGGAATGCTACCTACAGTAGAATGCACTTGGTATTTAGTTATCGTAGCATGATTCAGAATGATAGTATGCAGTATGAATTCAGCACAATACGAGTTTCTTGGTAAACCCTGCTTGTGGAGTTATACTGATCAGATGACATTAGTAATTGTTCTTTCCTATATTGATTTATACAACCCTTTTAATTATCACTGTTGGTCAATTAAATTGCTGTTATAAATATGTCAAGGAGTGAAATTGAGTGATACTGTGGTAGATACAAATATGTGAAATTGGTAACGTGTTTTGATTAGTTGATAGAGAAAATTACATGTAGATTAAGCCTTGGATTCCAAGCCTGTAATAAAGTACTAATCGACTACAAGAATCTGCCTTAACAGAGGGTTTCCAGGCGGAGACACCGAACCGCGTTCCTTCTTTGCACAGTTATTAACATTCCTTGAAGTCAAAGCAACCATCAACTTCTCTGTTGCTTCCCGGCTATCCCTGTCCGATGATGAGATCAAAACGCTGCTGCCTTTGCAGGCATGATCGACCGGGAATCTGTGCTTTAGACAGACCTTGACGTGGCAACTCTTACAAGTGGTGGTGTTGGAGAAGGTCAGAATCTCCTTGCACCTCCTGACCGAGCAGGTAGGCTTCTTCTTCTTGGTCGGGTTGCAATCTCCCGACTCGTCATGTTTTTCTTGTATGATTTTTTTGTCTTCTCCATGTATGATCTCGATTGAGATGGCGCAAGTTTCACAGACAAACACCCTTCTGCTTTTGTGGTCAGAATTTGGACACTGGTGGGATTTGTAGGATCTGTGTTCCAAACAAAATACCTGGAACACATACTTTTTTTAGATTCAATTATTCATTCATTATTAAGAAGAAAAAGATAAAAATTCAACAATTGTTGAGAGGTGTTTTTTTTTTAACGTACCTTGAGACATCCATCGCATTTAAAGGGTAGAAAATCGAGTTGATTGCAATCAGAGTGCTGGCAATGGGCTCCCAATTCCGGAAAAGCTTCTGTCCCTCCTACCATCTTTCTCGATTAGAATGAAGGAATTATTTGTGATCTTTCTGTTGCAAAATAAGAAGGGTTTTAGGGGTAATTTAAGATTTATGAATTTTGTTGGCCCTCCCCTCCCCTCCATATATAGGTTGGCTTGGAAAGGAAGCTAAGCTAAGGCTGATTGACTTTGACTTTTAGAGGCTTCTGGTTTGTTCCCTTGAGAAGGAAAGAAACCGAATTGGATAATTTTGGTTGGAGTTGCGAGGCCACACGGTTGATGGTATTACGACGTGGGTCCTTGAGTAAAATATAAAGGATAGGAATTAATTAGGAAAGGAAACTACATATGCACATTCCCTGATCTCCGTTTCAGTTGGGAGACCCTTTACTAAGAAACTCGTATGCATTCTGCAGGCTCATTGAATGCCACAAAGTACAAGCAGCTAAAAAGGTCGATTGCCAATTTGTAAAAGAAGAAGGAATAATAATAATAATAATATTCTTTAAATTAAAAATTAAGAAAAAAGTATAAAAGCGAAATTGAAAATGCACAATACCTTTTATACACTTTATTATTGTGAATGCAGACTGAAGAAAACCATATGTATAAAGATATATATATTTCTTCTAGACTAGGAAATTTCTTTCCAGGTGGGAACAGAGGGTGGGTTATACGTAGAGAATCTAGTCTGTAAGTGAATATAATCACATAAATAAAGAAAAAGATAGGATACGTATATGTCTGTCTATATACATCATCATTAATAATTTTATGTGATTATATTCATTAATAATTTTATGTGATTATATTCATTAATAATTTTATTTATTTTCTATGCTGGCATATGTTTTGTATGTAAGTATGTATCTTATAGTTATGGCAAATAAAAACTTGTCAATTAAGAAAAGTAGATCAAGACAATGATATATCTATATCTATATTATAAAAGAGGTTAGGCTAGGCTTCCTTCAATATTAAGTTTAAAGTTGAATATATCATCTATCTAATATTGACAAAAACTCATAAAAGAGATTTAGTTATATTTGCCTTTCATAAAATTAAATAAAATAAAAAGGATAAGTACTATACACCAAAATTCTTTCATAAATCTATAATACATCCGTTTACATATATTCAAATATATCATTCTAATTGTATTATCAAACTAATTAATAAAATTAAATATAAGAAAATTTATCTTTAACACATTTTATTTTTTCACAATTATTACAAAAATTTACAAGATGATTATCGTAATTGAATATTTATATAATACTTATTTCAGTTTGAAACAGGAGAATGAATAAAGAAAGTCAAAAGGTAGAAAACACCTACCAACTCATCAAAACCACCTTTTCTTTTTCCACTTCTTCTCAAATTTAAAGTAGGAAACAGATATTTCACATGTTTTTTTTAATCTTTTATATATTTATATCATATTTTTTATATTAAAATATCAAAAAAATTATATAAAAATATGAATTTGGTGTAAAGTATGATTCCACTATTTCAGTCTACTCAAAATTCTCCCTCCACCGCATACCGTGATAATATTACACTTCTAAATAATACTCCCTCCGTCCCAAATTAACTGCTCAGTTTTGACTTTTTAAAGTCAAATTGACTATTTTTAAAATTAATAATTAAGCTTATATAAATATATTTCTAAAATTATAAAAATTAGGATTAGTAATAAAATGCATATACTTTCTTTTGGTTATAATCTCTTCACCTATATTTTAGCAAAAATAGTAAAAAGATTAGTTTTAAAAATGGTCAATTTGACTTTAAAAAGTCAAAATTGAGCAATTAATTTGGGACGGAGGGAGTAGTGTATTACACTTTTCTCAGCACTGTAAACCTTATGAAACACCAACCACAGCCATCTGCAATCTGTCATGTTTTCCGTTAATATTTACAACAGCACGAATCTTATCTCTCCTCAAACTATGGAATTCAAGAAAATCCTTACCCTTGGATGTCACATTCATACGAACCACTGAAAAACAGAGCAGAAAGATTAAATATGGGTAGTGGCAACAAGCTCAGGTGGAAAATCTTCTTTCACCGGTCTCCCTCTAACAGTCCCACCAATAACACAAGGCAGCAACCACCCAAAGAATTCTTATGCCCAATCTCCGGCGCTGTCATGTCCGACCCCGTCATTGTCTCCTCCGGCCACACCTTCGAGCGTAACTCCGTCAAGGCCTGCCTTTCTCTCTCCTTTATTCCCACCCTCTCCGACGGCTCTACCCCCGATTTTTCCACCCTCATCCCTAATCTCGCCCTCAAATCAACCATTCTCAACTGGTCCCGCTTTCCCCCCAAACCCCTAAACTTCCACTCCGCTCAAAACCTCGTCCGGGAATTAAAATTGAAGAACTCAAACTCGGTGAAGGGCACTTCTGAGCTGACCCGGACGGAAATTAAACTGTCTCGGTGGGCGAGCCACGTCTCTTCCAGCAGCTCGGTAGAATCGGTGACACCCACCACTCCGCTGCCGCTCACCAGTACCACTCGTCCCTTTTGCTACTCTTCTTCCTCGTCCTCTGATGTCGATCCCCTAACCCCAAATCCTACTAATTCAGCCGAAGAAGAAGAAATCATTACCAAAATCAAGAGTTGTCAATTATTCCAACAAGAAGCAGCCCTAGTGTCGCTGAGAAACATTACCAGAACTGGAGAAACAGCTCGCACCAATCTCTGCACTCCTGACTTGCTCTCAAACCTCCGATCATTGATGACCTCGAGATACGTGTCCGTTCAGGTCAACTCTGTCGCCGCACTGGTCAATCTCTCTTTAGAAAATACAAACAAGCTGAAAATCGTTCGAGCCGGAATCGTCCCGCCATTAATCGACGTGTTAAGGGGCGGATTCCCTGAAGCTCAGGAACACGCCGCCGGTGCACTCTTCAGCCTATCCTTAGACAATCAGAACAAGACTGCCATCGGAGTTTTAGGCGCGTTACCGCCACTACTCCACGCGCTTCGATCAGATTCTGAAGGGGCTCGGAATGACTCGGCCCTGGCTCTTTACCACCTCACGCTTGTACAGAGCAACAGGACCAAGCTCGTGAAGTTTGGTTCGGTCTCTGTTTTACTGGACATGGTGAGGTCGGGTCATATGACCGGTCGGGTACTGTTGGTCCTGGGTAATTTGGCTGGCAGTGTAGAAGGGCGTGTGGCTATGCTTAATGGGGGTGCAGTGGGGTGCTTTGTGGGTATGTTGACGAGGGACGAGTTTGACTCGGAGGTGACTCGGGAGAGTTTTGTAGCGGCTTTGTGTGGGCTGAGTCACGGTGGGTTGAGGTTTAAGGGGTTGGCCAAGGAGGCCGGGGCGGAGGAGGTGTTGAGGAAGGTGGAAGAACAGGGAAGCAAGCGGGCCAGGGTGAAGGCGAGGCGGATATTGGAGGTTATGAGAGAGAGGGTTGAGGAGGAAGAGGAGGTGGTGGATTGGGAGAAGTTACTCAACTCAGGAGAGTTGAGTCGGACACGGCATCAACTCGTTTATGGTCAGGGTTGAGTCAGACCAACTCAGTCGATCTTATGAATGTTATTTTCTTTTTTTGGTTGGTTGGCGTGGGTTGTAATTAATTTGTGTTAGGTTTTCCATTACTGATTTTGAGGATGTTGGTGTCCTTTGTTTTTGTGGCAATTGTTTAGTTTCAGTTTGAAAGGTGTAAATTAAACCTTTTTGTTTTGGGTTAGTGGTGTAATGCTCTTACAGAAATGAAGATAATAAAGATAAATGGTGATTACATTGGTCCTTTGTTTGAGTGAACATAAGACAAACCCCCAAAGAAGTGATATGATGTTTTTGAGTGAATATTTATTGAGTGATATGATGTTTGAACTTCTTTGATAAAATCGAGCTGGCTAAACACCCAAGTTTTCAAGTGCTACAAGAAGTTGCAAGCAACCCAGAATGATGATTGTAGTAGCAAAAGAGAAGTGGTGGCTTTTCTGGTGGGAGCTGGATTTAGGTCATTGTAGTTTTGGATAAAATTTGAACTCTACAAGGATGTGATTATGTATTATTTCGGGGAGCTCTGTGTTGGACTGAATTTTTGGTGCAAGTTCCAGTCGAAGGATTACCTATATGAACGAGGCTGTGGCAGTGGATTGATATAATTCTCGAAACAAATCACAAATGGTAACTCCAAAACTTTTTCTGCTTCCCCTTATCTGTTTTGATCTCTAATGGCATTTAGGAGAAACTATGAAAGCAAATATTGTGGTTGACAATTCTTGCTACTTGTAAACTGAATATTGTGACCCTTTCTGCCGCATTTTGCTTGTGAAAGTATTTGTTCAACCATATCTTGTATACGTTAAGTAGAATACAGTCAGTCAGTCAGTCAGTACGTCGTCTTTGCAGTTTCATTTTAAACTCGACTGCAATTAGTGATTTTGAAGCTGCATTGTTGGTTGGTTGTTTCTGCAAGGTGGGGGTTATTTATAGTTGGGAGAGATTTGAGAAGAAGAATAAATTCGAGGAAAGACAGGTGTGATGGCGAATGTCAGTTTTTCCAAAGTACTACTGCTTCTATTTCCAACTCTTTCTGTACTTTCCTTTTATACTCCACATTTTTGGTTACATGTAGATATAGCCAAATAGGAGTACTACTTATGTTCCATTCCAGTAGTAAAAACTTGGGATGATAGATAGATTCCAATTCCAAGCTTTCTTGAGATATTTGGGAATGGCAAATTCAACACTCAAAAAGTCCACTTTACATACATTCATACTTGTTAACGCCAAGATCTTTCTTCACGTCCCAATCACGAAAGACGTCCTGATCCTGCACAGTAAACACAACAACACCACAAGCTTGACGGCCGGACCGCCGGGGGATAGCTCAGGCGTGAGAGTAAGTATATGTGTTCACAAGGTTAACTCAAGAGGATGATAAAGTCTAGTGTAATGAGAATTGTGATAATCTATGGTTGTGTGTGTGTAATACATACCTCTCTCATGAAGACTTACTCGGTGGGAAATAATATCTTTGCCTGGAATATTGTGCCACCTACTACCATCTGACATATCTCCATGATCTGATGGGTTCTGCCGGCTGCATGAAACCTGTACATTGCTTTTTGCTGCTGTTCACATCGCCGGCCGGCTATAATCTCATCCACATTAATGTATGGCAGGTATCTTGGTCAACTGTCATACTATATCATCATTACAAGTCAAAGTAATAGATATTAAATGACCCAATGGGTTGACCCATTGACCCAGCCCGGTTTCTATAGGATTTAATGAAGTCGATATAATGATTGGGCCCAATGAGCCCAATGACTTAATTAATAAGTGAACCCAATGTACCCGGCCCAATATAGGAGAAATATCATGCCCCAACAATACTCTTCTTTTGTTACAATAATTTCTTTTCAACAAACTTACGTACTATTATTCCTTTCTTCCAAGTTTTACAAGTGATATTTGTCTCATTTCATTCTTTTTATAAAAAGAATTTTATTATTGGGATAAGGTCCAAAAATGTTCCTGACATTTTCCCCAATGTTTACCGAGCACCCTATACTTTTTTTTATCCAAAAATACCCTTAACGTTATAATTTTTGGGTCATTTGTGCTCCTGCCGTTAACAGCTGTGCCAACTAGACAAATAGGTGTTAAACGTGACTGACACGTGGCAATATTTGCTGACATGGCAATATTTGTAAAACCCCAACTTTTTTGAATAAAGATGAATTTTCTATAAATATTAATTTTGAATATTATGGAGTGAAATTGATATAATAGTTGTGGGTAATATTTATAAATTTTGCAAAGTACGCAAGTTATATAATATTCGATTGGTCGGGGAATATTCGTTTTAACAGGGAATATTCGTACAACGGAGCAATTATTGGTGGACCCCACAACAGAATTATTGTCGGATTGAGAAAATGACAAAAATATTTTATTGAAATAACGGCGAAAGTTTTACCGTTGATATTGTTGAACTACTCGGTAGTAAAAGTACAGTAATACGCGTGGTTGCATAGTAGCACACGGTATTGATTATTGATACTTACGTGAGAAGGCATTTGATTTTGTTCAATTATTGCTATAGTAATTGTTGCATAATATCTCATGTTATTTGATTCAATTATTGTCGATATTTTATATATTGTTAAAATCAATAATTGAGACGACAAAGTTATTAATATTATTATTTGCAATATTAACGATGTCTAGAAGTTCTGTCAAGGAGAGGTTTGGTCACCTAATTGCGCGTTAATAGAGAAAAATTCTTATTGGAAAGCCCCCTCTTTCCTGGGAACGACCTGGTCGATTAATATTGTGAATTGTAATAAAAATGATAAATGTTGTTAAAAATATTGAGAATATTTTATGAAATATTTGTTATAAATAATTGGCTTATTATTTGGATTTTTACTTACCCATTTTTTTTAAATAATCGATAGAAAATTATTTTTATAATGGCGGGGGACCCACATGTGGGGCCCACTAGTGAAAATGACATTGGGGTAGGGAAGATATGTTTGTCACGGATTTAGGAAATTGCAGGAGATGTATTATTGTTGTTATATAAGATATATATATATATATACGGGAAGCTTCAAGAGCATAATTCTTAAATAGCATAATGCCTTAAATAACATAATTTTATCAAAACGACGTAGTTTTGTAAATACGCGGTGACATTTTTGTAAATACGCGGTGGCATGATATTTACAAAAATGCCACCGCGTATTTACAAAACTACGTCGTTTTGATAAAATTATGCTATTTAAGACATTATGCTATTTAAGAATTATGCTCTTGAAGTTTTCCGTATATATATATATATATATATATAGGATGGAAAAGGGGAGTATTGTATATATATGTTCAAGTTAGACAAAAATTGGCATGAAAAGTCTTGGGTGGGGGACAATTGGATGAATTGGTCGGGAGGGAGTGATTATTATTATTATTATTATTATTATTATATATAAGGTACTGATGGTTTATATATATATAATATATATATATATATATATATATATATATATATTATATATTATATTTTATTTAAAAGATTTTTCTTTAAATATGGACAGTCACATTAAAGTAAATCAATCTGGACCGTTCATGGATTAGTTACTATGCATTCCATTTTCCTATAAATAGAAGCTCATTCCTTCATTATTTTCTTAAGAATTTATTGAATTCTAGAGAGAGAAACTATAGGGAGAGACTATAGAGAGATAGAAAAAAAGTATTCTGCTACTTAACTACTTTTATATTCAGTTTCTTTTACGGTAAGGAGTGTTATTCTTTCTTATTCATGAAGAGAACTGTTGTTATTTAATTTCTTATTATTCTGTTGGAATAACCTGTATACGCGGTCTACCCTATACTTGGAAACATTCTTTTATTATTCCGTTGGAACATCATGTCTGTGTGTTTTACACCGGGCCTGGTTCCGTCTTATTATTATTCTGTTGGAACATCATGTCTGTGTGTTTTACACCGGACCTGGTTCCGTCTTTATTATTCTGTTGGAACATCCTGTCGGTGCAAATTTTGCCTGACCTGGTTCCATTATTATTCTGTTGGAATAACATGTCTATGCGAAGTACAGCATGTATGGTGATTTCTTTTGTTATTCTATTCTTTATTATACTCAGTTGGTTAAAGTTTTGACTTCTATACTCCATAAAATTAGTAGAATATCCTTGATATTTGCGCTTCATCCAGTATCTTTTCATGAAAATATTCTTATGATCATTCTTGAATTTTACTCTATAAAATAGTATCACGTTGATAATTTGGACGTTAATAATTCCTGGATAAAATAATTCTTGAACTTGTTTTTATTGAATTCTTATATCATTGTCATCATCCTCATGTTTATATTTTGTTGAAAGTCATCTATGGCCTGTAGTGCATAGATGGACTTGGTATGACTATGACCAGGGATTATTCGGTGTAATCATAACCGTAATGTTACAAATAATGTGGTAAAAGTTCTCATTGGCCCGTAGTGCATTGATGGACAGTTGTTGGCATGATCATGACCATTAATGAATACACAAATATTCTTGGCCCGTAGTGCATGAATAATTGTGGTCGTGATACTAAAGAATATCCTTGGCCGTAGTGCAGGGGTGATTCGATGATGTGGAATATTTATTAAGCTGAGTCTCAGCGATAACAGTGATGAAAAACCTTTTTAATCATAAAAGATAGTAGATTTTATTTTTTACTTGACTCTTTTAATGGATTGCTTGTTCCGCTGCAGTTAAACTTGATGTCTATTATATTTTATCAGTTTAACATTGTTGGAGACTAACGATAATTTATTCTAATTATCTTAGTCATAATATTTCTTACTGGGCTAGTTGAGCTCACCCTTTCTTTCACTGTTCTCTTCAGAAAATGAGAACATATCAGGGACTAGTCGGGAAACGGAGTGACAGTCTAGAGGATAACATTAGTAGTCCTCACTATTCTGTGAAATAGTGTGTTAATAATTGTAATGAGCACTCCTTTTGAGTTTGTATAATCTCTAGTAGACAATAATTGTATTCAAACTCACAGTTATGTTTGTCGTATTGTACACGACAGTTGTATTAGTAAGTTGTATTTGAATTTTGTACCATGTATCAGACGACCCAAGATGGGTGATGTATACCTAATTTTGGGGGCGTCATAATATTTGTTGATATTTATTTTGCTTTAAAGAAAAATAAAATAAATAATTAATAAACAAAATTAATATTTATATTTAATAAACAAAATTAATATTTATATTTAATAAACAATTCATTAACACATAACAAATTCAACACAATTGTTTCCCCCAAGATTTCACCGAGAACTCTCCACAAAAGTTTCATTCAAAGCCATGGTCGGAATCCTCTCCAATGCATTCTCCAAAACCTTAATTGAATCCGACAAATCCCTAAGGTACATCAAACAAAGGGCCTTGGATCCGGCGTAGAGGAAACGGAGTATGAAGGGGACCATGGATCCGGATCGGTTCGGGTAGTGATTCGGGTAGGTTTGTTTTGGTAATTGGGGCTATTGAGGGAGTAGTCTAGGGAATCGAGCTCGGCGACGACGTCGGAGAAGAGGCGGAACTTGGTGAGAGCGAGGACGTTGAAAATGGCAGCATTACTAGCAACAACGCTCATCATCTTCTTTTGTATCACCGCCGCTTTCGCCCAAGCCCAAAAGCTCAAAACATTTCCCGGCCAATATGGTCCCTTCAACGACACCGACTACTACCGCAAGATATTCCAGGTTGTAGAGTCGGCGACAATCAACAACAATGCCCTCCAAGTGACTCCAGATACCGGCGGCGACGAGGATATCTTCCCTATGACAAACAGGTCCGGCAGGGTCCTCCTCCGGCGACCGTTCAAGCTCTGGGAAGGCGATATTAATTCAAATAAGACAACCACCGTCGCCTCTTTTAATTCTTCTTTCCTTAACAATATCTATAAACTTTGTAGAATAGATCCAAGTAGAATGGGATAGATCTGAAAATAGATCCAGATATAGATTTGAAAACGACTTTGTAGATAGAGAAAGTAGATCTAATATAGATCTAAAAATAGATCCAGATGATGAACAAGCCTTGATTTTAAAATTCCTTTTAACGCTAGTAGCTAGTGGATCAGGACTCAAATTGCTTGATAACTAAGGCAAAGGCAGAGGATGAGCTGCCAAGGGTTACTACCAAGGGGAGAGAAAGAGAAAGCTGCCAGAGTATTTTACATATTTACAATGTAATATGTAAATATATAAATATTTTTATTTAATTATTTTACTAAATATTAGTATTATATATTTTTAAAATACTATTTTATTTTATTTATTTTTATTTTTATTATTATTACTATTACTATTACTATTACTATTACTATTACTATTACTATTTTATTTTATTTTATTATTATTATTATTATTATTATTGTTATTGTTATTGTTATTGTTATTGTTATTGTCATTGTCATTGTCATTGTCATTGTCATTGTCATTGTCATTATTATTATTATTATTGTTGTTGTTGTTGTTTTTATTATTAGTATTTTAGTATTTTATATTTTATATATTAGTATTTAATCCGTCTATGTGGCAGCCACGTAAGCAAAATATGTTCAAGTGTTAACTCCGTTTGTCTATTTGGCATGTCTGTCAACGGCGGGGTATAATTGACCCAAAAATTATAACGTTAGGGGTATTTTTGGATAAAAAAAAAGTATATGGTGCTCGGTAAACATCGCGGTAAAAGTCGGGGGCATTTTTGACCTTTCTCTCTTTTATTATTTATCTAATGTTTATCTTAAAAGCATCGAGTATTTACTATAATAACAGTGATATTAGCATAAATTTAAGAATTTTTTCAACGAATTAACATATATTTGAGAAAAAAAATTCATTATATTCTATTCAATTAGAAGAAGAAAAAACTCTTTTTCACTTTTTTGAAGAAAGAAATACTAATAGTAATGTAGTGCTCTTATGTTGTCGAAGTAAGGGAGTACTAAAAAGAAAGATGAAAATATGAGCAACTAGTGTTGGCTGACCTGACCGGTTTATTGGACCGGAATATTGGATATTTTTTATTTTTTTATTTTTTTTTGTTTGTAATTTTCAAAAAATGTATAGTACTAGCAATAGTCTTGTGCCTCCGGCACTATGTACGGTGGGATTTATCTCAAATTTTGGACAGTCCAGATGATTTATTAGGATGAGCGAAAAATTCAAAATCATTTGTATTAGATAAATTTATTCTAACAAGAATTTTTACAAAATATAGTATTTTATGAGTAATTTAGATACACATACAAGAACATGGTTGTACAGTCTGTATAATCATGTTTTTATATATATATCCAAATTATACCTAAAACACTATATTTTATAAAAATTCTAGTTAGAATAAATACTATACATTTTTTGAGAGTAGCAAAAAATATTAAAAAATTAAAAATATCCAATAAACATGTTCATATAAAAGGACTCTTTATAATTTTATCTATTTATATTTTAACCCACAATAAGGTAAAAATATAAATTTATAAAATTATAAAATATTCCTATCCAATTTTTATGTCAGCACACAAATCCACCCGCTCAAATAACGCCATTAAGCGTTTTTCACATAACACTACACACAGTAGGAGTACCTAATCATCATAAATATAACTAGAAATCAAAATTCATCAATATTAACTCTATTACCTACAAATTACAATAATACAAATTAAATAACGTACCGACAATTACAAGGATCAGTGACATGAGTATTTTAGTAAAATTAATATCTCCACATTATTATATTACACCTCAACGCGCCAAACAAATTTAATCTGCTCCAGCCGTCCACCACCACTACATAACTCCAACCTCATACGCCGTGATTGGGTAGGAAGTGATTGGCGCGTCTTTCTCACACGTACTCACTTTCTCTCTCCCTACGCCTACCAACTAAAAACTCATCATCTTTCTCAGTCGTCAGTAATAAAACCTCTCTCTCTCTCTCTCTCTCTCTCTCTCTAACATTTCACGAGCAACCCAACGAGCAACCCAATGGCATTACCGGCTCTACTGATCCTCGTCCTTTCCCTCTCACTCCTCACTACCTCACACTCCCAATCCCAATACCTGACCCCCTCCTACTACCAAAAAACATGCCCCAGATTTGATCAGATCATGGAAGAAACCACCACAAACAAGCAGATCAATTCCCCCACCACCGCCGCCGCCGCCCTCCGCCTCTTCTTCCACGACTGCCTCGTCGAGGGCTGCGACGCCTCCATCCTCATCTCCTCCACCCCCTTCGCCAAAGCCGAGCGCGACGCCGACATCAACCTCTCCCTCCCAGGAGACGCCTTCGACGTCGTCGTCCGCGCCAAGACTGCCCTCGAGCTCACCTGCCCCGGCGTCGTTTCCTGCTCCGACATCCTCGCCGTTGCCACCCGCAACCTCGTCACCATGATGGGCGGACCCTACTATTCCGTCTTATTGGGCCGCCGTGACGGATTAGTCTCCAGAGCTTCTCGTGTCGGAAACAACCTTCCGAAGGCCACCATGTCCGTGACTGAAATCATCGTATTATTTGAGTCCAGGGGATTTTCAGTTGAAGAAATGGTGGCGTTAACCGGAGCCCACACAATCGGGTTATCTCATTGCAAGGAATTCAGCTCAGACATTTACAATTACAGCAGAAATGTTCAGTCCGATCCGTCTTATAACCCGAGATTTGCTTCGGCGTTGAGAAATGCTTGTGGTAATTATGTAAATAATCCCACATTATCGGTGTTCAATGATATAATGAGTCCGAATAAGTTTGATAATATGTATTTCCAGAACTTGCCCAAGGGGTTGGGGATTTTGTCGTCGGACCGGGGTTTGGTTTCCGATTGGAGAACGAGGCCGTTTGTGGAATTGTACGGCAAGGATCAGAATGCCTTCTTTCAGGCATTTAGTCGAGCAATGCAGAAGCTGAGTTTGTATGGTGTTAAGACTGGAAGGAGAGGACAGATTCGGCGCAGGTGTGATGCATTTAACTGATCTGATGATAAACTTTTGGGTTTTACTTATCTTTTTTGTTCTTCATTCCTACAATTATTCCCGTCAAACTTGCTTAATATACATACATACATATATATTTGTTCACATTACTTAAAAATTGTTGCAAGTGTATAGGAAGTAGTAGTATGGCAATGAGAAAGCTTAATATTTGTGTAATGTTTATTGTTTATTGGATTTGAGGTGCGAATTTGTAACGGGAGATTTATATATTTATGAAAACAATAATAGATGTTATTACTTCTTTGTCTAAATTTCAATTTGCAAGAGCAAGGAGCCGAGTGATCTCTACTATCAGAGCAGAGTGACTTGAGTAGTTTTTTTATTTTTTATTTTAGCACTTCACTGCGATATACAGTATAGTAGGTAGAGTGACTTGCATTGTTTAATTCAAAAAACAGAGTGCAAGCCTACAGACCACTTCAAATACTCTCTTTACTTGGTTTACATTGTCAATTGCAAAACATATTTGCTATTAAAGACAAAACTCCCCAATTAACGCAACCAAAAAATCTTCTCCCGGGTTTTCCTTTCTATTATAGCCCTTCAATTTGGGGGCATATTGATTTTTAGGGTTTCATATAAGATGCAAATATGTTTTAATTAGTATTTTACCTAAATACCTTTTTATTAAGCTTGTTGGTAAAGATTTGGTCAGAAAAAAATGAGCGGATGATGTATTTAATTGTATATTATTAAATTTAAGATGCATTTAATCGAAAAAATAATTTAAAGTGCAAATCGATTTTTGATAAAAAGTTTAGGAAACAAATTGAATTTTAGGTCTAGCTCTTTTGAATTGATTTGATTGAGAATAATATGAAACCTGTGACCAAACAAAGCAAATAGAAAAATCTTTTCACCAAGTTAAGTTTGTGTAACGGAGCGATTTAAAATTTGCCATTTCAGTTGTGTGTATTTCAACCTCTAAGGTGAGTAACACCGTGTCTATGCGTGTTGCCAACTCATTAACACTTATTAGGAGGGACCAAAAAACTTGTGCTTCTAATTCCGAGATACTACTCATATACTACTCGTGGGTCCTACCCAGGTTTAATTCCAGAAAATTGACTACTCCCTCGGCTCCACCGCCACCGCATTAATTGATTTTGGAAAATTAATTTAACATATTTTTAAATTTAAAATTAATTAGAAAAGAGTGGAATATGGATCATTTATCTTTGGAGGAATATAAATGTGTTTTTTTTATTTTTGAATTGCAGCGATTTTAGTTTAAAGTGTAGTGCAATTTGGTAAAATGCAGTGTAATTATTCGTTTCTTTTTCAATAAGTCTACTATCACATAAAAATCGTTCATATACTGCTCACATACACTCGCATGCATATCACCCACATACAGAACAAATCATGTGAGTCATTCTAATATGTATGTGAACGATTTTATGTGATATTAGAATTGTTATTTCTTTTTCTTGATATTATGGTAATTTACTAATACGGATCCGGTTACCAAGAAGATCGCCTATCGGGCTGCGATTCTAACTACTCCCTACTAATACTACTATTCTCTACGTTCCATAATATATGATATTTTAGAGTTGAGCACATATTGTATAGCATTAAATATATTACTATCATTTGTCTATAATACTCTTTGTGTTGATAAGAAGAGAGAAAGAATTAAAAGAATACCCCAAGAGTAATGTGGGGTAATTTTAAAAAAATTGTAATTAATGCTCTTAATTTTTTTTATAACATCAACAAATAAAATCACCTAAAACATAGGGGTTGGGGGGCGGTCCGGTGCACTTTGTGACCGGTACCGTCCGGTGCACCACTTTTTCTTTTTTTTTCTTTTTTTTTTTACCACAATTATGAGAATAAAAAATAAAAAATAATAGAACAAGTTTGAACAAAAAACTGTAAAAGAAAATATATTTTTATTGAAAAAACACTGTACACAAAGTGCACCGGTCACAAAGTGCACCGGACCGCCCCCCAACCCAAAACATAGAGGGAGGAGGGAGTAGTGACTTGAAAAGCCAAGAGTCTGGTAAGTGAAATGAATAGAGCAACCTTCATTATTAGTCCAACATTCCCTTGTCACCATTTACAAAAAAGTGAGCAGAGGGAGACACACACAACAAGGGCGATCTTATCAACATATCTATCGGCTATCAGTAATCACCTTGATTGATTCCATTGAACTTTTCCATAGCATTGAAATGTAGCAGTATAGTTAAAGACACTTGACTTGTGTTTGTTTGATTAAAAGGGATAATCCAAAAACGAACATGCAGCAACTGAAACTAATCCTGGACACCTGCCCTGCCTGCGTAGGCAATTAATTAAGATGCAACTTACTACTACTCCTATATAAGAGCTGCGAAATGTGAAGAATCAAAGCTAACCACCTCATTAGTTTAGTTCTGCCTGCCCTGCCTGCCTGCCTTGATAGAGAGGGCCAAACAAACAAACAAGAGAACAGGAATTAATTAAACTGTTATAACAACTGAATACTACTATTCACTCGTAATTATAATTATTTTTCTTCTATACAATGCTTCTCTACAAATACTCTGCTCCATGGAAAAACTCAGCTAGTACTGAATATTATTTCCCTACTGCACAATGTTCAAAACTGAAAACAGATGCCATTACTTCTTGCCTTGCATGAACTTTTACTATCCTAAGCATATAATTATGAGTAACTTTGATAACTTTTGTTCATCATATAATTAGCCAAAGGGGAATTGTACTCGCTTCCTTTCCTTCCCTTGTATATGTTCCACCATGTCATAAAACTGCTCCCCTCCAAAAATATCTCAGGGTCTACTAACTGATTACGTATCGACTCCATTACATACTCCTCAAACTTATTCAGATTTCCCAATAATTCCCCTTCTTCTGGACGGCTTTCTCCATCCTTCAACATTCCGACTGAAATCAAAGCCTCCTCCACATGTGCCCAAAAGCAAGAATCCTCGTTAAAACTACAAGCCTTGTTTCTCTGATTACCCTTTTTTGATCTGTCGTCCAACCATTTTTTCAACAGCTTATAATGTTCTGATCTTCCTAGACCCCAGTAGTCTTTCTTGCCTTGCTTGTAGTACTCGGCTATATCAAGTGGTTCCACCATCCTTCTATAATTATTCCCTGCCATAAGGTAACGAAATGGGAAGGATGCTCCCTCCGTTTTCTTTGCCTCTGCAACCATCTGTTTCCAATACCTTGTAAGGATTCCCTGGTGCTTCACAATTTGTTCTTTGCTTCTAATTTCCTCTCTGGCCCTTGACCATGCGCTTTTGTAGCTGTCGTAATAACCTCCTCGACTCCTTGTGACCTTCTTGTACCACTCTAGGTAAGCCATATTTATTTTCATGTCATTTAATTTCTTGTCCGAATCTAAGGAATTAGTCTTCCATACTAGGGAATTCTTTTGCTTTTCTTCAATTTTTGTGGTCAGTTCACTGTTCTGCTGTTGTGGCTGTGACATTTTACATCATAATGTTAGTTACTATCCACACTAAACCACTTTTTTCTTTTTGAATCATCAAGTATGGTCTTGTTTATTGATAAGTTGGATTTATAACCACTTATCCGGTATAACTAAGTTACAATTGTCATTTAATCCCACATTTCATGCATTTTATCTTCGTTTTGTAGGACTCATGCTTGGGGTCTCTCTTGGTGGTATTGTGAAACAAATGGTGAAAATGTGGAGTTAAAGTGATCAATGAATGCGAGGAATGGAAGCATCAGTAGCAAAACTGGAGGCCAGCGCAGCTACGCCCCAATTAGCCTTGGGACGGCGGAGCTGCGCCGGACTCCAGTCCAAAATTCCTTGTAGCGCAGTTGCGCCCAAATCAGGCACAAGGACGACACAGCTGCGCCGGTCTTTGACAGACAAAAACTGACTTTTTATTTAAGTAGCCAATTGGATTGTTTCTTGGGCAAGGAGGTACTCGAGACTAAGCCTATATTTAGGCACATTTGCTGCATATATTACACATCTCTACACTACATAATGGATTGAATTCCCACTTTGGGATCAAAATATATCTTGTATATTCCATCTTTTGGGATCATCATCTTATATATCATCATTAGATATTCTAGTCTTCTATTAGATTAGATTAGATAAACCCTAGATTAGATTAGATCTTTGGAGATTGAAGCTCTTGGAAAACATTGGAGATTCAAATTGGAAGCAAGGGAATTCAAATTTGCTCACCTCAAATCCTAAATTCTCTTCTTATCTCTTTGTATCATTCAATGTTTATTCAATTGTGGATTATGAATTTCACTTCAATCATAAATTGAACTCTATTTTGAGATTATAATGGATCTTGTTGTGTTGTTTATTTTGATATACTTCCTTGTTAGTCATATTAATTGTTATTGGATTGTTTATTGTGATTTGTGTTGAATTACTTAATTGCCTAGATAACAATTACCGTGAAAATCGATATGAAATTGAGAAACGGATTATGGGTTTAGATCTGATCATAATAACATGTGTCCGTGACTTCTACATGGCAATGAAATTCATAATTCGTGCTTAAGATAGAGAAATACATATGCATCGTATGTAATCTAATAAGAACTTACGCTTAAACATCTTTAGTTGTAATTCGCATAGAGATATAGTGACTAAGTTAATTAGGGTGTTCAACTTGATTATATTATCTGTGGATTTGATTTGATATGGGTATGGTACATTGAGAGATGACTATACTTTACCTTCGTGTTCTTTAAAAATCCGTGATAATTAATTTGACTTAACGGGAAGTGTATTGATTTAAATGAAACAATAGATGAAATTGTAGTCTCATTTCTTCATTATCTAGTTTCATTCTAGGGATAGTTAGTATTAGTTTAATTGCATATTATTATTCAAAATACTAAATCAATCGTTTAAATAAGATCAAGTTGGTTACAGGTTAGTGCTTGGTAATTCTTGTTAGACAATTCTTTGTGGGATCGATACTCTACTTACTCTTTATTACTTGTTGACCGTGTATACTTGCACCCATATATTGATCGCGAAATACGACCAACATTTATGCTTAGGAGGATATATTATCTGCTCATGAAATTTGGTTTAGACAGGTTAAGTGCAATACCTGCATTCCATCGACTCCAATTGCTTGTAGCTGTAATGTGATTCCAGTCTGAAATGGATTGTTATCCCATCCACCAAGCTGTGAGCCCCTACAAATTGCCTTATGTTTAAGGCATTCCAAAACCCGTCCATAATCAACGGCTTGCAAACTCTCTGAGCTCATTAGCCCCAATAGTTCCAAGATTGATTCAGGCTCCGAAAAACAAGCAACACCAGATTCTGAATAAAATAGGAATAATCCGAAAGGCTTATAAGGACTAGTAGTTTCGGTGTTGTAGGGTGAGATGAAGAAACTGGGGATTGAATCTTGCTTCGAGACCAAGTTCATAAAGCACGAATTCCACGTTGGCCGGTTTAATATGGCTCGTTGGAAGCCATCATCGCCAAGCAAGGGTGACCCAAAAGTTAAGCAAATTGGGCGTTTGGTATTTCTACCCATCTCTGAGTAAATGCCGCCAAGCAGCCATAAGGTGAAGAGAGTGGCAACTGATCCCCCAAGAGAATGCCCAGTGATAATTAAGGGTTTGGTGACATCAATCTGCAGTAGTAAGTAAGCAACACAAGATTAGTATGATTTCATTTTTCAAATTTTCAATTGAACCCAGTAGTTTAAAGCCAAAGTAGTTCCTGCAAGAGTGAAAATCAGTTTCTGAATGGGAAATGGCTAACATGGGATCCGCTCAAGGACCAACTGCTAAATATTTAAGCGTGGGGCCTTACTGAAAAAATGATTGTGAAGTACTGCATATAAGCCAACTAATTGGTCAAATATTGTGGATCTGTTTCTGGGACAATTATCAGATTAAACTGCTCATTTTATGTATTTTATCAGCAATTACTACTGATACAGACCGAATAGATACGGGTTTGTTCATAAGCAATAGCTTTACCTTTTCTTGGCAGAGTTGGCCATGGATTGATCCATAAAGTTGTATAGCAGCTTTGTGTATGGAGAAAGATGGGTTGACTTCGGTGGACAGAAAGTCAAAGAGAGGAAAATTCAAATTCTCTTTAAGGGTTGCGGATGAAACTAAATCTTTACCATCTCCTTGAAGATGTTGAACGGTACAAATGGGTGAACAGCAAAAAGCTATAACAGTAACATTTGGTGAATGATTCTGACCAGAATAACGCTTGTATGTAACAGATACAGGCAGGCTTGGATCATTCTGATGGGTCTGTCTGTAAAGTTCCAAAATTGCAGCCCAAGAATTTTGGAGGAGATCCGAGCTCATCAGATAATTCGCCAACTCGTGTTCGTAGCTGAACCTATCAACAAAAAGAGATGAGAAATTGGAAGTAGTTAATACCCAATTGAAAATAAGTGTGAAAAATGTTGCAAGTGGAGCATAACTGGTTCATCTTATCTGCCATGTTGGGTGTTCTTGGATTGTCAAGAACCAACAATATTAACTGCCTGCCTGCCCGCCCTCCTTAAGTTGCAAGAGGTAAAAATAAGTCAGTTTGAATTCATATTTAAGGTTGATTGCCAAAAATTAATGGGGTTTTAGAGTGAAAATTTCCTTCCCTTGATCTAGAAATGTCTCTGTCAATTCCATCTTCTTGCTTGATGACAAAATAAAAAAGGTCACCACCCAATTAGGCGTGTACTTCGAAAGGGGACCAACAAAGGACATGGGCTAAAGACTTTCGACGACTTGAAAAAGCAGATATTTTTTGGGTGTATGTAGTACGAAATGATTAATACTAGTATTAAAATAAGTTCAATGTTAACCACAAAAAGTGTGAAAATAAATATATAACATTTTAAAATTTGTGTAAAAAAATATAATTGTATAGTATTAAATATTATATCAACAGTTTATACTGGTATCATTTAGTATTCTTATCTCACACTTTTTTTTATCTATAATATTTTTTTATAAGAGATAATTTTAAAAAGATTGTGACTAATTTTTCTAGGTTATGTTTGTTAGCAATGATTATACTTAGAATAAGACTATTAATCACAAGTGTATTGTTTATTTTTAAATTTAGACTTGAGACTATTAGTCTCAAAATTATAAAATGACTTATTAGTCTTAACATTATAATTATAATCTTAGGATTAATAGTGTTGAGATTATAATCCCAAAATTAAAATTCTTACAAACAAACATAACCCTAGATTATATAAAAGGTTAAATAATTTGAAACTCTATTCTTTCGAATTCGAAGACTTGAATTCTAGAGTTGGTATAGTTCCAGCAGTAAGTACCCTCGTTAAATTATTAAATGGAATCTAAAACTCAATTTATAGTTCTTTTCTATAGTAATGGACATCAGGGGTATAAAAGTTTTAATAATGCCCTACGAATCCCATTAATGCTCATTAATAATAATAAATATTCAAGTTAAAGACAAGGTTAGTAAATTATGTTTTGCTTTGGTGTAAACAGAGGTGATATGTATTTTATGATTATAATTTTTTTACGAAAAAGAGGATAACTTTTTATTTTAAAATTAATTAATTTGATTTCAAAATTTAATATGGAAAGAATATATTTTAATATTCACGAAATTGTCACCAAAAAAGTAAACTTTTTTTTTTGGGACTGCCGACTGCCTGGACTTTGTTTTGTCGTTAAAAAAGAATTTGTCCATCCAAATCTTATTTTGTAGTAAAAAAATAAGTACACAAACCTCGTGGAAGTGGATTCAAAAATCTTTACTACTACTACTTTTTACCGATTGTAAGCACACCATTTACCAATTTATTCAGTGTAATGAAAGCATTGAATAAATTACCAAACTCGAAAAAGAGTCAAATGAAAATAAAGACAAAGAAGATAACAAATACATATATCAAACCAAGTCGTGTTATATAATTTATTAATGATATTGGCAATTTATAGACGAGAAATCCCAACACTACAACCAGCAAGATTGATTAAGCCACCTCCTTAAGAAGGAAATGGCAACACTCACAAGTCCGACCAACATGGAAGCAAGTCCAAGTGGTGCACCAGATTGAGTAGGACTAGGAGGGGAAGCAGGGGACTCCACTTGTGCAGTGACTAAAATTGTCGCCAACATAAACCAAATGGCCAAGACTGCAGTAATTTTTTGAAAAGCCATGTTTGATTTCGGAATTGAGATATATCAGCTAGAGTGAGTTTGATTGATGGCTTATTGCACGAGTCCTATTCCTATTTATAGCTATTAGCTAGCTAGACAGGTACAAGGTTAGGTAGGAATATACATACTAGTATCTAAATATATATATATATATATATATATATATATATATATATATATATATATATGCCAGTTGTCCTATGAATCCATAATGGTGAAATCATATCTGTGGTCTTTTTCTTGTCATTTTGGAAATTTCAAATGTACTTGAAGACAGATGAGATGCGGTTAAGAAAGAGCAGATGGCATGAGATGAATAAATGTGTATTGTAGTTTAAATGCTGGCCTGATGGCATTACCAAAGAACAATGTCAAATCTTGTTGTTGCTTTCTAACAAAACAAACTATTCAAGTCAAAAATATTTGAGACTCTTGTTAGATTATTTACCATCTTCCATTACTTGATCATTTACTAAATTGAGAAACAAATTGAAGCTTCTAGAGTCCTCCTAGAAACTGAGGGGAAAAAATACAACTACTTTGCAATTGATAGTGATCGATAAAATTTGTTACAAGCAGTGCTGATTTAGTTAGTTTGTAATCAGAATTTATTTCCTTCCGATTCTCAAATTTATTATTACATATAATCCTTGCAGATGTAGTAGTAGTTGATGAGTTTGTTCAGGGGCACTTGGACCTGCCACCACGAGTGGTCATATTAACATAGCACTTGCCACACTTCTCACGGTTCCCATATTGCCCTGGCGGAACACATTTGCATCTATCGCAACACGCAACGCACGCTCTCAAGCATACGTTCTTCCTCGAATTTAAGCTGCACCTCACCACACATGGAGGGTAGCATTCGGCAATACCATCCAAAAAAATCAATGTGAGAATATATTTTTCACTAAAACAATAGTACTGCTCAAAATAACTACTTAATTATATTTAGCAGGGCAGCATATGCTATGTGACTGCGCCACCTTTTGTGTTTCTTGGAGGCGTAGGAGCCCAAGTTGGCGGCTTAACCGGTGGAGCAGGAAGTACCGGTGCCTTGATTGGGACATGAGCAGGGGGTGGTGTCTTCAGGGGACTCGGAGTTGGTACTTTGGCATAGGCAGCCTACAACAGACAAAAGAATTGTAAATTTCATCTGAAACATGAAATCCATAGTGTTGTACACATTATCATAATTAACTTTACCTCAATGAGATCTTCATTTTTTGATGAAACCTACAAAAATTGTTTAGAAAAATTAAAATGGAACAATCGATACCATTACTATTTGAATTGGCATTAAAGAAAAAAAGAGAGAAATACCCTTGTTGAAACTAAAAGAAGAGAAGCCAAGAAAAAGAAGAAAGTTTTCATAGCCGTTGTAAAAGAGTACTACTTGTTGCTGGTGAGTCAAACAGCAAGTGATATATATATATATATATATATACAGTAACGATCTTACACGGACCAATTCAGCGGACCAAACAACGGACCAAAAGAAAAACACGCGGAGCACATTTGTAAATGCGTGGGTCGGCAAAATGGGTCAAACAAAACAAAACCCATTACGCCTCAGCCATCAATTTCTCTCTCTAACTCTTCCCCCTCTCTCTCACCACGAACCTGTAGCAAACAGAAGGTAAAGGGACAGACGCGGCTCCGGTTAACGGAAGCTCCGGCCAACGGAAGCATCTAGGCAAACGAAGGTGAGGGTACTTCACTTTATTAATTTTGTAATTTTTGTTTTTCGCGTAAGAAATCTAGGGTTTATTAGGTGGTTTTGAATTGGGGTTCATTCTGCCCCTTTTCCCCTAACGTAACTCTTCGATTGGTTTGAGACCGATCACTTCCCTGTAGAGATTAGGCCTACCGCATTTTCTATCGAAAGTTTTTGGTTGATTTTGTTCCGTTTTATTTTTTGATTTTTTTAGCTGATATGCCCTTTTTCTAATTTAGGATAAATAGGAAATATTAAGGTGATGTTGATTTGTGAAATGAATGGTATGCTAATCTTGATCAGGCATTAATAATGCAATAGCAGAGTCTCTCTCACCTCTAACATTTATGGTATGGGTTGATTATGGAGGTTACAAAATAGAGACAAGACAAAATCTAAGATCTGTTAGTGCAAAATTCAAGCAATGTTATAAACTGCAGAAGCATAAAATTGAGCAGATTAATGTTATAGAGCTTTAGCAAAAGTTACAAGGTTCAGTACCCTGCATCTCAAAATTCCAATGTTAATGCCTTTCTCGGGCCAACAACTCAGTTCACTACTTGGTCCAACTCCAAACTAAATGCAATCTAGAGGCTTGCACCGTTGTTACAAAGAAATAAAACTTAATATCGCAACTTCTTACAAGGAGAAATCAAATATATGGGAAAAGGGATCAAAAATTACACCCAACAGAAGGAGAAATCAAACATAGGGGAAAATGGAACAAACACTAGATTTCTTTCGCGACAAACAAAAATTAGAGAGCCTTCTGTTGGTCGGAGCTTTGTAGGAATCTTCCCTTCCGTTTGCAACAGGTTCGTAGTGAGAGAGATGGACCGGAGCTTTGTAGGAATCTTCCCTTCCGTTTGATACAGATTCGTAGCGAGAGAGAGAGATGACGAGTTAGAGGGAGGAGTCGTAGCTTTGATCTGAACAGAGGTTCTATTTTGCTTGCAATTTTTTTTGCTTTGTGAAGCACGCTCCTTTTTTGCTTTGGTCCGTTGTTTTGGTCCGTTTCTGAACGGGGCTCTATATATATATATATACTAGTTGGGTTCCGTACCTCCGACACTGTATGGACAATATAATTTATCTCAAATTTTGAACGATCGAAATAATTTATTGAGTGAGCGGAAAATTTAAAGTTATTTGTATTTTATTAAATTATTATTAGATTATTAGATAGATATATGTATTTTATTAGATAGATGTATGAACGGTGGGATTTATCTCAACTTTGGACGGCCCAGATGATTTATTGAGTGAGCGGGAAATTCAAAATCATTTGTATTTTATTAGATAGATTAGATAGATAGATGTATTTTATTAGATAGATGTATGAACGGTGGAATTTATCTCAAACTTTGGATGGCCCAGATGATTTATTGAGTGAGCGGGAAATTTAAAATCATTTGTATTTTATTAGATAGATATATATATATATATATATATATATGGAAGCTCTTCTATAGTAGCCGGTTGCTATGAGAATTGTATAACACCCTCTTTTTGGACCGTTGATAAAATAAATTGATGGCTGAGATTAGCTTTTGTATTTGATAAGCCGGCACAGGTTGTTGTGCCTTATTATTTACCTGTATCGACTTTTATTTTAATAAGAGAGACCCACGTAAAATTATTTTATATTTATATTGTCAATATATTATCTTTTTTTATTATTTTATTTTATTTTAATTTGTTGAGTCATAACATATAATGGAGAAAAGAAGAAAAAAATAAATAAAAAAGATAAGCCGGTACAAGCTGTACCGGCCGAAAATAAAAAAAGTATGAAGTCGGTACAAGCTCTACCGGTCTGATTATTTTAATAATAAATATTCATTTTTTATAAGTATACTGACAATATAATTTTACGTGAGCCTCTCTTATTAAAATAGAAGTCGGTACAGGTAAATAATAAGGCACAACAACATATGCCGGCTTATCAAATAAAAAAACTATCTCAGCCATCAATTCATTTTATCAACAGTTCAAAAAGGAGTGTTGCACAGTTCTCATAGTAATCGGCTGCTATGGAAGGGCTCCATATATATATATATATATATATATATATATATATATATATATATATATATATATATATATAGGAGCCCTTCCATAGCAACCGGTTGCTGTGAGAACTGTGCAACAACCCCTTTTTGGACCGTTGATAAATTGATCGCATGACTGAGATGAGTCTTAATATTTGATAAGCCGGCACAGCTTGTACCGGCTTTTATTTTAATATAAACACCCTACATGGTCAACATCTTGTCAGTACATTTAAAAGAAACGAATTTTTATTATTAAAAAAACACCAGCCGGCACAGCTTGTACCGGATGTGTCCTATATATATATTACTGTGCTTTACCGGCTTTTATTTTAATATTGTATGGTCAACTGTTGTCATTTTAATAATTTTAAAATAATTTTTTAATATTAAAATACTTCAGCCGACACAACTTGCACCGGCCGAGTATTTTTTTTAAGTATTTCTCTATTATATGGGGTGACTCAACACATTAAAATTGCATTAAGAAAATAAAAAATAATCCAACCGGTACAAATTGTACCGGCTGAGAGAAGCAAATTTATTGGTGTTTGTGTATATTACGATATATAGGTAGTAGTACTACACAAAAAATGGTTATGGTTTTAGGATTGCTTAAAAGAGTATAGCTTTTTGGGTTCTTTATATGTGTGTATATATAAATACTTATATGTTTTGGAATACCAAAATCTCAGGAATCAAGGAAGTCGAGCAAATAAAAAAAAACTTTTTGAGTATCCAAAAACTCTTGAGCTAGCTAGCTGTTTACCAGTTGGCTAAATAGGAAAAAAAATGTAGTGATAATAATTTTTTGGAAATGTCAAAATTTATGAGTAAGAAGGCAGAAAAATTCATAAAAAAAAAAAACTTTTAGACCGCGGAATTTTGGATTGCTCATCTCTCAGCCGGTACAATTTGTACCGGTTGGATTATTTTTTATTTTTTTAATGCAACTTTAATGTATTGAGTCACCCCATATAATAGAGAAATGCTTAAAAAAAAAATACTCGGCCGTTGCAAGTTGTGTCGGCTGAAGTATTTTAATATTAAAAAATTATTTTAAAATTATTAAAATGACAACAGTTGACCATACAATATTAAAATAAAAGCCGGTAAAGCACAATAATATATATATAGGACACAGCCGGTACAAGCTGTGCCGGCTGGTATTTTTTTAATAATAAAAATTCGTTTCTTTTAAATGTACTGACAAGATGTTGACCATGTAGGGTGTTTATATTAAAATAAAAGCCGGTACAAGCTGTGTCGGCTTATCAAATATTAAGACTCATCTCAGTCATGCGATCAATTTATCAACGGTCCAAAAAGGGGTTGTTGCACAGTTCTCACAGCAACCGGTTGCTATGGAAGGGCTCCCTATATATATATATATATATATATATATATATATATATGGGAATCCATCCATGGCAACCGGTTGCCATGAATACTGTGCAACAACCTCTTTTCAGACCGTTGATCAACTTATTGAAAGACTGAGATTGGGATATGTTAATACCAAGCCGTGACAAACTATACCGGTTTCTATTTAAATAAGAGGGGCCCACATTTAAACATATTGTCAGTATAGTTAAACAAAATGAATATTTAATATTAAAATATTACAACCGATACAACTTGTTCAGGCTTACTCTTTTTTTACGCATTTCTCCACAGCAAATTAAAATAGAATAAAAAAATAAAAATAATATTAAAATATTACGGCCGGTACAAGTTGTTCCGGCTTACCTTTTTTTTTAACACATTGATGCTAGCTTTATATGTCATGCATGTGAATGTCTATTATTAATTTTATTAGTAAGCAATTCTTATAAGAATGTAATAACCAAGATATAATATATTATTAATCGAAATGTAATATATTATAATAATTGCTTAATAATAAAAATAAATATCAGTCTTTAATAAAATATAAAAATATATTATAAAAATTGTAATTTTATTATTAAGCAATTCTTATAGTTGATATAATTAAACTACTTTATATATTTTAAAACAATAAAGATATTCTACTTTAGTTGATATGTAGTTGTAGTAATATTTTAGTTTTAAAATGTACCAAGTATAAAAGTTGTTAAATAAAATTTTATTAATTTTAATTATAAGATGCCATGGATTAATTTTTAAAAAATTAAAGTGAATTTTTTAGGATAGGGTAAAAATACAAATAAAAAAGATAAAAATAGTGTTTAGTTATATAGTAATTGTAAAAGTGTTTCTAAACGAATTTAAGTTATATAGTAATTATAAAAATAAAAAATACCAGTCTTTAATAAAATATAAAAATATATTATAAGAATTGTCAACTTATTATTAAGCAATTCTTATAATATATTACATATTGGTTAATAATATATTACATCTTTGTTATTACATTCTTATAAAAATTGCTTACTAATAAAATTAATAATAGACATTCACATGGATGACATATAAAGCTAGCATCAATGTGTTAAAAAAAAGTAAGCCGGTACAACTTGTATCGGCCATAATATTTTAATATTATTTTTATTTATTTTATTTTATTTTAATTTGCTGTGGATAAATACGTAAAAAAAAAGGTGAGCCGGTACAAGCTCGGTTGTAATATTTTAATATAAATATTCATTTTGTTTAACTATACTAACAATATGTTTAAATGTGAGCCCCTCTTATTTAAATAGAAACCGGTAGAGCTTGTCACGACTTGGTATTAATATATCCCAATCTCAGCCTTCCAATAAGTTGATCAACGGTCTGAAAAGATGTTGTTACACAGTATCCATGACAACCGATTGTCATGGATGAATTCCCTATATATATATATATATATATATATATATATATATATATATATATATAGAAAGGATCAAGAGTAATATTCTTAAGTAGTAGAATGTCTTAAATAATAGAATTTTATCAAAACGACGTAATTTTGATAAGACGCGGTGACATTTTTGTAAATACGCGGTGGCATGGTATTTATAAAAATGTCACAGCGTCTTATCAAAATTACGTCGTTTTGATAAAGTTCTATTATTTAAGAGAGTTCTACTATTTAAGAGGTCTATTCTTGATATATATATATATATATATATATATATATATATATATATATATATATATATATATATATTTAATAAAATACAAATGATTTTAAATTTCCCGCTCACTCAATAAATCATCCGGACCGTTCAAAGTTTGAGATAAATCCCACCGTCCATACATCTATCTAATAAAATACATCTATCTATCTAATCTATCTAAATTTTGAATTTTCCGCTCACTTAATAAATCATCTGGACCGTTCTAAGTTTGAGATAAATCTCATTGTCCATACAGTGCCAGAGGCACGGGACCCAGCTAATCTATCTAATAAAATACAAATGATTTTGAATTTCCCGCTCACTCAATAAATCATCTGGGCCGTCCAAAGTTTGAGATAAATCCCACCGTTCATACATCTATCTAATAAAATTCTATCTAATAAAATACAAATGATTTTGAATTTCCCGCTCACTCAATAAATCATCTGGGTCGTTCAAAGTTTGAGATAAATCTCATCGTTCATACATCTATCTAATAAAATACATCTATCTATCTAATAATCTAATAATAATTTAATAAAATACAAATGACTTTAAATTTCTCACTCATTCAATAAATTATTTTGATCGTTCAAAATTTGAGATAAATTATATTGTCCATACAGTGCCGGAAGCACGGGACCCAGCTAGTATATATATATATAAGCAGAGTGAGGCATGGTAGATGAAGACAGGAGTCCGTCTATTGCAAGTTGGTATTGGTCAATTCAAATGCCATGCTCTAGATTAGTTACGGGTAGATGTGCTAAATCTGACTGAGGAGGGTTTATCCCCCATAATTAAGCTTAATTTATGAACCGCCACACGAGGACTGTCCGTGTTTTGAAACTTGTAAACATATCAACAAATCCACATTTCAATGTTAGGTTGACTTCTTGATCAACAATTACTAGTGGGAAGTTGACTTTTTACGCAGGTTAAAAAAAAAGATAAAATAATAAAATTATCTATATTTAAATTTTCATTTAATTGTATAGTTTTCTGCACGTTGTTAGTGGTACTCTATAAATATGTATAGAGAATAAAAATATAACAATTAATAATAAGGATATTATAAACAAATTATTATTAAAAAATAAATCATTTAAGGTAAGTAGACATTTAAGGATCCATGTTGCGGGGTTTCAAAAACTAGAAAACCATTTTTATTATCATCTGATACTATTCAGTTAGATTCTTTTGTTGGTGTATCATTTTACATTTGATTGTATATAAAAAACTTATATGAACACCCTTCCATTTCCATTGTATCAATCTTTGTTCAACACCCTTCACTATTAACATATATGAACATTACACGAGTATTTCCGTTGACAAAAGGTATATTTAGGTACTGATCAAGAACCTAATTGCAAATAATAATATGGTACCGAAACGGCCTAAATAGGCTTTCAGGCGTTAGGTTGCAACCGACAAGCCTAGTCTTCTGAAATCTTTTCCTCTGATTCTTTGCATGTGGGGTTTCACATCAAGTCAAATTAATTGTGATTATTTAATAAGATAATAAGATACAACTTACAAGTAGTAGACTGGTCGGACAATATATATTTGCTCCACCTAAATTGCAGGCTTGATCAGAGTGATGCGTAAAACCCTCCCCAAATGTATACTATACTCACTTTTCAAAAGATAATAGTTATCCTTAAATATATTTATGGAGTATTTATAATAAACAAACCTGTTCTCCAGTTATGCTTCTTTGTCAGGTATATGATTTTGTCTATTTTTCTCATAGCACTGAAGAATGCATGATGTCATTACAAATTCTGAATTTTATTAATCATAATATACCACTGCAGCTGGGTCAAAAGAACTCTGTATAACCTCCTTAGCACCCTAAATATGTGTAAGGTCTCAGAATATTCCTGTTGATTCGCCTTTCAATACACCCTCGCCACTGTTAGCAAAGTCTAGAAATTTACAAACTTGAGATTCCATGGAGGTGGAGGTGGAGGTTCCACGCCCTCAGAGGTAGGATACAGTCCACGTCTCACTGATATCTATTCGCTGGTACAAGCTTCAGTAGCTTGGCCAGCTCATAAGATTTGAAATCTTTCCCATAACATAAGCTTAGATCAAGTGCTGTTTTTCCATCCTGAAACACAACGATTCCATCACAAAATTCACCTCTTACTAAAATTATATAAAAAAGGATTAAAAGTATTTCTGTGCACACAAACACAGAAAAGAAAAAAAAAAGTAATATGTGAGTCCTACCATTTAGTTGTTGACAAGTTTTGTTAATTTTTTATCTCACTATTTTGTTTACTATTCTGTACAACATGGGGAAATAGTGTTTGTGTACAACTATTTGTGCACATAGAATTACTCAAAAATTAAAGATGGTCAAGCGATTTCATGGAAAAATGAAAATTGTGAAAAATTTGTGGAAGCTGAGGAAATCAGGCTGCAGCAAGCTTCAGCTCAAGGTGAGATGTAACATACATTCTTTTCCCCGGTGGTGAATACACATTTTTCATACTTCCCAACAAATTACTCAAAATCTTGGGGGCAACTTAATCTCAAGAATACATTTTCTTGAGCAAAACTAAAGATTTTTCCACTATAGTTGACAACTTTTACTTATTGCACCACTGAACTTTTAATTTTTTAAATTACCCCACTGTACTAATTAAAAATTTAAAATTGGACCATTCTGTTAAATTGACTAAACTTCTGTCAAATTGTTTTGAACTTTTTCCTACGTGGCTGGTAAAAAAAAAGGAAAAGAAAATGACCTTGCTGCTAATGCGCCTACTTGGTTGATGATCTTCATTATCATCGCCATCTTGATTTCCACCATCACTACCGTTGTTGTTCCTCCTCCACCATCAACGACCAATGAAAACATAATCAACATATCCCTGGCTATCATCGCCGTCCTCTCCAGGCTTCGAACAGCTCTCCACTGTCGCCGCCCAATCTCTCTCCAACACCACCACCCCGCTCACCATCTTCGCCCCCTCCAACAACTCCCTCCTCACCTGTCGGTCTTGCTCCGTCTATCTCTTCCAAGAGCATTCCCAGCCTGGGCTCTACCCCTCCCATCTTCTCCTCTCCCTCACCTTCCCAAATATTTGTTGCCTAACCCTAACTTCCACCATATCATCTAACACCACCCTCTTCGTCAACGTCGCCCAAATCACCCACCCTAATCTCTTCCAAAGGTTTAGAAAGAGAGTTTTCTGGTTAGAGAGAGAAACATGAAAGAACAATATGAAAATTAAAGGCCTCAATCTTGCCCAAGTATAGAGATTGAAGAATCCCAAAATTATTCTTAAAAGACAAAGTTCATCTTTAGATCTAGTCGGCGGATGACAGTCTGCGAAATGTTTAGAAATAGGAGTAAGAAAATAGTGGTGTTGTTGGAATGGTGGTGAAAGACAGTAGGCGGTGGGCGGAGGAGAAGAAATCGAAAATATTTCCCCTGTAGTAACACAAAAATCAGAAAGGAAGGAAAAAAAAAGAAAAAGGGAAAGAAAATAGAAAAATCATTTTAAAACACGTCACTTTTTTATTATTATTTTGGCCACTTCATTATTTCCTCATTTTTATCTTTTTTCTTAATCTTTTTTAATGCATCAAGTTAACGGCGTTTATTTTTTTAATAGAATGGTCCAATTTTAATTTTTTTAATTTGTTTAATGAGATAATTTGAAAAATTAAAAATTCAGTGGTGTAATAAGTAAAAATTGTTATTTATAGTGGGAAAATCCTTAGTTTTACCCATTTTCTTGAGTAAACTAGAGTTAATATGATTTCTTTACGTATGAAAAAAGATGTAGCAGTAAAATATAAAGTTGTACATGGTTACCTTGTTTCTCCTGGTCTTGTCAGCTCCATTCACCAACAAAACTTTTGCTATGTCCCTATTTCTACTTTGCATGGCGACATGCAATGGAGTCCATCCTTCCTGGTACACTACATATAAATCAAAACTACATTTGAAATTACTGACAAAAGGGGAGAAATATATTTATACTCACATTATCTGCAATATTCACATCAACCTTATATTTGATTAGTAACTTCACAGTTTGCATGGCGCCTACTTGAACTGCATAATGAAGTGGGGTGGCACCATCCTATTATGAGGATAAATAGGTAAATCCTATAGCAAAGTCAAACAAAAGGTGGGTTGAAATTGATAATATAGAGAAGGTGTCCCACCAGATCTCTGGCATGAATACTTGCACCTTTTCTTAGGAGATGACTAGTGACTGCCTCCTTTTTACCAATTATTGATTTATGAAGAGCCGTCAAACCATCCTGCTTTACCAAATTAATTCACATAAATGCTACCAGAAAGTGAGTGAAAAAAGAAGAAAAACTACACAAACAGAAATAGTGTATTGCAGTCTTCATAGACATGAACAGAGTTACCTTATCAACAAGGTCGATGTTGAGACCATTTTCAAGAAGCCTGTCCATGAAAGGTATTTGCCCTGCTAGAGAAAGTGTGTGCAGAGGGCTCCACTTTGACTGAAATACAACGATTACAAAATTTCAAAGAAGCTTGTAGATGGCCATGAATTGCACGTATCCATAACTACTTATAACTTATAAATATAAAAATTCCAGTTAATTGCTTAGCTTTACATTCGGTTTATTAGATGTAAAAACACCAACGTGAGAAGCAGGTAATTAGCAGGCAAGACTGCCCCAGTAAGATGAAAAAGAATAAAAGTAGATTTATTTGTTACTTAAGCTAAACAGTCTCAAAAGTTACAGTGGATATCCTTTCCAGGTTAGGAGTCTCATTCTGCTGCAAAATTGCTATTTCTTCCGGTTCCAAAAGCTGTTCGACCTCTGAAATAATTAAAGAACAATATATCAGCGGTCATTTTCCCCAAAAACTAACGAAACCCTAATTCATGGAACCAAATTGTTAAAACTATTCTATGGACTGTGTAACAGAGAATTTTATGGTGAATCAATATTCAAAGGTGCCCCTATCAACACAACTGCAGTGGAAATTTAAGTATATGAATTTAAATTAGTACAGCACTAGCATATACTCTATTAATTAGACAATAATACATCGCCAATTGTGAAGTATGCCAAGTGCAATAATACGAAGATTTAGAAGAGATCAGTAAAGAAAAAATCATTGATATAATGACAATTATGTGGTAACCGATCTTATAGGTTGTCAGCAATGTGTTTAAAGATATTAACTAGTATAAAAAAACTATAAATAGTTCAATGCAATGCAACATAATTGCAAACAAACATAGCCTAAGTTTCTGACATTAGCGCTATGAATCCAACAAAAAAGCCATATATCTGAAGGATTAATTGGTAAGAGAGGACTAAAAACCTTTCACAAGATCCTCCTCATAACTGCCTGCTGACAACTCAGTAATTCTGTTAGGAATCGTAACAGCACCTCTTTCTGCTTCCCAGTCACTCTCGAAATCTAAATCATTTTCTTCGACTTCTTCATTTTCATCTTCATCTTCGCTGTCACTACCGTCATTAGGATCCTCCCAATGTTCTTGGAGGTTTGTCAAAGATGAGGCATGGTCCAAAAATGTCCTTCCTTTTGCAACAACAGGAAAGCCAAAACTTGCTCCTCTTATTCTTGGACAACTAGTTGTTTTGAAGATATTAACTCTGTGGCTATTAGTTGCGGAGACACCTTTAATAACAATGGCCGAGGCTGTAGGCAGTTGGGTTGAAGGAAAAGTTGCAGTGGCTAATGGAGCGATCATCTTCTATGCCAATTGAACTTGGGAAAATAAAACATAAAAAAAGTACCCCAAAAAAAAAAGGACATGAAAAGAACATTAGTGCAATTGATATAGTTAGATGAATCAAAAAATGGAACGAATTTGAGAAATTCAGGACATTTACTGAAAAAGAGCAAATGCTTTCTATTACATCAAGTAACATATTGTGAATGAGGAAATTCAAGGAACAGTTACAATGTTACATGCTTGTAAATTTGTAAATAATAACTCAAATGTTTAATGGCAATCTGATAGCTATATATTTATATGTACTAACCATTTAACATCAATTGTAATAGAGATATAAATTTGAATGTCAACCGACTAAAAAAGCATTAGGACAAATTACAACATCGTTTTGGGTATTATCAATGGCACTATTTATGTAAAGCATTTTATCGAACACCTTCTGGGCGTGTGATAAAAGGTGAAATACTATGAAAAGGAATTTCCACTCAGGTACTCCAACAAGATGTGATTTTAGAAAAAATAGGAAAAGTTAAAACTTTGCTTCAACGTAAAGACCGCATAAGAATAAACTCAAACAAGTTTAGTACATCATAATTGGAAACACGAGGTTGATTTTGAGCACATATAAAGGACGTAGAAGAAAAAGGAAAGTTAAAACATACGATCATTTCTATTTCAGGTTTCAGGAAGAGGCAATGCGGCTATACCTGAAGCCTTGATATTTTCTAAAACTAAAAGATCCAACTGACAGGGACAAATAAGAGAAAGAAGAAGAGTGTAAGGTATGGGAACAAACAGTTGAATTTGTTGCCCTGTCACCCTATTCAGTGTTGATTTAATTTTTGTTTTTTTTAATGTGAAATGTATTTTGGCGAAATATAAAAAAGAAGATTATTACTCCATTTTTTCTATTTTTGAGTAGAAAAGATTCTATGTATGGTGCTAATGTTCAACCATACAATTAAAATGTCGTAAAGTAATTACTTTTTTTTTTAAAAAAATGATCAATATCAACTTTAAAATTTGTAGGAAGTAGGCATTGTAGGGATTGAAAAAGTTAATCATTTATCAACCGTCCATTTATAATTAAATTTTTGCACAATATATAAAATGACAATTTTTTAATAACTTTCACATGCCTAATAATAACGAGCATGATTTTACAAGATGAACTTTTGGTAGAACTGAGGATGAGATTGAGGAAATCATTGCCAAATTAAGTCATGATAAGGTTTTTTCATTTATATACATATAGAGAGTGGGGTTAATGGAGCTGTAGAACTCTCAAATGTATACGGTCTACAATCGTAATGTAGTCATAGAATTCACTCTAGGTTTATACGGTAGTGGAGTTACTACTTTATTATCAATTCATTCAATTCAGTTACTACTCTATAATCGTATATTGATGTTGACATGTTGTGCAACTCTATTTTTCCTTTTTGTAATACCAATCCCCTTTCATCCACGCACGGCTCACGTTGATGCTCCAAAAAGATACTCCATCGCCTGAAAACAAAATTTATCAAAACCATATAATATTTCCATAAATATCACATTTATTCACGGACGGCTGGGCTGGGCTTGCATTCGATTGCCGTGGCAGTCCCAATTTATGTTGATATTAGCTTCCGCTGGGTTGAGCACCGTAGCTTCCATCGGGTTGGGCCCTAAGCCCATAGTTAAGTTCGAACTACGGACTGCACTCTTTTTACAATATTTTTTGATATTTTCGTATGAAAACTATATCTTCGTTATAGTTTCATGTAAAATTATCATTTTCTGTGTATTTATCAGTTACCTTGAGTATGAGAGGAAAGCTACTCACTAAACTAATTACTAATATTTTGATTTTTGCAAAAAGTGATACCCATTTAGCTACAAAATAAACTTTAATGTGACAGTCTTTAGGGGACAGACGAGTAGGTATATATATACAATATGTGCATCTTCTGACTTTGTCCTTCCGTTTTCTCTTTGGATTCATGAATCAGTCCAGAACTGATTGCAGACAGAATGCTGGCTCCATTTTATGTGTATTTTTTTTCCAGACTACAACAAAGGAAGCTTTTGTCAAAGAGGAGTGTCATATTCCACCTCTATATTGCATGAAATTCAAAAGTTAAAGGGTTCCTGATAAGGCCGGCCAAATAATGCCCCCACCCCCACCCCCACCCCCACATTCACATTATACAACGTTTCATTCAAAGTTATTAACTGATTATTAAATTTGACCTCGTCTCAGTTCAATAATCTTAAGCAAAACAAAGTGCTTCTCTTTTTTTTCCCTCTCTTTTGTCGGACACGAACAGTTCCATACACCATCTTTTTCCTGTGCCTAATGGCTAACCCCACTTATCAATATTGTTTAGCTTAGTGGTTGAAGTGTCTTCCTCCTTTCATAGGCAGCCCCAGCCTCCTCAAGGAATATCAGACTTGGGACTAACTTTGTTTAAAGGGGACCTTAATATAATAAAGTGGAAGGCCGGCTTATAAGGTGTCGATAAGGCGTAGATTATGACCTTTCTTTAAGTAAGTGGGGGAGAGTGTCTCCATCTACTATCTAGAGCAGAGATTGTCCGCAATTTAATATCCATTATACTCGCACACAAAAAAGTAGCTCTAGGGAACTGAACATTAGGCCCTGAAGTAGAAGAAATATATTAGAATTGCTTCAATTTATACGAGTACATGATTATATGAAACACTGGTGTTCACTTGTAATTATACAATCAAAAAATCAACTTCTAATATGTGCCGGTACATGCTAATTTCAACACATGTTCCTAACTAATTTGTGCTCTCAATTCCAGTTCAAATCGAAACTTATAATGATGTAGAACTGGGAATTTAATCAGTTCTGCAATTGTAGTACCAAATATCAACAACAACAAAAAACACATTAAGACTCAAATAATTAAGAAATTTATGTGGGGTTGTTGTTTCAGCTGACCTGCTCTCCAATCAAGTCCAATCCAACAACAAGGAAAGACAAACCTTGGAACAGAAGGTAGTAGAAATGAATTCCATGTGCCGATAAAAGGCTTCTTGCAGCTGCAGTGAGTAGAAGAAAGGCAAGAGCAAGTTCCTTCCTATACAGCTTGTTTCTCTTCTTAACTACTGGGGACTCTTGTTCTTTTAGTTTACCCAACATTTCTAGACCAGATTCAGACAGCCTCCGTTGAATTTTCTCTTCGTTTAAAGTTTTTGATTCCCTCTCACCAAGAGCAAATAAGTCTGATTCGGATGATCTACCAGTCTTCTTTGTCACTATCCATTCATAAGAACTTCCCAGCTGAAATAACCCTGAGACCATGGCATTGAATTTTGTCACAGACATTGTGTTCTCAAATAGTAGGTATGGCATCAAAAATGGGAAAGATTTTGGTGCCGGAAGGATGTTTAAAATGGACAAGGTGATGGGAACATAACAGATTACCCAAACAGGTAATTCGGCCTCGGGTATGAACATGGTTAATGGTAGTATAATACAAAATAGTGTAAATGAGTAAAAGGGAAGTATCAATTTCCTTAGGAGAAAGAAAAGAAAGATCAAGTTGGCTTTCTTCCACTTTGACATCTGCACAAACAAATTAAAATATGATCAATTACATAAAATTTACAGCTCCAAAAAACTTGAAAGAACTCAGAGAAAGCAAATTTGACAAACCTTGGAACTTAAGACTGCGGGAAGACATAGTCTGAACAGCTGCATTGGACCAGAATGCCAACGATGTTGTTGCTTCTTGTATGCTTCATAAGACTCTGGTAATTCACAGAGCACTCTGACATCATTAAGGTATATAAATTTCCAACCATTTAAGTGAGCTCGGACTGCAATATCCATATCCTCTACAGTAGTCCTTTCAAGCCAACCTCCCGATTCCTCTAAAGCCTTAATCCTCCAGACACCAGCTGTTCCATTGAATCCAAAGAAATTGAGGAAAAAGCCATTTACTTGTTGCTCCACCTCAAAATGGAAGCACAAATTGATGTTCTGGAGCCTTGTGAGTAAATTCTCATCCTTGTTCACAAAAGACCAGCGAGCCTGAACAAGGGCTAAATCAGGGTTTCCCTGAAAGGGGCAAGAAAAGCACCACCACCTTAAAGATTGGACCTTTAAAAGTTTTAATAATCATCAATGGGATACTTGAGAAGGGGGTGATTTCTTACCTTAAAGTGAGGTACGGTCTGCTTAAGGTAATCAGGGTTAGGCAGGAAATCTGCATCGAATATGGCTACAAATTCATAGTCCTTCACATAGTCACAGGACATGGCTGACTTTAGATTGCCAGCTTTGTAACCAGTTCTGATGAACCGGTGTCTATAGACAATGTTAACCCCTTTTTCTTTCCATAAAGAGACTTCATTTCTAATCAGTAGCTGTAATAGTTCATCATCGGAATCGTCGAGGACTTGGATTAGAAATCGGTCTTTTGGCCAATCCAGCTGACAGGCAGCAGTTATTGATGTTGCAAAAACCTATATTCCATAAAACATTGCATTCAATGAACTGAAAAATAAAGGATAAATGAAACGCTCACCTTACAGATCTTGACTAAAATTTGTGTAGTACAAAACGAGATTGTCTATTGATGATTATTTAACAAATATAGTCAGAAAATCATTCAAAAAATGTATGGACTAAAGATAAAATCAAAAGAGCAGGAAGCTACTGAAAAGCACCACAGAACGGTGTTTACTAGAATTTCAAGTCAATACCAAACTGCCTAAGGTTAAAAATCAGCTCTTTTATATTCCTTTCCTTTTCTTCCAGTAAATCAAAAGTAGCTTCTATGAAGCAACTGAAAAGCACCATAGAACAGACTTTATTAGAATTTCAATTTCCATAACAAAGGTCAAAAACAGGTTTTTAATAGTTTAATTCCTTTCCCTTTTCCATTAAATGAGAAGTAGATTCTACGAAACCGCTCAAAAAGCCCCATAGAACAGTGTTTCAATTTCCAAACCCAATTGACAAATGTCAAAAACAGTTCTTTTTATAATTTTATTCCCTTTTCATTAATTCAAAAGCAGCTTCTTGTATGCAATTGATTTAATAATTCCCAAATGCATCAGAACAGGTCAGCATTAACAAACTAACACCATAAACAATTAAAGATTAAGTGGAGAGAGAAAGTCTGGAGTTCTTTAATTTACCTCTCTCTCATTACACATGGGAATCTGAACAAGAACCATTGGGAAACTTGAACAATCCTCAATGTCATATGCTTCCCCTTTTATCTCTGGCTTCAACTTCTTGTACTTAATCCAAAAACACCCAATGCCCAGCGCAAGCCGATCTACCGATTGAATCATGAAAAGGACAATGCAGAATTTAGAGAGTGTTATAATTACAGGAGCAACATAATCTACCCTGAAAGACAGCCAAGCCATATAAGACCAGTGCACAAGACCCTGAACCTCCCATGGATGAATCATCTTCAAATCCCATTTCTGAAAATAGGCAATGATTTCAATAACCAAAGCTACAATTGAAATTGCAAGAAAAACCCTTATGAAGCTGTACAGTCTGCCCCTGTATTTGGGGTCTTCTTCCCCAATATCTGATAATGCTACCCTTTTCTTGATTGAAGAAAAGGTACTACGGAAGGCCATTGCTAGCCATGAAATGCAAGAAAAGAGTCTCTGAGCTCTGAGAAGAAGAACCCATGTAACTTGCTTGGTGCTTGCAGCCTTTTGTTTCTCCTGAAATACTGATGACTTTGAATCACTGATCTCTACTAAAGAGATGCTGGTAGGCTTCTCAATTGTCACCACTACAGAGCTGGGTGCCATTTCTCTTGAAGGAAATCAAATCTCGGAAAAAATAAAAAATGGGGTTGAAAAGAAATTTGATTCCAACAAATTCATGCCATCATATATAAAAATGGAACAGAACAAGAAATGCAGATTACAGATTCATTATATAAATATACCAGTTTTTTCCACTAAAAACTGGATCTTGATGAATAGAAGCCAGAAATTTAGTGAATATGTGCAAGGAGGTTGTCTGCACAACTTATAAGTTAAACCCTGAGTGGTATTGACTATTGAGAGAGAGCTGAAAGAATATGCTTCTGAGAGGTAGTAATAAATAAAGAAGTTTAAAAATAGTTATTTCCAGAGTGAGTGGTGAGGCAACCGGAAGGTTCAGGCCTCAGGGTTTATATTAAAAATGGAAGAGTGAAAGTAATGAGATCATGGGAATCAAAACCGGTCAATCAGATGGCTGTGAGGCGATGATAAATAAAGGAATACAGCCAAGCTTTAATGGGCATGTGGTCAATCTCATTTGGATTTGGGTCTTTTCTGAATGACAGCCAATTACCAGCCAAATTTCAGATATAACCTCCTCATCTCTCCTACCAAACGAAAGAATTTTACGCAGACGATCTCATAACACACGGTTTACGTTCTTTCGAGGATGCTTACATAGTTGTAATCCATAACTTGAAAAAAGCATGTTTGGATTTACTTTTTTCTAGTTCTGTTCTCTCCCATTTTCTCAAGAATATTTTTTGAATTTAATTTGTAAATACTAAATTTATATCGTTTTGATTAAATACTTATTATAATTATAATAGTAGTAATAAGTTACAGTGGAAATCATTCATTATTAATTTAGATAATAAAATTTTGCTATTTTTTTATTTAAAAAAAGTTGATTTATAATATCTTTTTCCGTAATGAATGGTTTATGTACTTTTAATCTTGGGCTTAAATTCACACTTATCACAACCACTTACGCGGTTTTGTTAAGCGGGACTTGTTGGCTATGTGCTGTAATAATTGATTAGTTGTAGATTCCTATTCCTATTCCTATTCCTATTTATTATTAGTATTATTTTAAATTAAATTGGTGAGCAAACAATTGTAACAGGGGTCTCACTCTCACATTTAATAGCGATGTTTATGGTGTTATTTGGTCGTGTCTATGCATGTGAAAGAGACCCCACCCACTCTCACTTGTTTCACGTAATTTTTAGTTATTAAACAGTTTTTCAAATTTATATGTTATTTTACATAAATAATTTAATTTATTAAGATTAATTATTCAATTTGATTGATGTTATTATAACATCATCAAATAATTTAATTTATAAGTAAACCCATTTTTATACTCCAATATGATATTATGATTAATTTAACTAAAATTAAAACTCTCCTTATGGTACTATAAACTTTAATATTAACCTATTATTTTACAACAATTTTATTTTTTATAAGAGTCTTTTAGTTACTTAGTCATATAATAAATTTAACTTAAATATCATATTTAGGATTTTAGTTTAAGAATTTACTCAACTTAATCTTTAAATGACTATATATTAAAAATATTATGAGTACATGATAATTAATATCAAAAAGTATATTATATATATATATGAAATATATTATTGATTAATTTAGTTACCAATTCTATTACATGTAAGAGACATTTAGTTAATTAGTTACCAAATAAATCTAACTTTTATATTAGTTATTAAAATTTAGTTATCTAACTTTTAAAACTAAAATCATATTGGAAACTCATAATCTACTTCAGTTATATTCCTAAATAATTATATATTAAAAATATAAGAAAATTATTATGAGTAAATAATATAAAACTATTATAAAGTAAATTACAAAATATATTAACGATTAAAATTTAGTAAACATTTTTATTTCTTATAGGAGACCTTAAGTTAATTAATGTTAAAAAAAATTGACTTATATATTACTAATTAAAATTTAATTATCTTTTAAAACTAAAATTATGATCGTAACTTATTATTTTACAACAATTTTATTTTTTATAAAATTTATTTTGTTAATTAATTATATAATAGAGTATAAGTAAACAATATATTTAGTCTTTTAAGTTTCTACTCAACTTTGAACTCTAATTAAAAATGCATATATAATACAAAGGATTATAAAAACTATATATTAAATTTTGAAAACTATAAAAAAACTTAATATTAAATTAAAAGTAACAAAAGAATCATATTAGTAACACTCAATTGTGAGTATTCGATAATTGTACGTGATCTATAGCAATTTATTTTTTAAACAAAACAAACCTTAGTAAGTCAATTTAAAATTCAAAAATTATATTTTTTAATCATTATATAAAATAAATTAAAATTTAAAAATAATTTTAGTTAAAAAATAATTTGTGCTTCACACGGAGTACTTAGGTTGTAAATATATAATAACACAAAACTTGGTTTTTTGGTATTGCTCTTTAATTGGTCTTTGGTATAGGTATAGACCTAGGTATAGGTATAGGTATAGGTCTAGAATTTAATTAGAAGTATAACAGATTTTATACTCCTTTATAGTGCTAATTTATTTTAATTAGAATTAAAATTCTCTTTATGGTCTTACAAATTTTAATATTAATTTATTATTCTACAACAATTTTATTTTTTTAAGAGTCATTTAATTATTTTGTCATATAATAAATTTTAACTTAAAAATCGTATGTAAGATTTTAGTTTAAGTTTTTACTCAACTCAGTATCGGCCCTGGGCTAAAGCCCAAGGTGCCCGGGCTTTAGGCCCAAAATTTTTTAGGACCCCCTTAAATATTTTTTTTCCTTTTATTACTTAAATATTAAAGCAAATAATCAATCTGTAATATTCTACATATACTGATTATTATAATATTCTACATATTTAAAGCATATAATTTGTACAAATAATTTAATAATTATGTACCTGGGGGTTCATCATCAGATTCAGTTTTGTGAGTTTTTTTAATTGTTTGGGAGTAGGGTTAGACTCTTAATAAAGGAGGTCCTATTTGGTAATTACTGTAAGACCCCGAATTTTATGAAATAAAAATATTCAATTTTTTTTTATAATTTTTATTCAGTAAATGGTTAAATTGATAAAAGTTAAAGTTAAGGGTGGTATATGAAATTTTTTCAAAATACGCAAGTGGTTATAAAATATTCATTGTTGTCGGGGAATATTCGTTTGGTCGTGGAATATTTGTACTGTCGGGGAATATTCGTACGACGGCGCAGCCATGTGTGGGCCCCATAACGGAAAGCGATTGGAGGAAGAAAACTACAAATATAAGTTGTTTAAAAATAACGGCGTAGTTGTTACCGTTTACACTGTTGGAATACCCGATGGTTAAAATACAGTAATACGCGTTGTTGCACAGTAGCACACGGTATTGCACAGTATTTTGAATTATTGATCCTTTCGTAAGAAGGCACTACTCAATAATTGCTACATGAGTTACTGTTCATTACTTTATTGATTCAATAATTGATGCGTTGATATTTATATTATTATTGTTTCAATAATTGTCATTGCACAGTATTTTCCATTATCAGATCAATAATTCATATTATTTGAATAATATTATCAGATAACATTATTGGCAATGTCTAGAAAGTTCTGTCAAGGAGAGGTTTGGTCACCTAATTGCGCGCCAGTAAAGAGAAATTCTTATTGGAAAGCCCCCTCTATCCTGGGAACGGCCTGGTTGTCAGTACTGTGATTCTGTAATATTACTTTTTGAATAATTAATTATTGATTATTATGATAAAGAAAATATTTATTTTATGTGGATATAGATGGAGAAAAATTTAATGTGACAATTGTTGAAAATTAATATTTTATCTTTTTCTGATAAAATAATTTATTTAAATATATTATTTTAATAATATATTAATGGTGATATTTTTGCAATGAATGTGGGATATATGAGTATATGAGGAGGAAGAGTATTTTTGTGACATTAAATGTTTAACATATGTTTTGTGTGTCGGTGGACACAATTCTTGACCGAAAATTGATTATAGACCGTAAAATCACTCGTTTGTGGATTTCGGATAATTTCTGTTTGGAATTTGGAAAAACTTCCTTCTGCAAAGTTGTAGAGAATTGAATTTCTTATAAAAAATCGCGAGATTCGAATTTTCTGACAAAAGGGCTATTTATTGTGAATTATTGAAGTTTCGGAGTTCCGAAATAATTAATTTTTGAAGTTTTAATTATTTTTTTTAACAAAAACGTGTTCTTATTTTTTTCTAGAAGATGGGCATGTGGGAAATGCTAAAATCTGATTCCTTGATGGTGGGCTTGAAAATTTTAAAAAATAATATTGTTTTATTAAATTTTCTACTTTTGTGTTCTTAAAGCTTTATTGCATGACTTATAATTTTTAATCCGACCGTTGGATCGTTGTAATTTTTGGATATGTTATACATATATAAGTTGAGTATATGTCCACAAATTTTGAACCGTTAAAAATGAGCGTATAATTTGTTATGAATTTTAAGAGGTGACTGATTCGGAAATTAGGTTATAAATGATTTTGGTGGAAAATTCTAAAATTGGTGGGCCCCACTTTTGGTTGGTGAGAAATGTGCTCAATTGAATTTTCAAATGTGGTGGGTGGGAATAGTAGCAGGTAAAGCCATCAGGTTGCAGGTTAAGTCTGCTTCGGCGTGCTAACATTTTCCTATAAATAGAGGGCTAAGTTAGAATTAAAAATCACATCAGAAACATAAGCTTTCTCTCTACTTCTCTCTCTATATATCAAGTGTGTTATTGTGAGTATACTTTGAGTGTTGCTATACGGTGAAAGGTTTCTTCGGCTTTTCATTCGATATTCTGCTCAGAAGTACTGCTCTTTTGAGGTAAGAGATAGTAAGGGGTATTATTTTCTTCTTAAATGATATTTTTTCTTCAACATCGTTATGCCGAAATATTGGTGAACTTTTTAATCAAATTTGGAACTTTTCATGTTGGGGTTACTATTCATGAGTTACTATTCACGAGTTATTATTCACGAGTACTATTCACGAAGCGTGATGATGTTATTGTGAAATTTCTATCTTTTGGTGTCGGAGTTACTATTCACGTATACGGCACTATTCACGAATACGGCACTATTTATCGAAAAATGAAATTTCTTCTTTTTGTCCAAAATATCTATTTTGGCTACTATCTTTGATTGTATCCATGTTTTGATCGTTATTTTTGAGTTCTGCTTCAAAATCAGTTGTTACGAAGTATTATTGATCTGTTGTTTGATAGCCTTGACCCGTAGTGCGAAGATGAACAGGTGTTTAAATGAACATGACCAACTGATGAATATCTTTGGCCTGTAGTGTAAAGATGACCTGTTGATGAATATCTTTGGCCTGTAGTGCAAAGATGACTTGTTGATGAATATCTTTGGCCTGTAGTGCAAAGATGACTTGTTGATGAATATCTTTGGCCCATAATGCAAAGATGACATGTTGTTGAATATCTTTGTCCAGTAGTGCAAAGATGAACATTTGTTGAGATGAACATGACTAACTGGTGATACAAATGAATATCTTTGGCCGTAGTGCAAAGATGAAATTATTAGTATGATTATGAACAGGAAATGTGATTTGGTGTAACCATGATCTTTGATGTTTCAGGCAAAGACAGGTGATGTAAATTATCTTCGTCCTAGATGAGAAGAGGAATTTGTATGCACACTTATGGTTATGAGCTGTTGATTGATGTTACAGGGATAAAACATTGTTGGTGGACTTTTAATGTGGAGAAGATAATAGACTTTATAGTCTATTTGACTCTTTTAATGGATTGCTCGTTCCGCTGCAACTATGGTTGAAATTTTTATCATCTACCATATGTTCTAAATCTCTGATTATTATTGATGAAGGCTATTGATAATTTAATTATCTTTAGTCATGATATTCTTTACTGAGCTAGTTGTGCTCACCCTTTTGCTTCACAATTCCTTTCAGGTAATAAGAGTGTAGCTGGGTCGAGTGGGGGTAACAGTGGAATAGGACGGTGGTCATCATTTAGTTGTTATATTTGGTGAATCAACTAGGGTGAGGCGAGCCCAACGTTGGAAGAGTGTTTTGTCACTATCATACAAGATGTCTAATGACATACAACCTCGTGTCATCATAAGACAGGGTTGTGTTCATCCACCTGCTGAGTATATTTACGAGCACTACCTATATAATCTTGGTATTTGTTTGAAGTATAATTCTCAATTTGAGACAGTGGAGATAATGATAAATCAAGAGAAGACCCACCATTGGGAAGAATATGATAGTAATCTTCTCGTTTTTCTTTGGGGTATATTGGGTCAACCAAGGATAATTCTCTGGACATATGATATCTATCATAACCTAGACGCATGGCCTCCCATGTACGAAGGTTTCCTTGAGCACTTCCCAAAGATTTTAGTTTCTAAAACAGTTTTCGACTATACCTTTATGTAAGGTGTCACTGTGAGGTGTTGTCCACGGTTGGAACATGTGTCACATTTGGTATATATTTGTATCTAAACTCACAGTATATGTGTTGTTGTATTTTGCACGACAATTATTGTAATAAAGTTGTAGTTGTTTTCTGTACCATGTATTTGGCGACTCAGAATGAGTTGGATTGAATGGACCTATTTTGGGGTCGTTACAATTACTTTTTTTGACTTAGTGATAATGTGATATCTAAATGATGCTTTGAAAATATTGAAATAGTCGATTATTATAATTGATATTTTTTCGTATTGATGTTCTTTTGTTTAGAAAAAGTTCTTCCTTTTTTTATGCCTGCCTTAATAGTAATTCGCAAAAGGCCCATTTTTTTATTGTCCGCTTTAGGCCCTTCAAAACTCAGGGCCGGCCCTGACTCAACTTTAGTCTCTAAATAACTATATATTAAAAATATTATGAGAACATATAATGATTAATATATCAAAATTATATTATATATATTAAAAATATATTAATGATTACTTTAGTTACCAATTATATTACCTATATGAGATCTTTAGTTAATTAATGTTACAAAACAATTTTAACTTATATATTAGTTATTAAAATGTAGTTATTTACTAAAATGATTATTGCAACTCATTATTCTACAACAATTATATATATTCCTAAATAACTATATATTAAAAATATAAGAAAAATAATATTAGTAAACAATAATTAATATAAAAATTATAATGTATATTACAAGATATATTAATGATTAAAATTTAGTAAATAATTTTATTTCATATAAGATATCATAAGTTCATTAATGTTAACATATCCCGACTTATATATTACTAATTAAAATTTAATTACTTTTTAAAATTAAAATTATGATCGTAACTTCTTATTATATAAATACACTAGCTGGGTCCCGTGCCTCCGGCACTGTATGAACTGTGGAATTTATCTCAAATTTTGAACGGCCCAGATGATTTATTGAGTGAGCGAAAAATTCTAAATCATTTGTATTTTATTAGATAGATTAGTATTGAACGGTTAGATTTATCCCAAGTTTTTAACGGTCCCGATCTTTTAATAGCTTGAGCGGGAAACTTAGTTTTTTCAAAATCAATTGTGTTTTGTATAGATAGATGAAAAAGTATAAGTTAATTAAAAACTGTGCAGATAAGCATATATCTCACAAATAACTTATTACGGGAATATGAGAAATTTGCCATTCTAATGGTCTCTATCAAATTTATGTCCGAATTACAATTATAAAGTAATTATAGAAAGGCATAATTTATTACATATATCTCCAAAAAAATATAACTAATATTTATTTACGTAATTTACAATTAATCATTTTCCTATTTTGACCATGAAACAATTGTTCACTTCCATACCCAATAAATAAGTTGAGAGGCTGATTTGATATGCAATAATCAACTTGTAGAGGTGAAATAAGTAACAGCCAATTTGTGTTATTTTCAGTACATATATGCCGTGATAGGCGGAGAAGGTTCATCTCGCCAAACAAAAGTAGATTTTCTCTGGAAATTTTGTAACAACCTTTTCTTTTCATCTGAATTTCAACACCAAAATCAATTATATTATTAAATTGTTTCTTGTATTTGATGATATGATTGTGATGCCTCCGACCCAGCCCATGCAACGCACGTTGACCGTCTCACCCACTCTAGCTATATGCCAATTGCATACATATATATATATATATATATATATATATATATATATATATATATATATATAGTCCGGATCAGGTCCGGACTCCCGGATTTTGTTAAAATCCGGACTTTTTTTTTTTTTTTTGCTTTTTTTTTTTTGAAACAACTAAAAAAAAAAAAAATTTATGGAATTGGAATTTTTACATTATACAGTGTTTTGGGTGTGATTTGGATGCCTATAACAAAACATGTCTGTACAGTCTGGGCAGACTGTACATACATTGGTTGGTGTAGATATTAAAAACACACCCAAAACACTGTATTATTGAAAAATTTCAGTTCCATAATTTTTTTTTTTTTTTTTAGTTGTTCTACCAAAAAAAAAAAAAGAAAAGAAAAAAAATCAAGTCCGGATTTTACTCCCGTCCGGGAGTCCGGACCTGATCTTGTTTATATATATATATGGGAATGATTCATAAAAATTAGTTGCTATATAAGAACCGATCAGGATTAGAAATTAAAAATAAACCAGCGAGCCCTAATCAGAATAAAGGTTTGACTGTATTAACAATAATTTAGGATTTATTAACCCAAGTTGATGATTAGTAAACCAAGATTTATTAACCAGGAGTTAGAGTTTATTAACTCCCTTTTAACTAGAGTTTAGGGTAAATTAACCTTATTAACCTTTGATTAATTAAACTTTGGTTAATAAACCCTTAACATGAGTCTTAAATCATGGTTAATAAATATTTAATCCTAGTTAATAAATTCTTAACCCTAGTTAATAAACTCTTAACCCTAATTTTATAAACTCTAAATCTTAGGTGTTGTTTGTTTACATCTGATTGCCTCTTAATGGACTGCCTCTTAATCGCTAAGAGGCATAATGCTGTTTGTTTTGTTTTTTGTTACCTCTGAATGTCTCTTAATCGGTAAGACAGAAAATGAAATCTTAATAATTAAGAGGTACCTCTTAATGAATTTTTTTTGCTAATTTTTTTTTTATATAAATATATTAAACAATATTATGCACTCATTTTTATTAAATTGAATATTTAAAATTATTAAATAAAATTGTATCCTTTAAAATGGTAAAATAGTGTCATTAAGAGACAACTTACTTTTTAGTTATCAAACAATTTTTTAGATTCAGACCTCATAACCATTCAGATAATCTAATTTATTAAGACATCATAATCATTCAGATCTTAATTCCCAAATTTATCAAACACAACCTTAGTTAATAAAGCTAAACTCTTATTTTGATTAGTGTTCGCTACTATCCGTAGCGGATGATATCTGTTTTTTAAACCGTTCGCTACTATTAGTAGTGGACTACTATTTTGATTTTTTTAATTTTGTCCGTTGATGTTTTTAAACGGATGATAGATATAGTGTATGTCTATAAAGATCTATAGCAATTAGCAAATACGTGTTATGGATGATTTCTCATATATATATATATATATATATATATATTTACTGTTACATTCAATCACATATAAAAATAAAATAATAAAAAAAATAGGGGAAAGAAAGCGTTATAAAGAGAGAATAAATAAAATATTTTACTAGTACTATTTTATTGTTGTGTCTTTGAACGTGGAATTGGATATAGATCTACAGAGATATACTCATACTAACTTGTTCAGTATTTGATAATGTGGAGTATTTGACCTGCAGGTCGATTAATCTTCTCAATCTAAACCGATGCGAGTTTGGTAACCTGCTTACGCAAGGCCGTTTGTGGCCTCATTTGTTCACAATTGTTATTAATTGGAGTCGATCTGAAGATGTCCGGACCTACAACTCATCTCAAGGCAATCTTGAACCACTGCGTCAATCGTTAAGATTTCAGTGTGCAAAATTGCAAATCGAATAACTATAGATTAATTATCCGTTGGTAGATCTAAAACAATTTTTGTTTACAATAACGATATATCAAATTTAATTATTTATTTTAATTTTTTGAAATACTTATTTATCGATTTGTTTTATGTTAATTTCTTATGTGATTTATTTCAGTAAAGAAAATTATCGAAGAAGATTATGTTTCAGTTTTCTTTTGACAAAAATGTGTGAAAATAAAGTGTCTTCATAGAACAGATGAAGTATAACGTGCCAAAGTAAGTACATCTATAGACAGTTGTACCATCTGCTTCATTGAATATACATTCTTTAGCTCAAGTTAGAAGGAGTTCAATCTTCTTATATCCACCATCTGAAAAGTACTGAATTTCTAGATAATTAGCAATAAAAATAACATCGAGGATACGAGAAAAGGAAAACGAAGGGATAAAAACTAACTGTGAAATACATAAACAACTACACTGTCATGCATATTCCAGTAACTGTAAGCTAAAAAATAAATGGGGCTGGCTTTGCTATGGCCTTATGGGGCTAGATGGCCCTGCAACCTATCAACCAAGCACTTTTATCTTAAAAGCCTTATCTGGCGTAGCCCCACTACAAAAGGATAGTGTGGCACATTATATATATATATATATAGAGCGTAATTCTCAGCAACATTTCCCTGTCTTGGCTGTTGGGGAAGGGCCACATGTGAGCTCATGGTCCTCCTATTAAGTTTCCATGTGATCAGCTACCCTGGCGCTCTTTCTCTCTTTGATCTAAACAATGTGATTATGCCTGCAATATTAATATATTAACACACAAACTGCATAATGACTAGTATTTTCACAAATCAGATCAATATTTTGCATGCAAAAGTAGGAGATCATTTTATAACCCATGTTCTTTTGTGCTAAAATTTAACAACTTCTGTTCAAATCTCGAAATAATCTGTGCTAATATGTAATGTCTCCTTGTTAAATGATGTGCACAGATGACAATATTGACAGGTAGTAATACTTGTAGTACATGAATTACCACTTTGGGCGGACCACCACGCTCGCCTTCTTATAATCAATCAACCCTTTGACCAATTTTTACCTGAGAAAAAATGTACTATGAACCGTAAGCTACACAACTTTCTCTGGTATCAAACAGGAACTTTTGGGCATTCCATCCATATGATTGCATAGTTTTTTCCATGAAACCCAGCTTGATTATCTGATCTACAACTTGGTTTTAGCAATGGGGCCTGAAACGTCAAGCTGGAGATTAGGCAATAGCATAAAATAGTAGGCCCGCAGCTGACTGCTATCAGCCTGAGAATATAATTGGTTGACCATCAAATCACCGACCCCATCCCCATAAAAATGAAAGCTATTGATATTACGATGCAGACTCGACAATGAAAAGTAGCAACATACAAACATATAGGCGAAAAAGAAAATTTAGCGTGCAGAAACTAATAACAGTTTTATACATTGCCGACACATAATCAATATGCTATGAATATGTCATACAAAGTTTACCAGAGATGTGAAAAAGATCGATGGTTAAATGAAGGTGCCTACATTACAAGACAATAATTCCATATGGCCATAGCAAAGAATAGACAAAGGTTTCATTATGTACATTGTTGGAGTGTGATTATTTGGGGCTAGCCATGGTGCAGCCCAATCTATTTAATGGTCCGGATCTGGTGATGGCCCATATGTATTTATTATGATAGTGGGAGAGTCCTTATTAAAATAGGGTTGTATTCCCTTATTTGGAGGGATAAGGAGTCCTTCTCCTAGTAGGAGAAGGGTAAAGTTACTTCTATATATATGGCTACAAGCTAGGGTTTAGGGAGAGCAAGAACACAAGAGACACAACACAAATAAACAACTTGTACTCTCAATATTATTATAGTGGATTACTCTCTCTCCGTGGTTTTTCCCCAATTGGGTTTCCACGTAAATTCTTGTGTTCATACTTTATATTTCTTTATTTATGTTTATATGAGTGTATTTCGTGAGTTTGATTTCACAACAATTACTCCATCAACCGTTGGCGCTATTTTGGCCTGCTGTTTTGGTGATTTCGTCAGGCGTGCAAAATCAGGCGTTAACACCGATTCACCGAAGGAGATAAGTGATTCTTTTTTTAAATTATAAAATCGACATGATTATTGCTACCACTTTACTTGAAATATAAATTTTATAGCAAGTACATGTCTTAGGGGATTTATTATTTGCAACATCATGCCATGCTTATATATGCCGAAATTCTGCTAATAAAAGTCTACTGTTACTTCATTTACACAATTTCCTTTTATTCAAAGTAATAATAACACCTATGGGATACCCATATGCCTATTCACTTTGGAAAGAAAGAGAAACAATTGTACTGACTCGTAGCAGTGTGTTTTGGTTGGTTTATGATCTGGGATTAGAATCCACTCGACTCTTTTCTCTCTCCTCACTTCCATGTCTATTCATTAATCTTAGTACATGCCGGTTAATTGAATTCATCAATGCGTGCTCTCAATTTATCACACGTGCCTCCATTACTCTATAATTAAGTTAATTTCTTTTTAAATTAATATTGTTATAGATTTGTTTTTAGGAGAGTCGTGTGAATAGAAAAAGGTAGTCCCCCATGTTATGGTATTCCTAGCTTATTCTTTGGCAGAAGCTTTTTGGAAGGAGGAAATATAGTGAAGTATTTCAAGAGACCAACCTCAACAACAATGATCAATGTTAGGAAGCGGATCACAGCCCGTACTGTAACTCGGCAGTGTAAAAGGGCCTTGTCCAACTCTTGTTCCTGCTGAACTCCCCTGCAGAAAGCAGATTCTGCTGACAAAGAAGAACCCAAAATTGTTTGATACACCATACAAAAAGGAAACCATCAATACCCTCCCGTCTTTTTGAGGAGACATTCGGGCGACTTCTCCGATGACTTCCTGGCCAATATCATCAGCAGGGATGAGAACAACATGAAGAACAGTCATCGATTATGTCAGCTATATCTTGCATCGACTTGTTCTCCGATTTACTCCGCGGTGAGGACTCCGGTATCCTATCCGGAGACTTGCCGGAGTGCTCGTCAGACTTGGAATTTCCTATGGATATTGAAGAATCAATCACCGGATTCATTGAAGAGGAGAGAAAATTCATTCCAGCAACCGATATATGCGAATAGGATTCAATCTCAGTCATTGGATGCATCTACTCGTCACGAATCTGTTGCATGGATTCTCAAGGTGAAACAGAGAGAAAATACAGTACTCATACGTTACAGAATATGAGCGAGGCACTGAACAGAGACTACTGTGTTTGCAAGGAGATCGGACGGGGACGATTCGGCATCGTTTTTCGATGTGACTCTTTCGTCTCTGGCGATTCCTTTGCCGTCAAGTCCATCGACAAGCACCTCATCTCGGAAGACTCTACTGACCGGCAATGTATCTATAATGAAGCTAAAATTATGAAGATTCTCTCTCCAAACCCTATCGTCCTCCAAATTTTTGATGTTTACGAGGACGAAACGCACCTCCACATCGTCCTCGAGTTTTGTAACTCGTCCAATCTTTTCTGCCGAGTCACCGAGCAAGTTTTCTCCGAGTCAGAAGCTGTCACCATCATGGTGCCACTAATGGAGGCGATTGCTCACTGTAACCGTCGTGCAGCTGCCCATATGAGTTGAACCGGACAATATTTTGTTCGACGAGTGGAATCGGCTGAAGCTTGCGGATTTTGGCGTCCCCATTGCCAACCTTGCACATGATAAAATTGATATGAGGAATTCAAAGATTGTTGATCCCGGTGCCAACCAAGGCAACCCAAGCCCATCAGCAAATGACTTGGTCTTCGACAAAACAAACAACCAGTCACTTCACATATCTTCAGCTGTTTACTTTCGGCAGATATAAAGTCTGATCGAAGCCTCCCACAGGGGTTGGGACGGATATTATGGCGGCATAAGGTTGCAGGGGTTATAAGGTCGGACAAACGTCCTTCGGGAAGGCTTTGATCTCCCGAAAGGATGAACAATCCAGCGGATATAAATCCCGAGGATAAAAATCTAACGGATAAAAATCCAGCGGATATAAGTCCAGCGGATAAAAATCCAGCGGATATAAATCCCGATGATAAAAATTCAGCGGATAAAAATCCCGAGGATAAAAATCCAGCGGATAAAAATCCCGAGGATAAAAATCCAGCGGATAAAAATCTTGAGGATAAAAGTCCCGAGGATAAAAGGCCTGAGGATAAAATCCCATGGCGACTTTTTCAAATAGTCTCTTATAAATAAGTTTCCTTATAAATAAGAGACTGGGGGGCAATGGCGGCATAAGGTTGCAGGGGTTATAAGGTCGGACAAACGTCCTTCGGGAAGGCTTTGATCTCCCGAAAGGATGAACAAATCCAACGGATCACATCCTCCGAGACGGAACGACATCCTCTCCAACGGATCACATCCTCCGAGACGGACCGACATCCTCTCCAACGGATCACATCCCGAGACGGGCCGACATCTTCTCCAATGGATCACATCCCGAGACGAACCGACATCCTCTCCAACGGACTGACATCCTCTCGAACGGATTAAATCCTCCGAGACGGACCGACATCCTCTTCAACGGATCACATCCTCCGAGACGGACCGACATCCTCTCCAACGGATCACATCCCGAGACAGACCGACATCCTCTCCAACGGATCACATCCTCCGAGACGGACCGACATCCTCTCCAACGGATCACATCCTCCGAGACGGACCGGCATCCTCACCAATGGATCATCGTCCTCCCGAACGGATTACTTCATTCGGGACGGACCATCATCATCTCGATCGGACAATATCCTTCGGGACGGACCAACGTCCTCCCGAACGGTCAAAATAAATATTTATACGGTTCTTCGGAACGAATACGTTTAGTTCCTCGGAACGAACTTTATAATTTATATTGGGTTGTGATAAGGTTGGTTCTCTACATTCAGTTGTGATAAGGTTGGTTCTTTATATCTTCGGTTGTGATAAGGTTGGTTCGGTTGGTATAAGGTTGGTTTTTTATATCTTTGGTAGTGATAAGGTTGGTTCGGTCGTAATAAGGTTGGTTCGGTTGTGATAAGGTTGGTTCTCTATATATTTGGATGTGTTCGATGGATTATTTATCTGTCTTCGGTAGTGATAAGGTTGGTTCGGTTGGTATAAGGTTGGTTATATATATATTGGGTTGTGATAAGGTTGGTTCTCTATATTCGGTTGTGATAAGGTTGGTTCTTTATATCTTCGGTTGTGATAAGGTTGGTTCAGGTTGGTATAAGGTTGGTTTTTTATATCTTCGGTAGTGATAAGGTTGGTTCGGTTGGTACAAGGTTGGTTCTTTAGTAGCAATATTATAAGGGCAATTGTTTATCTATTTAGGAGTAAACAAGAGTAGTGAGACGACAATATGGGGAGCCAACAATTTTAGTTCGGCACATGGGGTTCAGGCGTGATATTTTCTCTTCGGCAAATATGGTCGTTTTGTTGGGATATATTTGTATAGTCTCTCATTTATAAGTTCCTTATAAATAAGAGACTGGGGGCAATGTTGGAGTGTGATTATTTGGGGCTAGCCATGGTGCAGCCCAATCTATTTAATGGTCTGGATCTGGTGATGGCCCATATATATTTATTATGATAGTGGGAGAGTCCTTATTAAAATAGGGATGTATTCCCTTATTTGGAGGGATAAGGAGTCCTTCTCCTAGTAGGAGAAGGGTAAAGTTACTTCTATATATATGGCTACAAGCTAGGGTTTAGGGAGAGCAAGAACACAAGAGACATAACACAAATATACAACTTGTACTCTCAATATTATTATAGTGGATTACTCTCTCTCTCCGTGGTTTTTCCCCAATTGGGTTTCCACGTAAATTCTTGTGTTCATACTTTATATTTCTTTATTTATGTTTATATGAGTGTATTTCGTGAGTTTGATTTCACAACAATTACTCCATCAACCGTTGGCGCTATTTTGGCCTGCTGTTTTGGTGATTTCATCAGGCGTACAAAATCAGGCGTTAACATACATGAATAGTGGAATGGGTGCACAAGTGCAAGATCAAAGAAAGAACAAGAATGTGAAAGTGTCTGAGATGTATGTTGCGATTATATTCATGTACAGTTGGAGAAATGTCTTATTCAGATCACTTCTTGAAATGTTGGGTTCAGTAGGGTCGCACCACAGGGTACCCAGGTCTGCCAGCTCACATTAACATTCCTTCTGTAATCAGTATCCAGTTAGTTGTACTATAGCTAGGAAAACATTTCTCTCTTTATTTGCCTTATTAGTATTATTTTTTTTAAAAAAATCAATGCTAGGAAAACCAAACAGTATTCATAACTTGTTTCTTTCAGCCCACATTCATGGGTGACAACTATCAACCTAAATCTGAAGGTAGCATCCAAGTACTTCAACAGTGCTAAGCCTATGTTCTGACTATATACGTACTGTAGCAATATGTATAGTCAGGGTATAAGGAGGAGAATGCATTTTTAAGCACCATATACCAATAGGCTTAAGGTATGTAGCAAGTAGCAAGTAGCAACTAGGGCTGAGCAAGTAACCAAATTGAAACCGAAACCGCACCAAAAACCACACGAACCGCACCAATTAAAACCGCACCAACGGTTCCGGCGTATGTGGCGGTTTTAGGTGGGTTGAATAACCAAATTTACGGTTCCGGTTTGGTTTCTAGCCAAAACCAAACCGCATAAAACCGAAACCGCACCATGTGTGTGTATGTATGTATTATCTCTAGTATATTCTAAAGTTACTTTTCACTTGAACACGCTCAGAGAAAACCCCAGTCTTGCATTGTCATTTTTTCACCAATTGAAAGAAGATGTTAGACGTTATAGAGTCAAAAATTAAGCAATTGGGTTTTGGAATTTTGAATTTGTTTGATGCGTTATTGGAGGGCCTTATAGTTGAGGGGCTCGAGCACTTGATGCATTGGTTAATGTCAATGCTATAATTGTAATAGTCTAATAGATTATTTTTATTCCTCCCTGCAATATATTTTATTCTATCTTCAGTATATACTTTTAATTTTTGGGGAACTAGATAAACATTCTTGCTTGTTATCGAATAGTCTTCGTTGTTTTATATAGCGCATATTTTAGTTTTAAAGCATGCTTGATATAATTCTCATTGTCGACTTTGTCACTAAGTTAATTGTTCGATGTAAGTTTTATGTTAAATTTTATTGAAGGCTTAAACTTTTTTGTTGTTTCAATTGGTTTTGGAACCGAAACCGCACCAATTAAAACCGCACCGCACACTTTAAAACCGAACCGCACCAATCACAAGCGGTTTCGGGTGCGGTTTTGAATTTTTTAAACCGCACTTAAGCGGTTTCGGGTGCGGTTTGGACTTCAAACCGCACCAAACCGCACCATGCTCACCCCTAGTAGCAACTGTCTATATTAATCAAGCTGTGATAATCGAACATGAGGCCGAGTGCTTGGATCCACGTGTTGTCACGTGATCTTCCCTGCGGGAGGCGTCCAGTAATTCTATGTGCACAAACAATATCACCCATGCATTAAATAGTAAAAAAATAATGTTAATTATAAACCTTATCAATAATTTAAATGGAAATACTCGTACACTATATTTTCTTACTATTTGTGCACAACAATTTATGCATAGTTTGTGCACAAAAAAGTATTCATATATATATATACATGTATAAAAATAGCACAATCAGGGGCAGAGACCAAGGAATTTAGCCTCCATAAGTAGCTGGATGCATTTGTTAAGTCAAATCAATTAACCTGTAAGACCTGATATGTGATTCTAAGATTATATGCACACAACGACATTACTTTACACTGTCGATAGGAAACTGTACACCTGACACTGCAGTTTAAAGCCTAAGGACACAGCAGTAAAGTCTTATAAGGTATTGATAGAAAAAAAATGCAATCATTCAGACATTCAATTTCATAGGACATTTAAATATTATGGAACTGCAATTCAGGTGCTTACAGCTAAACCCAAAAAAAAACACCATTGATGCTCAATGTATGAAAAAACAAGAGCAATGAAGAAGCTCTTGCTTTACCAATATTTTGACACCAGCTTTACAATTACATCCATAGAAATTCTTTGACAGAAAAAAGCAATGGGACCAAGATGAACAAGTAATACATTAATGATTGTTTTCTCTTTTCTTTACATTTCTTGATCGAGAGACAATTTAAGTAATGCAATAGATAATACACCCAAAAAAAAAAATCATAGACCCAAATCATAATGTATAAAATAACAAGAACAAGGCTGAAGGTTCAAACTATTACTTCCTATGTTTCACTAAGATTGTCACAATTGGTATTTCACACAAATGAAAGAAGTCAAATTTTAAAACCAAAATGCTAATTTATCAAACAATCTTCAATATACTTTTAAGATACTTAATACTGCAGTATTGTTTCCTTGACCTTTGAAAGAATGATTTAACTTTTTGAAATAATAAACAAAAATAAAACTTAATTATGACAACCTTTACGTGACAAAGGGGGTATGACTTATGGAACCTTCATAATTGCTTACCTATTGATGTTATCATCTCCTGAAGTTGCTTAGCTTGTATAAGCGCAGAACAGCAAACAAAAAATTTTCGGGGAACAAAAGAAAACCTGCAAATTTAGGAAAAATTAACCAAACAGAACTTCTTGCTGCGTCTTATATGACTGTTTAATGTTATCATGTCAATTACTGATACTCTAAAATTTCAAGACCACAAAGCTCTAACCAAGAAATCTGAAATTCTACACAAACAGAAGTTTAGCACAGAAAAATAACAATTTAGCAATAGGTAGCAAAACCAGTTCCAAATGAGTTCATATCTCTGTCTTGCGGAGTTGTTTCTCTATTCGGAAACTCTTGGACTTTTCCCTTTGCTACGTTTGGATTGGAGATTGAATGAAAATGGTTCATTCCATTACAAAGAAACAACCAAACACAATTTTTTTCATTCCATTCCCACCTTAATTCCTGCAATCCAAACATAGCATTACAGATTGGATCCTCATTGATAAATGTTCCATACTTTGAACAATCCCTTATCTGAACTATAGAAGCTTCAAGCTACATTTGAAGAGTTCTTATGTAGATCACATAAGAAGTCATTGCAGCAATCACCATCTCAGCATGAATCCTCAAAACTCCTTTCATATTTATTAATGATTATGTCACATCCTATAGAACAGAAGGAAGTAAGTTTGATGAACACATAATTTCATCTTTCATTACATATTAACATCAACTTACTCAATTACAGAATGCATATACATATATATAAGGTCAGAGTTGTAAGTTGCGAGTAAACTACGGGTTTTCCTTTTCCATAGTCTGTATACAGGTTCCATTCCCTTAGATGGGGGTTTTCCTTTTATTCCTTTCATTAGTAGAAGAGTGTAATCCAAAACACCCACACAAAGAGAGGAACAATTGCAAAAGAGTTTAAGATATTATCTACCAACAGTAATTCATCATTGCCCGAACATTAATCATTTAATGCAGAATAACTTCAGAACTACATGGTACTGTAGAATAGAACATGTCTCGTCTTGCTTTACATAACAAAGAAGAGAAATCAATTCAAGGAACCACAAGGTACTATGCAGTTGAAAATTATTGTACTAGCATAAGAATTATGATGTACTGCTTCTATTAAAAACAATTGTGCATGAATACACAAGGCTAGCTGTTGCTATATGAAGGAACTTTTGGCCACAATCTAGAGTACCTTTTCAACCAACTTAATATGTCCCTTCACTAATGACATGATATCTATCTTCACCTGTACATAAATTATCAAATACTAGCATCAGCATAAACTATTGCATTCGTATAAACTACATAGAGCATATTATATATATAATATATGAGCACAACAAAATTAAGCATTAAAAAATAAATAATAAATAAAGTATATTCTCACACTTGTTTGTAAGTTGTAACCCTTGTTAATACCCACCTGCTTTCCTAGATTTTACAACCATCATTAGATCGTAAAGTTACATTCAGAAATTTGAATCATAAATGAAGAAGAATAAGCTGCTGAACCTGGAAGAGGCTTGGCGTGAAAGTGGCCCCAAACCATAACTTGACAGCGCCTTTCAAATATTTTACACTGAGGATAAGTATCAAGTAGACTTCAATTCAGATTTCGGGAGCGATTCACCCAGCAGTATACTGTACTGTACCAGGGCCAGGCCAAACTCTATTTGTCTACGAATGAATAAAACTACGGCCTGTTTGGCTTGGTTTATTTTAAAACAACTTATAACTTACACAAAATATAAAAAGAGAATAAAAAAAATCAAAATTTATCCTTATAAATTATATAAAGTAATGAATATTATTTTTTTATATTAATTAAATGACAAAATAATTTGTACATTTAGTCATCTTGTTTGTATGATGGAGGGAGTATTTGTATGCTTAAAATAACGAGAAGTACCGTTTGTATCCCAAAGTAAGTTTTATTATATAATTTTATCTAATTATTAGAATAATAAATGTTACAATTACCAGTATTATTTAGATAATATACAAAATTTTATGATTCTATTATTAAATTTTAAAATTCATTTATAATAATTTTGAACTTGTAGATATTTTAAAACGGAAGGGATATAATGTTTGGTGTAATTATTTTAAATTTATTTAGGTGATTAGGTACCTATGTTTGATAAAAAAAAAATGAAAATGTGTGTTTAAATATTAAATAAACTCACCTAAATATTAATTTATTGTATTTTTTTGTGTTAAAGTTGTTGTACCCAATTTATAATTTAAATGAAATAAAACAAACATAAGTTTTCAATTTACATTAGAAATTAACTAAAAGTTGCTACAAACAATGTCTAGAGGCGGTGGTGATGTAATTAATAGTGTTTTTTTGAATTTAGAATGAAGAGAAAGAAAGTGAAAAAATATTATGGGATGATCAATTCTCTTGTTCATGAATTTTAAAACAAAACAAATACAAGGTTGTGAAAATGCATAGATAGATATCATCATATGTGGAAGACATGTTCAACATAGCTAGCTAATACAGTGCCTTGCATAGATAAACGTAAAAATTGAATTTGAATTTTATCTATTTTTATTTTTATTTATCATTGAAGTTAAAATACAAATAAACACACTCGTATCCAATTTTCATGTTCACACGCAGTTTTTGTCGCACAAAGAATGTGTCCATCTGAATTATACAAAACACAATCTGAATTATTACATATATACTGAATGAAAACAATCTTCATACATATACCCTGCCCCTGCACAATTCAAAACTCTAAATCTCATCCTTTTGGGATTGTGGCACAAATAGCCTTAAACTTCAACCTCAAAGAATCATCAATAATATCACTAACGAACTCAGTTTCCGGCTCCCAAAACTGCTACTTTTGAACCAACTCCTCCATTTGCAACCCTTGAAGAAAAGGAAGTCCACAAATCAATACACAGAGGCGGAACCAGGGGGGTCGAGGGGGGGCATATGACCCCCCTAGGATGAAGCTTACTGCTGTCTACCGCCTGCCGCTGTCGCTGCCACCTACCGTTGCCGCCTGCGACTTGCCCCTGCCGTATTCTGGTCATCAACACAAGGCACAAGGCGGGTCTGCAGCCGTTTCGGTCATCCGGCCGCGCCGGGCAAGTTTAGTGAAGAGTTCGCCGCCCTGAGCGAGCTCCATAACAAGGTAGATCTTGGTCTTGGTGGCCGTCGGGTGGTTGCTGAGGAGACGCATGGCGGCAACTTCTCGGACGAGGCGGGGCTCCATGGAGGGGTCAGTAATGGTGTGTTTTTCAATGACTTTGATTGCCACGGAGAAATTGCAAACGGATTTATGGGTTGTGTATGGGCTTGCATAAAATTGGATCAAACTTATTTTATTTTGTGATTAGGAAATAGGAAGTCAACATATGACAACCTGTCATCTCTAATTAATTAAGTCGGGCTCATTTACTAGAGCATGTGCTTCCCATTTTGATTTTTACCAATCATAGTAAAGCTCCATGTTGTTTTTTCCGTGAATAGTCAATGCCTAATTTCATAATTTTTTGTGTTAGAAAATATAGTAATACTATATCTTTTAAATTATTTATAAAATAGCAACAATACAACTAATGTTATCAACTTAACTCTAATTAACATTCATTTTTTGTAATTAAATATCGGTACTGTATATACAAATATATATGATAAGTAGTATATGTATGGAATACATTTTTTGTGTCTTTCTTTTTTGCATCTTTCTATATGTTGCAATCAACCAGTTGAGTCTGATTATTGGTATTCTTGCCGGTAGCGTGCTGCCTTGTGCATTGGGCCACAATCTCTCTGGTTGGTATACATTGGGCCGCTAATATACTTTCCATTTTTTTCAATCTGGTTCAAAATCAAACCCAAGGACCATAACTCCGCTCTCTCACCGCTACAACCTACACGTCGCTGCTTCGGACCTTCGGTAACCGCCCTCAAATTTTGACCCCCCTCAAATTTTGTTCTGGTTCCGCCACTGTCAATACAGCCCCTAGTTCCTCGATCGCCAATTTCGAACCCGGATCTGAGACCCACCTGCCGACCCTCCTCTTTCCCAATAAGTAACCCACCCTCTGTTGTAGCCTTCTTTGAAACCTTGGTTGAAGTGGGTATCTTCTAGGTTTAGTGAAGAGTCGAATATGTCTTCAATGGAAATGAGTTGTTGTTTGTTGAGCATCCATGGACAAGTTGAGAGAGAGAGATAGAATCTTTTTTGGCGTAATCGGGGCTCCTTTAAACTCTGTTTCTGCTAGGAGTGAGCATGGTGCGATTGAAGTCCAAAACGTACATAAAATCGTTTAGGTGCGGTTTGTCAAATTCAAAATCGCATATGAAACTTCTTGTGATTGGTGCGGTGCGGTTTATTTAATGCGGTTTCGATTTCAAAACCAATTGAAAGAATAAATTTTTATCCAACTTTATTCGAATTCCGTTAAACTCTCTCAAATGGTGATTGTTCATCTTATGTAAATGGTGTGCAATAGCTATTATTATTATTTATGTATACATGATACACAAACACTTATATAATATTCTTGAATAAATTATAATGTGTCTCCTTTTAAAGAGTTTCAAACTTCATTATTTCCTATCTAATGGATTTGTTGTTGTTGCTAATTTACTTAAAAATTTGTTGAGCATGTGGGAATGGGACCTTCTTGAGCTCATCACAATATACTTATAGTTTTGAGTGGCGCCATTAGTCATACCCAAGTAGAGTATGGAGGAGTATATTTTAATCATGGAATGTTGTGTTAGGAGGAAATCTAGAAATTTTAAATTAATAATTGTGCTATAGGAATATATTTGATCCAATGTAGTATTTGTAAGACTCTGAATTTTATAAAATAAAAGTATTTAATGTTTTTTTATAATTATTATTATATTTGTTAGTTCCCAGTAGGCACACAATAGACGACCCTTTTTAATTTCAAATATTTTTCTCGTTTATTTTGTATTGCTAATGAATTAACATATGACAAACATAAGAATCTTTTCAAGCACAGCGGAATAAGTAAAAGATCTCCTTCATTGATATATTCGTAATCATACATACATTGTTCTTAGAGTTAGTTCAGTGGTAAGCAGTTAATACATACATAACAGTTATAGCAGTTAAGTGCATAATATAAATGACATAAAGTAAATGACACAAAGAATTTTAAGTGGTTCAGAGACTAAAGCTCATAATCCACTCTTCTACTTTCAACTAGCAGGATTTTCACTAAGGAATGGCAACACCCTGAATCACTAAGATTCCTTCAAGGCCAACACCCTTGGAACTTCAGTTCACTAAGAACTCTTGAAGGTCAGCAGCCTTGGAACTCCTCTAGTTCCCTAGGAACTCTTCAAACCCAGCAGGCTTAGAACTTCATTTAGTCCCTCCGGACAAGGACCCATCAGGCTCTGGCTTCTTGTTGTTGATGATGTTGTTGTTGGTGGTGTTGAGGTGCTAAGATGTCTTTAAGCTTGAACATCTTTTGTACTTAGCAGCTTGGTGTGGTCCTCTTTCTGCTTCGAGTCTGGACCACATCTTCTTTGGTGCAGCTGATCTTCACTCTGTTCTGCTCATCTTCATACGATGTCAGATGCGCACTGTAAGACCCCAACTTTTATAAATAAAGATGAATTTTCTATAAATATCATTTTTGAATATTATGGAATGAATTTGATATAATGTTATAGTTGTGGGTAATAATTATAAATTTTGTAAAGTACGCAAGTTGTTATATAATATTTGATTGGTCGGGGAATATTCGTTTTAACATGGAATATTCGTACAACGACACAATCATTGGTGGTCCCCACAACGAAATTATTGTCGGATTGAGAAAACGACAAAAATACTTTATGAAAATAACGGCGAAAGTTTTATCGTTAACTGTTGAAACACTCGGTGTTAAAAGTACAGTAATACGCGTAGTTGCACAGTAACACATGGTATTAATTATTGATGCTTACGTGAAAAGTCATTCAGTTTTATTCAATTATTGCTACAGTAATACATCGGGGTTTGTATAACACACTCTTTTTTTTTCTTGGACAAGTTCTGATATATATACCATCTTAGATAAAAAATCATATACATTTCAGATCCCAGAAACCACGAAGGAGTTTTTGGTTGCAGATCTTAATCTTCAATATTTGGCTAAAATGAGTTTTTGATGATTTTAAATTTTGTTGTTTTAGATTTTTTTTTGTTGTTTTTGATCTAAGATGATATAGATTTTAGATAGTTTTGTTGTTTTTATTTAGTTTAAATGATTAATATAAGTGATTTGACGAATTTGCTATTACTGTATAATAAATGTTTAAATAAATATTAAAATAATCTTTTTTATTTACACATCAGCTGTCTAATGACCCACTCAGATAGCCACGTCAGCAATCTCTGACGTAGCGACTCAATTTGTTGCAATTGAAAAAAATTTATAGTTTAATCATCTGATTGAAAAAATTGATACTTTGATCCCTAAAGTGGAATATAACATATAGTTTAGAATAATAATTTATATTTAAGCTTAATAATAATAATATACAATTATTTTTTTAATTGGGGAGGGGGAGGGGGAGGGGGAGGGGGGGGGGGTTAGTAATTTGTAACAAATTTTTGCCTTGTTTTATCCTAAATATTTATTGAATAGTACTTATTTAAGTGAGTTGGACAGATAAGTGACATATGTTAGTAGTAGAAGAAACAGAGCTAGCTACAGGTAATAACAATACTACTATACTACTATATTGATTGGTGGTTACAATAATACAATGTCCAAAGTACCAAATGAATATATAAAACAAAGGAGATTATATAGAGAGAACTGATGCATGGATCCTCAATATATAATAATAATAATAATAATAATAATAATAATTTACTCCTTAACTGTGCAGGCCAGGCCAAGCCTCGAGGATGGGTTGTTTTATTTACTAGCTGCAGGTAGATCTGACAGTTTTCGGGGCCGGGGTATAAAATAAAAGACATGCAAATGGCAGTTGAGTTGTGATAAAAAGATGAAAAATGTTTTTATGTTGAAATTATTGGGCATGCATGCATTATATGTCATCTCTATTCTCTGGATGGGGAGGGGGAGGGGGAGGGGAGGGGAGCATTCATAACATGCATGCATGCGGGCAACTGTGGCATCCATACACATGGTAATGGTAATGGTAGCTATCAATTCCAATTCCCCATTTTCAACTACGTACCCATGACGCTTTTATGTTGGTGTTTTAATTGATTGACTAGCTAGTATCAATACGACACTTAATACTAATTAATAATGAAGCTTTAGTTTTCAACATGCATGTTGCTTTCAAATTCGCCTAAATAAAATATTTTCAACTTAATTAAACACCAACATAAACAACTTGCATCAACATCAATCACCCTTTGAAATTGATCATACTCCTTAAAATACAACAACATTAGAAAGACAAAGCATTTGTTTTGTGAGAGGGAAAGCAAGGTAGGGTGAAATTTCTTGACTTTACCACCACCACCCTCCTCGACAATTCAAAATAATACTACTTGTTGGGTGTGGGTCCTCACCCATGAGATAGAATCCAAGATAGAAAAGAATGGGTTTATATACTTGATATTAATCCAATTAGAAATTGGGTTAATGGAAGCAATATTGGAATTGGAGATTACATGAAAGGAATCCAAGTTGAAAAAGGATTTATTTGTTAGAGTGGTTGGTGACCAAGACAAGGAGATATGATCCCTAATTTGATTAGGAGAATAAATTGTTTCTAATCCATAATAGGAATGGATTAAGAAGAGTACTATAAATAAGGCTATGAGGGAGTCTTATTTGTGACATGAGATAGAGAAGCTTGGTGGTAAGAAGATACCAAAAGAATAAATTGAGAGAATTACTATTTGTTGTTCGTGGATATCCGCCATCATCTCCGTTCAATTGAAAGCTTGAAGACTTTATTGCTTGGGGTGTTTTTTGGTGGTGAAGTTAATTAGGTTTCTCAACTTAATTAAAGGTAAATTTGTATTATCTCAATTTATTGTGTAACCTCAAGTTTTAGGGCATAAAACTTGAGAGGATTATTGTAAGCCCATTATTAGTGATATAGTGGAGATTCGGAGTTTGACCCGTGGTTTTTACCTCTTAATTTTAGAGGATTTTCCACGTAAATTTGGTGTCTTGCTTGTGGATGGTTATTTGTTATTTTTGTTCTCATAATTGGTTTTGTTGATTTCATATTTAATTGCACAAAGACGGAAAAGTAATTCCTGGGATATAGATTATTTGTGGCGTACTTTTCCCAACAGTGGTATCAAAGCTTGGTTATTTTTAAAGAAGGAGCAGTCTAAGGAAAAAGATGAGGATAAAGATTCGATTGTGTATCTATCCGACGTTGATGTAGCTATTGTTTATGATGATAAACCCAAGTGCCATGTTAATGATTGGATTATTGATTCGGGTGCTTCGTTCCATGCTACTTCGCGTGGTGAAATCTTCACATCCTACAGTAGTGGTGATTTTGGCCATGTGCAGATGGGAAACGGAAGTGCATCCAAGATTATAGGCATTGGAGATATTTGTTTGGAAACTAACAGTGGTTGCAAATTGATGCTGAGAGAAGTCAGACATGTTCCAGATATTCGTTTTAATTTGATCTCTGCTGGTAAGCTTGATGAGAATGATTATAAAAGTTACTTTGGTGAAGGTCAATGGAAGCTCATCAAAGGGTCTCTAGTGGTGACTAGAGGTAAGAAGGTAGACACTCTTTATACGATGCGGGCGCATGTGAGAGGTGTTGAAGATGGGGGAGTTAGGCAGAAAAAGGTGTGGTATAAAGTTGTGCGAGATGGGAGAAAAGTCTTACATGAGAACCACGAGAGAAAAGCTCTTCACTTTAAATGGGTACCAAAAGTGAAGAAGGAAAGTGATAGCTCGCAGCCAGGGTACAAAGCGGTTGTGAATGAATTTGGCAAGCAAAAATCTGTCAAGTTTAAGTTAGATCCTCCCATTGAGAAGAACCATGTCGATGAGACAAAGCCGGACATGAAGATATTTGAAAATTCCAAGAAGATTGAGTTGAGCCAAGACTTAGTTGGAATTAACTCCGAGTAAGGAGTTGTGGTTGGTGATCCCTCCTCTCATGGGTTCGGAGGGGGAGATTGTTGGGTGTGGGTCCTCACCCATGAGATAGAATCCAAGATAGAAAAGAATGGGTTTATATACTTGATATTAATCCAATTAGAAATTGGGTTAATGGAAGCAATATTGGAATTGGAGATTACATGAAAGGAATCCAAGTTGAAAAAGGATTTACTTGTTAGAGTGGTTGGTGACCAAGACAAGGAGATATGATCCCTAATTTGATTAGGAGAATAAATTGTTTCTAATCCATAATAGGAATGGATTAAGAAGAGTACTATAAATAAGGCTATGAGGGAGTCTTATTTGTGACATGAGATAGAGAAGCTTGGTGGTAAGAAGATACCAAAAGAATAAATTGAGAGAATTACTATTTGTTGTTCGTGGATATCCGCCATCATCTCCGTTCAATTGAAAGCTTGAAGACTTTATTGCTTGGGGTGTTTTTTGGTGGTGAAGTTAATTAGGTTTCTCAACTTAATTAAAGGTAAATTTGTATTATCTCAATTTATTGTGTAACCTCAAGTTTTAGGGCATAAAACTTGAGAGGATTATTGTAAGCCCATTATTAGTGATATAGTGGAGATTCGGAGTTTGACCCGTGGTTTTTACCTCTTAATTTTAGAGGGTTTTCCACGTAAATTTGGTGTCTTGCTTGTGGATGGTTATTTGTTATTTTTGTTCTCATAATTGGTTTTGTTGATTTCATATTTAATTGCACAAAGACGGAAAAGTAATTCCTGGGATATAGATTATTTGTGGCGTACTTTTCCCAACACTACTACTTCTCTTTACTTGCTTTACCCTAATCCCAGTCATAATGGACTAGGATTATCAACATAATACTACTGCATGCCTCTCTTTACTTGCTTTATCTTTACTATTTATAACCAACTCCTTCATACCTCACTTCAATGTCTAACCATGCATGTACTTAGTTTTATGTTAAATTGGTCAACAGCGTGCTCACACGTACAAAAATTTCACTTCTCAGCCTGCGTGTCAGGCCAATTTACTATATAATTGTTGTAATGTCCATATTTTAAAATAAAATAAAATAATGACACAGATCTTTCTTATTTCTCATTCTTACCAAATTTAGAAGAATGAGAAATGGGCACGGATCTTTCTTTCTTTCTTCTTTTTTTTTTTCATTATTTTTAAAATCCTTGGGGGTAAAAGGGTCAATCGTGTGGCAAGAAAAGATTTGATTGGATCACCTGCATCAGCAGCCAGCTTTGTTGTGGTATACAGACAATCCCGGCCCATATTTGTGACTTTGTGGACACCAGAGCTAGGACTGAGCAAAAAACGGATATAACCGAAAAACCGAACACAACCGAAATAATTTAACCGAATTTTTCTGAAATTTCGGTTATTTTCACTATTTCGGTTATATCCGAATTATTTTACGGTTTTCGGTTAGTTTGTACGGGTATCATTTTTGGGTTATTCGGTTAAACCGAATAACCGAATAAAATTGTATAAAGGAGAAGAATTTACATAACCGAACAGCGGAACAGGCGAAACTCTAAATTACTTGAACTCTCTCAGAAGTCAGATCTACTTAGACTACTTTACTCTCTCTCTCAGTCATTACTCCTTACTCCTTAGTCCTCAGATCAGATCTCAAACTCTCTGTCTCTCAGATCCAGACGAGTCGAGTAGTCGACCGACGCCCAGAGGCCCCAGACCCAGACACCCAGTCACCTAGCTCTCGATTTCTATCATCGGTCGACGGCTCGAACTGAGAACTGAAGGTACGGACTACGGAGAACTGAAAACTGAAGCCTGAAGGTACGGAGAATTTCTATCATCGGTCGACGGCTCGAACTGAGAATTGAAGGTACGGAGTTTCCTTCAACTTTGATTCTTTGACTGTGAGAACTGAGAAATTCTTTGTCTTACTGAACTTTTCTTGATGAATGATGGGTCATAGGTCTAAGTTCTAACCGTCTAAGTCTTCAGAGGATCAGAGACTCAGAGTCAGAGTGGTGTTTCTTTGCTCATTAAAATCAATTTATTTGGTCATTTGTTTCTGACTTACTGACTACTGAGTTACTGTTTAGCAAAATAGCAAGCCAGCTACTTGATTTTTTCTGAAACTTGTGAGTTGTGATGTAATTTGTCAAAATTATCAAAATTTGTGAAGTAATTTTGACTCAAAATTATCCTCGTTCAGTTCTGTTTCTATGCTTATTCTGCAATTTCCTATTAGTTGTTATTCCAAATTGACATGATCAACTATTCAACTTTGAAATGAAGCTTTGGTTTTGAAGTAACCAGAGTAATTAGCCAAAATCTTGTTAGCACTTAGCAGGAGCTACTTTGTTTTTTTTTGTTCATTTCTTATAATTGATTAATTGAGTAGCGAATTACATTTCAGCAGCACTGCAGCAACACTTTTGCTTATGCTTATGTTTACCCCTTGAATGTTCAAGTCTTCAACAACAACAGCAGCACTGCAGCAGCTAGCAACTAAACTGTGTTGCTGCTAGTTTATGTTTATGGATTGAATGTAATTATGTTTATGGATTGTAATTATGAACTGAACTATGTTGCTGCTACTTTAGTTTATGAACTGAACTGTGTTGCTGCTAGTTTATGACTTATGGATTGAATGTAATTATGTTTATGGATTGTAATTTATGAACTGAACTGTTGCTGCTAGTTTTTCAATTCGGTTTTTAACCGAATAACCGAATAACCTATTCGGTTATTCGGTTATTCGGTTAGTGTCAAATTCGGTTAGTTTTTCGGATACCAAAAACAGTGCTTATTCGGATATCGGTTATAACCGAATTTGTGGTTCGGTTCGGTTATTAACCGAATGCTCAGTCCTACCAGAGACAGACAGAGAGAGTACAAGTCAGTCTTCAACTTTTTTTTGGGTGCTATATTCCATTGAAATTTAACAAGTGAAAGTCTTTTATGATTGAGGCATGAGATGAGAGGTTTGGTCATGGTCAGTCTTCTATTGTCTGTCTCTCTCTTAACATTAATTTGTTTTCCTTTTATCATAATCCCTTACTTTTACTAAGTAAACTCACTCACCATTTAGACATCCAAAATAAATAAATAATTCCTTTATTTTAGAGAATAATAATCTTAATTGTTTCAATTTCATCTACTTTTCTTTGAAAATTTTAGGGGTTGATCGAGCTACTTCAATTCTTCATTATAATACTCCTCCGTTTGTTAATAATATTTTTATAAATCCTTTTGTAACTCTACCTTAATACTACTCGTGATTCTCCTCTGTTTTTTTTATATACTCCGTCCGTTTTAAAATTAGAGATATAATTTATTGTATTTTTTGTGGTCAAAAGACGATATATTAAACTTTTAAATTGATGTGAATTTATTTAATTTTAATTAATATAATTATTAAATATGTAATACAAATTATTAATCATAAAATTAATTTCATTCTAATTTTTTATGAGTCATATAAAATTTAATATGTGGAAGGTCAAATTATATGTTTAAATTTAAAACGTATTAGTTTTGTTGTTCTAAAAACAAGGATATAGAATTAGCCCCATAAAATTTGCACATGTTAATTTATTACTAGTGCTATGTGGAGTATAAAAATATAATGTGTTTCATAACCCTTGAGGGATACTCTAAAATTGTATGGGCCCTATAATGAATTCCAAATCTGGTGGAATCACAAATTCCCTCTTAATTACAAAGCTCACTTGCTATGTTATACTTGCATTTATTGCTAAAAATATATAAGTATATATATTTTTGATAATATTGATTATCCTGTAATTTAGTTGAGTAATATTAAGAAATTGATATTTTCACAAGAATCACGTGAATAGTGAATAAGCCTCACCTTCATGCGAGTAAAAACTTGAGAAAATATCATTTTTTTCTCATAAAAATAATAACTCCCTAATATAACTTGGGTCATTCTCTAATTTCGCAATATATATATATAGGGTCAGGATCAGGTAAGGATCATTGTTTAAAAAGACCACCCGGCCGTTGTATTACAAATAATTCTTTTGTTTTGTTATTGATCTACTTATTTTGCATAATCTTCTTTAGTATTTTATTTATTTATCAGCTGTGGTAAAAACTCTTTATCCGTATTTTATATAGCAATATTGAAATTAACATCTATTAGTTAAGGTTTATTATTTGGATGGCTCAACATAAAAATGAATGTTATGCTAAGTTATAATAGTATTGACAAAATCGACAACCAACTTTAACTTTATAGTGTACATGATATGATGTAGAGGTGGCCCATGGAATTGTTTTAACAAATTATCAAATAAAAAAAAATTATTTATAAGACTTTTGAGAATTATTATATTGTCTTTAAATTTCAGTTGAATATAGCACAAAAAATAATACTTCCTCTGTCCCAAATTAACTGCTCAGTTTTGATTTTTTTAAGTCAAATTGACTATTTTTAGAATTAATAATTAAGCATATATAAATATATTTTTAAAATTATAAAAATTAGGATTAGTAATAAATTGTATATACTTTCTTTTGGTTATAATATCTTCACCTATATTTTAGCAAAAATAGTAAAAAGATTAGTTTTAAAAATGGTCAATTTGACTTTAAAAAATCAAAACTGAGCAATTAATTTGGGACGGAGAGAGTATATATATATATATATATATATATATATATATATATATATATATATATATATATATATATATATATATAGGTGCTGTTGTCACCTAGGCAAAGCACCATCAAACGACGTCGTTACCATTGTCGTAGTCAGTTACAATTCCTTGACATTAGAGATCTGATCTGACGGACCTCAACTATTTCATTTTCACCTTCTCCTTCTTTCGCCGTTTCGCGTACCATCAGTCTCAGTGCATAATAACCCACACCTCTCCGGCTCTTTTCTCTCCCTCTCTTCTCTCTACGCGAAATCTCCGTCCATTCGTTCGAAACCCGGCCCTGAAATCTCTCGATTTTGGTAATCCGATCGTCTACCTCCTCTCTCTTTCTTTCTATAGATCTAAATCTGTTGAATTCTTTGTCAAACCCCTCGATTTTATTGACACCAAAGCCCTAATCGTCGAATTCACCCGTTTCTTGCTTCTCAATTTTGGGGTTTCTGTTATTCTAAGATACTTCTATCGATCTAGGGTTCCAAACCGGCTGGAATTGACAAATTACGAAGACCTAGGGTTTTAATTTTAAATAAAGAAAGGGGATCAGAGAATTGCTGTGCTTTTGATGGTTCTCGTCAAGGTTGAAGGCTCGATTGATCTAGAAATCGGCGGTGATGATGGAAGGATATTATTATGCGTGGGTACAAAGGTGAGAAGCAGAAGTTACACCGTTGTCACATTTGGCCGGTAGCTGCTTCGGCCACGTCTTCTGTAGCTGCTACCAATTTCAATCGAGTACCCCCGATTGTCTCTACAAAGTATAATACTTTATCCATTATCTAATACATATATCCATATGTTCATGTTTATCTTCATGTAATTGTTTATATTTGAGGTTCCTGTATGTCGTTTCTTGTGTTGAAGTTGAATTCGTTTATTTTCTGATTCTATCCCATTGGCAATATTTTTTTTGGTTAGGGTGAATTATTTATTCGAGGTGTTGAACTTTCTCCAGCGATATCCTCATTTGAGTGGATAATATTGAGAACAGGTGGTTATTTTGACTAACTGGCCTAGATTATGTTAATGTGAGTAACTTGTTCTTACATATTTCGTATAGTGTACCTTTATTGATCATTATTAGCTTGATTGGAATTATAGTCTTCTTAAACGCAGATACTTCAGGAATAAGTAGATCAACTATTAGGCAAGACACAAGTAGAAATGCATGGAGCATCGCAGTCGGGAGGTCGTTCTCCGAAAACATTAAATGGTGCCGCACAATTAAAGCCTGGTTCAGATAATGCTCAGAACAGTTCATATTCGTTCCCTACTCCAGGTAAAGGGAAGAAGAGGGAGCTGGGGGTTCAAGGTTCTGATCCTGTGAAACGAGAGCGTACAGTTAGAGCAGACGACACAGAGTCTGGTCAGCTTCGACCAGAACATATGTTAAAGTCTGAGATTGCTAAAATAACAGATAGAGGTGGACTTGTAGATTTTGAAAGTGTTGAGAAATTGGTGCAACTGATGAAACCTGACAGTGTGGATAAGAAATTAGATTTGACTTGTCGAATTATGCTTGCTACTGTAATATCTGTCACAGATAGGTTTGAGTGCCTTACCCGGTTTGTTCAGCTTAAGGGTTTGCCTGTGTTGGATGATTGGCTCCAGGAGGCCCATAAGGGGAAGATCGGTGATGGTAGTAGTCCCAAGGAAAGTGATAAATCTGTTGAGGAATTTCTATTGGCGTTACTTCGTGCACTTGACAAACTGCCGGTAAACCTTCATGCACTACAAACCTGTAATGTTGGCAAGTCGGTGAATAATTTACGTACTCATAAGAATTCTGAAATTCAGAAAAAAGCCAGGAGTTTAGTTGACACATGGAAAAAACGTGTTGAAGCTGAAATGAATATTATTGATGCAAAGCCTGGCTCAAGTCGTGCTGGTTCTTGGCCGACCAAGTCTGTAATTTCTGAAGTTTCAAATGTGGGTGGCCGGCAGACTGGAGGACCCTCTGATCCTGGTGTGAAGTGTTCCAGTATACAGTCTTGTGCATCTAAAACACCACCACCTGCTAAGCTTGGTCCTGGTGATAAGTTCTCATCAGCATCTCCTGGTTCATCAAGACTGTCAACATCAGCGACTGCTACATCAGGTGTTGCTAGCACAAAAGATCTGAATTCTGTAGCAGTAGTTGGTGCGGGATCATCTGATCTTCCTCTCACAACTATTAAGGAGGAGAGGAGTAGCAGTTCTAGTCAGTCTCAGAACAATAGCCAGTCTTGTTCAAGTGATTATGGAAAGACAATGGCTTGTCGGGAAGATGCACGGAGCTCAACTGCTGGATCAATGAATGTTAATAAGATTTCAAGCAGTGTTTCACGCAATCGAAAGTTGAGTAATGGCCTTCACGGTACAGCTATCGTAGGTGTTCAAAAGGAAAATAGTTTCGGAAAATTTAGTTCTATAAATAGGAGTTTGTCTTCTGAAAAGGTATTGCCTGATGGGCCCCTTGTGGATAATGGTCACAGCCAGCGACTCATTGTCAGGTTGCCAAACACCGTTCGTAGTCCTGCAAGAAGTGCCAGTAGCGGATCTCCTGAAGATGTGTCTGCTACATTTTGCAAGGGTTCTCCAGTGGCACATTCTGAGAAGCTTGAGCACCAGGATCGGAAAGTAAAGGGTAGAATTGAAGCCCTGGGGAGCAATAGCGCTTCAACTGCGAACATGGATTTGTGTCAGGGCAAAGATGGATTGGCTGGACGTGATGAAGTTAACGTTACATCTGTTGTTGCTCTTGGTGACGAACAGAGCAGGGATGGGGAAGGTTCTGATGAACTGACAGAAGCATCTAAAGCTACTGGTTCTCCTTCTGGGATTACGGCCAAACCTAGGAAATCGTATGAGGCTTCATTTAGCTCTATAAATGCCTTGATTGATAGTTGTGTTAAGTTTTCTGAAGCGAACGCGACTGCATCAGTTGCATCAGTTGGGGATGATCTTGGGATGAATTTGCTTGCTAGTGTGGCCGCTGGAGAGATATCAAGATCTGATGTCTCACCTTTGGGTTCTCCCCAGAGAAAGTCTCCAGTACCGGAGGACTCATGCTCTGGCAATGATGTTAAGTTGAGGAAAACAGATGAAGATCGAGCTCAAAGTGAGGATAATCGTAATGATGAATCTAATGGTGATCCTATGACAGATCAAGGTAGCTCTGTTAATTCTTTGCTTGTTAAGCCCGGAGTCCAACACAATGACACACATATGTTAACCAACCTCTCTGGTAACAACAAAGTTTCTTTGTTTGGTGGTGAAGAGAAGACAGGGGAGTGTAGTGCACAATTGAATTCTTCCAGTATGGATTTGCCCCATCATGGCAATAGTGCAGCATTGTCTTCTGATCTCAAGTTGCCTGAATCAGTCTATGAAGATTCTGCAGCTATGTCATCTGTAGATGTTAAGAAAAATGCAGCGGGGGAAGGAGCTGAGCGGTTTCAGGTTCTAAGAAAGTTGGGTCATACCTGGGCAAGAGATGGCAATGCCTCAAATTTGAAACTTAAAGTGAGTAGTCCATTGCCCGATGATGGTAAGAATATTGGTTGTGCTAATGATAAATCTACGGTGAACGGTATAGAAATTTTACCAGAATCTGCTTCTATATGTGCCAAAGTTGAGGCTGAGGCTAATGAAGAATCTACATCTTGCTCGTCCTCTGATAGACGTGACGACAACAAGAAAACAGTGAATTTGTCAGGTAGCTGCAACTTAAAGGAGCAAAGTCCTCCCCATATTGCACTACCAAGTGGTTCCTGTACTGTCTCTGGCGCGGAATTGAAGTTTGAAAAGGATAATGAGATGAAGTCAGCATCTCACACAGAACAGAGTGAGGACCAAAGGTTGGATATAGGTTCATCCACTTTCGATCATATGAGTAAAATATCTAATGGAAATCTGGAAAAGAAAGAGGTTACTGGTATTTTTTCTGGTGGACCAGCTCCCATCGAATCTCATGCACTGCCTTTACAAGAACCAGAACAGACCGTGAAGTCTAGTAGATGTAAGTCAGATGGAGCAGAAGAACCTTCTTCTGGGCCAAATCACTCTTTTGTCACTGCATCAGGGTCAGATACGACTGTAAAGCTGGACTTTGATCTTAATGAAGGTTTGCCTGCTGATGATGGGAGCTCGGGGGAGCTTGTTAAATTGCCAGTTTCTGGAAACTCATCATCTGTCTGTTTTCCATTCCCTCTACCTATTTCAGTTTCTTCCTTGCCTGGGAGCCTCCCTTCTTCAGTTACTGTGACTGCTGCTGCCAAAGGACCATTTGCCCCTCCTGAGAACCCACTGAGAATAAAGGGCGAACTAGGGTGGAAGGGATCTGCTGCTACCAGTGCATTTCGGCCAGCAGAGCCTAGAAAGATTCTGGATATGTCATTTGGCACAACTGATGGCCTACTTTTTAATAACTCTTCCAGCAAACATGGTCGCCCTTTTTTGGACTTCGATTTGAATGTTCCCGACCAGAGAGCACTTGAGGACGTGGCTTCCCAAAACACTGTTCCGGTGACATATGCGGAGTCTAGTACTGGTGAACGTAGTGGTGGTGGACTTAATCTTGATTTGAACAGATGTGATGAGAGCCCTGAAATTGGGCAATTCTCGGTTAGCAACAGTTCTAGATTGGAAATTCCAAAGTTGCCTGGACGGTCAACACTATCTGGTGGATTGTCTATTACTGAATCATTAGCGTCAAGGGACTTTGATTTGAATAATGGACCTGGCCTAGATGAAGTGGGTAGTGAAACTGCACCACATGGTAAAAATGGCATGCCATTTCTTTCTTCAGTTCCTACTATTAGAATGAATAATATGGAACTAGGAAACTTCTCATCTTGGTTCCCACCAGGAACCTCTTATTCAGCCATCACAATGCCACCTATTCTTCCAGGTAGAGGTGAGCAGAGTTATCCCATTCTCCCAGCTGCTAGTTCACAGAGATTCTTGGGTCCCCCTTCTGGCAACAACTCTTTTGGTCCTGAAATTTTCAGGGGTCCAGTCCTGTCATCCTCTCCTGCAATTGGCTTCCCCCCCACTACTCCATTTCAATATCCAGGGTTCCCATTCGAAACCAATTTTCCTCTCTCCTCAAACTCGTATTCTGGGGTTTCAACACCCTATGCTGATTCATCATCTGGTGGTCCACTCTGCTTCCCTGCCATTCCCTCACAATTGATGGGGCCTAATGGCGTGGTGTCAACACAATTCTCTCGGCCCTACGTTATGAGCCTTCCAGGTGGCACAAGTAACATGGTTCCTGAAAGTAGAAAATGGGGAAGCCAAGGTCTAGATCTTAATGCTGGCCCTGGGGTTGCAGATATCGACCGGAGAGATGAAAGGTTACCTTCGGCATTGAGGCAGCTTCCTATTACTGGTTCACAAGCCTTGGCAGATGAGCAAATGAAGATGTATCAGATGGCAGGTGGGGTGTTGAAAAGAAAGGAGCCTGATGGTGGATGGGACGGAGATAGGATTAGCTACAAGCATCCGTCATGGCAGTAGAATATGCTTTGGGTAATGTGTCAAACCTTGAAAGACCTGGTGAGATTTTCTTTAGTTTTAGAAGTAATTTGGATGATAATGATGGGACAGTTTAGGTCTTGTATAGATTGCTCATGAAGATTAAAATTCGGACGTGTTTATTTGATATCTGTAGGGATACTGTGCATCTTCTAGAATAGAAGCCAATACAGGAGGGAAGCCATCCACGCCATATTTATTGTAAGAATGTAATTTTTACTTTTTAAAGGATATGCTGTACAAGCGATGAAGTAAATATGAGAAAAATGAGAATTGTTTAATATTTTGAATAAGCATGCTTTTCTTTTCTTGGTAGCAAGTTTATTATGTTAGCATGAAAATAATGTTTCTTTTATCTTTTCCTCGTACGGTCTTGTACTTTTTAGTTCTCATTATAGTTTTATCAATTGCTTAACAGGTTGTTTATGGAATTGTGGGCATCAAATCCCTCTTGTGGTTAATACAACCTGGTTGGATGAAGAGCAGGCTGAAAATAACCGTATAACTCGCTCTGACTTTGGAAACGTCTGTGTTGCTCAAACTTTTACTCGGACAGAATGGCCAGTGCAGATCAGTACCCCTCTGTAGATATTTAACTTAGAGCATATGCTGGCCAGAACTAGAGGAATTGGGGGCTGTCATGTATGTATTGAGCCAGTTCTCGCAACCACAATCCTTGCCCAGTTCTTTTAATTTAAAGAGGATTGGATGTACAAAAACTGGCCATTCTGGTTTGTATGTTTGTTAATTGTTTCTCTCTCCTTTTTCTTGTTACATACATAGTGCTGACTGCCAAAGTTTGGTATTCTATCAAATCTGGATAATGAAATTGCTTTGACCAAAGTCTGTCCGAGTGTAAAATGTATTTTTATCCCTTACCTTTTTCTATCAATCTTTTACGGCTAGTCCTTGATTTCAAGTCAGGTAGGTCTAAAAGGTTCATGTAATCCCGAAATTTTAAAATCAAATTACACATTTTATTATATTGTACAATTGCCTCTTTGAATTTTAATAGATTAGTTAGTTTTAAATTTGTGAAGGTACAAGGACATTGACATTATTTTGATTGATTTTTGTGCATGTAATTAAGTTGCTCTAATATTCTTAAAATGTGGAGATGATCACTTCTTGTCAAGAATTTATTACAACTTTATTGTGTAAAATTTCTTGTAGGATAAGTGAATATTGGAAAATTAATTAGTATATCAAATGTTTTGGTAATTTAATTTTAAGATTTAGGTGCTGATAACTTCCTGAATGCTTTAGGTTTCTAACATAAGAAAAGAAAGAATTTTTTTGGTTAAATAAAAGAATTTAATAAAGTTTTTATATAAAATTAAAATTTTTACGTGTTACTGAAAAAATGTTGCACCTTAAAAAAATGTACTCAGATTTTGACATTGAAATTTTGATGTAGGACAAAATTCTAACATTGGTTAGAAGGGAATAATGTTAAGGGATTTAAATCTTTTATTTAAACATTGTCTCAAATGATATTGAATGATATGTCATCATTATTATTCTGTTATTATAAAGTCGTGACTTATTTATAATTTCACAATTTTAGGAATATTACTGCTCTAGACTTGAGTGTTATGTTTGTTTGTAATACTTTTGAATTATTAATTTTAATTTTTTTGTTTATTTTTAAAAATAGACTTGGGACTATTAATTTTAAAATAATAAAATGACTTAAAAGAGATTATTAATATTGTTTAAAAATACCGATATATTTTATACTATCTATCTATACTCAAACTAACGAGAATATGATATCTTTATTATTACTGGTATGATATCTTTATTATTATTATATAATTAATAATTTTTATATTATAATGCATGAAAATATAGTTTCGGGATTATAATATTACAAACAAACATGATCCTAGAGTTGGTAATTGTATTAAATGTAACACCCTTCCCGAATAAAAAAGGGAGATCACGCACAAAACACAACAAAACTCAAAATAAGTAAACAGAGTATTAATAACATCAAAATATTTAATAGTTGGTAATCCATAAATGTCAAATTAAATATAATTTTCCAAAAATTCGCAGAATAATCAAAACCTAAAATCAATTAAACTTAGATGGTCAGATGTAACTCTCTTCACACGAAACCCTAAACCGCCCCTGCAAACTTGTAAGAAGAAAAATATAGCATGAGTCAAATGCCCAGTATAAATATAGAGTAAAAAAATAATGAATTGAAATAACCAACTCAATTAATTGAATCGAACTGAAATGAACAAGACTAAAACAACGAAATGATAGGTTGAATCAAAAGGGTTGAATGTTATTTCGTACTGAGCTTAGAACAAAACATAAATATACCTTGCCACACATGCAATCACACATCAGACTGCGAAATCTAGATGCATGCAAAATCGGAATGCGTGTTTGGCACAAATATCATCAATTCGCATAACAAAATAAAATAGAAAACTAGGATCGACCCATATGTTTCCCGCAACAAAATCACCAAATGACCAACTCCCACTAGAGCACAAAACGGAGATGTCGTGGACTGATCACACCGTCACGAAAGGTGTAACGCCCCCAAAATAGGTATACAACACCCATTCTGAGTCGCCAAATACATGGTACAGAAAGCAAACTACAACTTCAATAATACAATTGTCGTGCAAAATACGACAACACATACTGTGAGTTTAAAAATAAATATTGTTTTCTATACAATATCCACACTCAAATAAGTCCTCGTTACAATTATTCAAATACTATTTTACAGAAATAGTGAGGACTGCTAAAACATCTTTCTAGAACCATCACTCCGTACCCCGACTAGTTCCTGCTATGTTCTCACCTTCTGAGAAAAATGGAACAAAAAGGAAAAGGGTGAGCTCAACTAGCCCAGTAAAGAATATTATGACTAAGATAATATACAATAAATAATCGTTAGTCTTCAACAGAGAAAAATCTGATAAAATATAATAGCCAACAAGTTTTAAATCAACAACTGCAGCGAAAATATCAATCCATTAGAAGAGTCAAGTAGGGAATAAGTTCTACTATCTTTTAAAATTTAAAAGTCCATCATCAATATTTTATCCCTGTAACAACAATCAATATACATCTTTAATCAAATATTCATCTTTTGCACTACAGGCCAAAGATATTCATTTGTATCACCAGTTGGTCATGTTCATCTCAACACTTATCAATTAATTATTTATCTTTGCACTACAGACCGAAGATATTAAGTAATATCATCATTTAGGACTAAGGATGATGAAAAATATTTTTAAAAAAATGAATCCAGTGAAACGGAAAGACAAATAGTAGGGATTCGTATAACAATTTATTCAAGATCAATAATACTTCATAAATACCAATTTTGAAGCAGAATTCAAAAATAAAGATCAAAACATAGATACAATCAAAGATAGTAACCATAATAGACATCTTAGACAAAAAGAAGAAAATTTTATTTTTCGGTGAATAGTGTCATATACGTATATAGTGCCGTATACATGAATAGTAATCCCGACACAAAAAATTTTAAATTTGATAAAAATTCAGATCAATACTTTGGCATAATGATATTGAAGAAATAATATCATATATGAAGAAAATAACATTCCTTACCTCAAAATATCAGTACTTCTGATCGAAATATCGGTATAAGGCTGAAAAAAACTTGCACTGATGAATAGAAACTCACAAAGTATCTAAATACTCACAAAATACACTCAATAATCTCGAGAAAAAAAGAGAGAAAACTTGTTTCTGGTGTGATTTTCAATTCTAACTTAGCCCTCTATTTATAGGAAAATATTAGTAGACTTGACTTGCAACCTGATGGCTTTACCTGCTACTATTCCCACCCACCACATTTGAAATAAATTAAGCACATTTCTTAACTAACCACAAGTAGGGCCCACTCAATTCTAGAATTTTCCACCAAAATCATTTATAAACCTAATTTTTGAATCAGTCACCTCTTAAAATTCATAACAAATCATACGTTCATTTTTAACGGTTCAAAATTTGTGGACATATATTCAACTTATATATGTATAACATATCCAAAAATTACAACGATCCAACGGTCGGATTAAAAATTATAACTCACACAATATATCTCAAAAACACTGGTTTAATTTTTAATACCTGCATTTACTAATAAAATACCTCAACATTAACTCCTTCATTTTTAACCACAATAAATATATCCAACATTTATATCTACATAAAATAAATATTTTCTTATCATATGAATCAATAATTAATTATTCACAAATAATATTACAGAATCACATTTATGACAACCAGGCCGTTCCCAGGAAAGATGGGGCTTTCCAATAAGAATTTCTCCTTATTGACGCGCAATTAGGTGACCAAACCTCTCCTTGATAAAACTTTCTAGACATTGTCAATAATGTTATCTAATTATATTATTCAAATAATATGAATTATTGATCTGATAATGGGAAATACTGTGCAGTGACAATTATTGAAGCAACAATAATATTAAATATTAACGCAGCAATTATTGAATCAATAAAATAAAATATTGAACAGTAATTACTGTAACAATTATTGAGTAGTGCCTTCTTACGTAAAGATCAATAATTCATCAATACTGTGCATCCACGCGTATTACTGTATTTTAACCACCGGGTATTCCAACAGTGTTAACGGTAACAACTACGCCGTTATTTATAAAAACTCAAACTTGTCATTTTCTTTATACGACAGTTATTCTGTTATGGGCCCACAAATGACTGCGCCGTCGTACGAATATTCTCCGACAACAAGAATAATCCACGACCAAATGAATATTCCCCGACAACAATGATTATTTTATAACCACTTGCATATTTTGCAAAATTTGCATATTTCACCCATAACCAAAAAATTATATCAAATTAATACCTTATTATTCACAAATATAATTAGAGGAAATTCGATTTTATTTATAATAAGTTGGGGTCTTACAAAAGGTGTCATGCCTCGATCGTTAAAAAAAATCTTAGACCAACCACTTCTTAAAATTCATAACAAATTATACATTAATCTTTAACGGTTCAAAATTGTTAAGCATATTCTCAGCTTATATATGTATAACGTATCTAAAGATTATAATGATCCAATGATCGGATTAAAAGATATAACTCACGCAATAAACCTTAAAATATCGAAACTGATTTTCAGATTTTAACGTTTGCATTCAATCAAATTATATTGCTTAATATAAATTTATCTCCTATTTTCGATTATCATATTATCTAATTTATGTCTATATTTTATATAAAAACAATATCTAATTCTTTATTCGTCTTTCTCTAATACTCAACAGGAAAAAAATCTGACTTTAAGGTCTTCTACAATCTTTAAAATCTATTCATGTCTTCACGAAAATTGTAATTCTCGAAGAGATACAGGAAATATGCTCAAAGATCACTCGATTCAGAGTTTATATGACTGAAGTACGAATTTTCAAAACTATGGCTAAAAATAATGACGGGAATCAAGACATGTTGCGATTTTTAGCAATTTAAGGCATGAAGATAACGTCAAATAACTTCTCTTTCTCTTCATAATTGTAGATGATGAAAAACTAAAGAAATAGGCTTTAAATTCACTCAATTCTGGCATCGAATGAACTAATTATGATTATTTTTTTCTAAGATATCGAATGAATTAATTATGATTTTTTTCTAAAAAGCTGTCGTGCGTATAAGTTTTCTACCCGGAAATTCAACTAATTAAATTAGAATAGAATTATGGTTACACCTCCATTCTTTAAATATAAATAGGAAACAATATAGGAGTTACAAAAAAACTAATGGACTCTTCAATTTTAATTAAATTAATTATATAATTATCTATTAAAAGAATTTAACTTTCTAAACTAAACGATGAAGGAAAAAAATATAACAACTTATCTTTTCCAATTTAATTACACTTTTATACAATAAAATCAATTAATATTTAATTATTAATAAAAATCTAAATTATTACATTAAAATTCTATACCCGACCTGCTATGGGGTTTTGTAATTTTTGTCCTTGTTTCCCTTCTTTGTTTAAATACCTCATACATGACCCATTAGATCCGTCGGGTTTGATAGGTGTCAATATTATAATGATTAATATTGATTTTTTAAAAGTTAATTTAAGATATTTTTGAGTTTTAAATTTATATGATATATTTAAGTTTTAAAAATAATAAATCTTACTCTATTCGTTCCAAAATAAACATCCTAATTAATTTCGACACGCTTATTAATAATTTTTTTTTACCTAAATTACCCTTTTTGATTTAATTGAATTTTTTTTTTCACTTTTCAATGACCCCAATAATTATTTTTTTCACTTTTATATAACCCTAATAATTACTCTTTCATATGTCATTTATTTTTTTAGATACTACATTTTTTTTATAACTCTCACATTCCCAATAAGTATATTAAATAGATTATGAGAGTATAACACGAATATGATAAAAAATACTCCCTCCGTCCCAAATTAATTGCTCAGTTTTGACTTTTTAAAGTCAAATTGACCATTTTTAAAAATAATCTTTTTACTATTTTTGTTAAAATATAGGTGAAGAGATTATAACCAAAAGAAAGTATATACAATTTATTACTAATCCCAATTTTTATAATATTAGAAATATATTTATATATGCTTAATTATTAATTCTAAAAAAAGTCAATTTGACTTAAAAAGGTCAAAATTGAGCAGTTAATTTGGGACAGAGGGAGTAGTTACTAATATATAAATATGACATTTATTTTGAAACATTCTAAAAAAGAAATTAGAACATTTAATATAGAACTGAGGGAGTATAACCAGTAGTACTTTTTAGGGATATTCATAATTAACATAAACTACATGAATTCATGTCAATTTTAAAATTAAAAATATTTGAAATTGAGTTTTAAAAAGTCGATATGAATCTGTCAAGAATTTAAACAGGGCTTAATCTTTGTACATAGGAAGTAATATATTAAACCAAAGAGTAAATGAAAGATGATAACAGTATGCATGCTCAATTTAGCATCACACATCCATCGACTGTAAACGATTATTTTCAGCAATTATCATTAACATAAAATCAAACTCCATATAGGAGGAAGTACCAACCATAGTCGAAAAAGATGCTGATGAGGAAGATAGCTTCCAAACAGAGTTTCAATTCCCACAACTTCACCCCTCACGTTCCTCAGGTCGATCTTCGTAGTGAAGAGTGAAGAAATAATCATCAATAGTTCTTCCTCCGGTTCATTCAACCTCCATCTTGACAAGGTTGATGAAAAATGGGCTCAAAAATTCCCTGGCACAGACTACACTGTCATCTCCGGTGCTCACTGGCTCTTCAGAAAGAAATACCTATACGAGCACGGCGTCTAAAAGGATGTGTTCATTGTAGCGAATCAACCGTCACAAATTTCAGTCTTGATTTTGCAGCTGGAAGGGCCTTCCAAACCGCACTCGCGTCCATACATGGCTGCCGGGACTGCAGGGGATTGATGACCTTGCTAAAGGACATTCTCGCCAGCTTACTTCTAAAATGGGACTTGGAACACTGGAGGATACTGTAACAGAAATAGTCCAATAGGTAGTGAAGCAGAGGTTGACTTACGAGGATTTGAATGGGAATCGAGGAGTGTTCAGAAACTATAAATCGAAATGGCGAGAAAGGAATGAAAAAAGAGTAGAGCTGAGCAGAGGATTGGAGTTTTGGATGTGACAATGGCGATGCTAATGCGGCCTGAATGCAAGACACTGGGATCACACTGGGGTAACCAATGGATGAAGGGTATAAATGACTGTCTACATTCGTGTTTGCCAGGGCCTATTGATGCTTGGAATGATTGGTTGATGGCGGCTATGAGGAAGCTAGCTCATCACTTAGCATCCTGCAAGACACTGGGATCACACTGGGGTAACCAATGGATGAACGGTATAAATGACCGTCTACATTCGTGTTTGTCAGGGCCTATTGATGCTTGGAATGATTGGTTGATGGCGGCTATGAGGAAGCTAGCTCATCACTTCTGTTGTAATTTACTCTCGTCATTTTTCTCAAAGTTCAGCATTAGGGTTGGATAATTAACATGTTAAATAACTGGGCAAAAGACAACACGATCCCTTAAATTATCAACAATGATGGCTATTATTCAGTCTATGTTTAAATCAGACTCAAAGACCTCATCACATATAGGCAGCATACTAGAGTTGATATAGATCATACAGCATAGTAAAAATCTGCAACTGTCATACTCCTGCTTTACTTTGGCCTCTGATCAAGGGTAACTTAGATTCTACAGCCAACCAAATAACAATGGTGTAACTATGGCCTTCACCAAGGCCTAGATGGAACAAGTTACCTGAAGAAATTCGGATGAAATCCATATTAAGTAAACTTCTCAACAGTTGAGCAAAGTAGCAATCTATCAACAAATAAAGCCAGAGAGAGGCCAGAGGTTTTCTGAGATTTCCTACTTTGGTAAAGATTATTCTTTCCAAATTTCAGTTGGAATACTACTATTTAGTCCAGTTACCATTCAGATTCTGCAGTATGATACAATTTCCAACGAGGATAAAAGATAAAACATACAAACAATACTATTAAATATAAGCATTTTAAATTTAATCTACTTAAGGCATAACCACAGGAATTCAATTCCAACTGATATATGAAAGATTTCATTACTATAGCAATGGGCAATGGTAATCTACAATCATCATTATTATCAGTTTCTACTACAGCAAAGATGCAAGACATCCAAAAGACAGACACTAATTTAACATTGACATGGAAATTGTTGCTAAACCTCATGGTTCTATTGCATTACCAAGCACATAAGAGAAGAGTTCACGAACAGGCGAATATTCAACCAACCCAATTTCCATTGCATACCCAGAAACCGGCAACTTCAAGTCCCTCAAAACAGTGAATGCCTCGGCCATCCGAGCCTTTGGCACCTCTTCAGCGACGGGACAATAAGGAATCCAAGAATCAGGGCGGTACTCCTCCCCAATTTCAATGCCCTCCTTTCTCATGGCATCACACAACTGCAAATGGAAGTGAAGGAGAGACAAAGAAGGATTTGGAGCAAGAAAGAGAACATTGTTGTCAATCGGAAGGGCTCCAATTGAACGAAAAGATAACGGCAAAGGTTCTTGCTTTGTGGCCAAATTCTTCACAATGTTTTCAAGCTTTGACGGATCAACAAAAGGGCTAGAAAATAGGGTAATGTGAGGCCTTGATTCAATTTCAATAAGCTGAGTACTGATCTGGCGACGAGCCAAGACATTCCAAGCTTTCAAGACCTGGTTTTCGAGGGCTGGATCAAAGTAAAGCTCAATTGCATAACCTTGTGACATTGTTTTAGATTGGAATTCAAACCAAAAATGAAGAGAGACTGAATTAAGAAAAGAGCAAAACCCAAGCCCCCCCGATTAAAAAAGTGACGAATAATAGACAGAAAAATGTAAACCACAAATATATAAAACAAAGTAACATTCCAAAAAGATGAATCAATGATTCCAGCAAACAGTGAGCTAGAATACAACAGAACTCACAGCCACAACCAAGAATTGAGATCTCAAGCACCAAGAAGAAAAAAACAAGAAGCTCAAATCAAATCAAAGCAACCCACAATAATTCAAGGTCAAAGTAAGGTAGATGCAGACAAAAATGACAAAGATTAAAGCACAACCCTAAAATCAATTTACAAGGATGCACACACCCAATTGAGCTGAGATTTCAGGAGAAGAGTAGAAAAGAATCCGGCTAATACAATTACAGAAAGAAAATCAGATAACTTTATTAAAGAAATTAAGTGTGAGAATCATGGGGTAGTAATTTATTCTAATAGGTATATACAGTCAAAGAAAACAAAAGAGGGATTTCAGAACTTGGCATAAAAAGGGAGTAAAAGAAAGAGAAATATCGAGAATTGTAATAGAAGATTTTCAAATCTGAAAGGGACAGAGAGAATAAAGACGAAAGAATTCCAATAGCTATAATTCACTTCCAATTTCCTCAATTTATGAACATTTAATATAATAAATATTAAATTTCGGAATAATGATGTTTGCACCATTTAATTCACTTCTTGATTAATTTTCACATATTTTAAAGAAATTTTGAGATTGATGTCGTTTATAGGGAGTAATAATTTTTATTTAATACTCTCTCTGTTTCACAAAAATAATAAGTCTCTCCTTCTGGTCCAGACTTGAGACTCCAGTGTATAGCCGCCGGGGTTTAACTTCCTGCTCCAACTTCGTATATTCATTTTTTGGCTTTGTCATCTCTCACCGCACATTAAGATTTTAGACAACATATTGCAAGCTTCTGTGGTTGATTTTTGAGGTAATTAGGATCGATGATCACTGGCGTGATGGAGAGTTGGGGCGTCGAGTGCGAGGGGATCAAAAATGTTTGAAATTTTTTTTAGCACAAAAAAGTATTAATGTAAAATTAGAGATATAATTTGATTTTTAAAGTCGAACGATGGTATATTAAATTTTAAAATTGGTACGACTCATAAAAATTTACAATGAAATAAATTTTGTAATTACTATTTTTTTTGTTGTATTCTCCATCTGTTCCAAACTATTTGATTATTGTTTACTTTTAAAAGTCAATATATGATATTTTCAAATTAAAAATTAAGATGACTCGTTAAAAAGTATGAAACAATAAAACTTTCAATGAGTAATATTTTTTAGATAGTTTATAATATTTACCATTATATTGATTAAAATTAAATAATTTATATCAATTTTGAGTTTAAAAATATCTTAAATTAATTTTAAAAAGTCAATAATCAAATAATATGAAACGGAGAGAGTATTATATAATTATAATAATCGTATAAAGTAAAATTAAATAAATAATATGTTGTCATTTGACGTCAAAAATTAAATTAAATTTTTAATTTTAAAACAGAGAGAATATTATTTATCTAATCTTATCTATCTATCTTTTTGAAGATGGTTGAGCCCGACTTTCTGGTTCGGTGTAGAGATTTTTATTTTTGTATTTAAAAGAGGTTATTTTTATTTTTTTCGGTTTCTATAATATTCTCCATATCTATAATTATTATTATTATTACTATTTAAAAATTATTATTATTAGTTTGAAATTATTATTATTATTTTTATTTTGAACCAACTAAATCTATGCAGGGACAATTAGCACGATTATTCATATAAAAATATTTTTATAATTTATATATATATTTTTAAAAAAAAAATTAAAAAATTATTATTATTATTAGTATTTTATTATTATTGTTACTATTATTATTAGTATTTTAAAATTATTATTATTATTTTACAATTATTATTATTATTATTAGTTTTGAAATAATTCAGCTTAATTACTAATAGTTTTGAAATTATGATTATTATTATAACACATACATGATGCCACTTAACTGCCTCCTTGCATTTTTGCCCTCCACGTCTGTAAAAATAACGGGCCAATATGCACAGTCAACATTCCGTCTGTATTTTCAAACGAAAATTAAAAATAATAATTATTTTATAATTTTTAAAAGTACAGTTATTCAATTGTAACAAAAAAAAATCGATAATTATAATAAAAATCGAACCCTAGTACAGTCACTAAAAATTGTATTATCCCTTAAATCTTACGAACGGACCTGGCTTCGAGTGATCAATCACTTCTTAAAGTTGTACATGTATACTACTCCTAATAGTCTAATCTGCAATTTACACCCCCCGTCCTAAACTTTAACCATAAAATCAATTTACACTATAAATTTTGTTTTGAATTATATGCATCCGAACTTTTAAGTTTCAAAACAATTTTTACCCTTCGCAGCCTCTACATTAAAATAATTTGCACCTTAAATTTAGTGTCCAAGTTGAAAATTATATTAAAACTCAAAGTTTAGAGTGCATTTAATTCAAATAAAGTTTAGGATTGAAAATTGATATTATGATTAAAGTTTAGGGTGCAATTTAAAATTTATTTTTTACTTTTATTTTTGAGAACTATTTTTATTAATTTTATTTTATTTGTATAAAAAGGTTGTTGATTATTTTCCGCCGTTAATACTTGCCTGTTTGAAATTTATTTATTGATTTTCTTTGATTGGGTAAGGAGTTGTTTTACTCAAATAGCCCTCAAAATTATTATGCTAATTGGTCATGTTTATGGTTTGCTAAAGTTTATTACTCAATGTTTTTGTCTTCTACTTTTAGAAAATGTAATTCCTTAAAAAATAATAGGAGTACTACAAAATAGTATTAGTAACAGCATTTTACAATTATTTTTGTAGTTTTTTTATATTTAAAATATAATTGTAATTTGCAAGTGTCAAATTTTAATTTTAATTTTTATTAATTTTTATTCCACGTGTTCCACCAAACAAAATATTTTTTTTGTACTACTTAACCATTAACATGACATTTCACTATTATTTTTTACATGATTCATATAGTGCATGTTTAGTTATTCAATATTTGGAGCGTTTAGAAGTTTAAATGTAATTGAAAATTTTGTTCTTATGTCTAGTAATAATTTATTTTAAATACAACTTATTTAATTCATAAATATAGAGTTTGGGCCTCAAATGTAACACACTAAAATTAATACGGTGTGTTTGAAATCTAAATACTATAAACACCAGAGCCGGTCCTGAGTTTTTCAAGGTCCAGGGCAAAAAAATTCAAGTGTGCCCTCTTTATACAAATTAAATTAATAAATAAATAAATTAACTAATTATTTTTATTAAAATTATAAGAATTTACAAAAGATAAGGAAAAGCACTTTAAAATGTCCTCGAAGCAAAGAATCATCAAATGTACCTCCAAAATAAAAATATCAATGAAATCGGTAAAACTAATGAAATACCCAATGTAGTTGGCAAGTTTTACTGATTACACAATTGAACTTTTAATTTTTTAAATTACTCCACTAAACTAATTATTATTTTGAAATTGGGTTATTCCATTAAAAAAAATAATCGGACGTTAATTTTTTATCTACAAAACTAATGAATTACCCACTGTAGCTGGCACGTTTTACTGATTACACAATTGAACTTTTAAATTTTCAAATTACCCGATTAAACTAATTAAAAATGACCGTTTTAAATATTTTTAAAAATTATTATTATTTTTAGTAAAAAATATTACAAACTTTAATTATTTTTTTTCCATAAAATGAGTAAAATTTCAAAAAATATAGATTTAAAAAATTAAATTTTTATGACTGATTTTTAAAAACAATCTCTTTTTTCCTTTTGAAAATAAAGTTTATTTTTTTGAATCTATATTTTATAAAATTTTACTCATTTTTTTAAAATATGAAGAATTTTCCAATTTTTTTCTTGAAAATAATATTTATTTATAAAAATTATTAATTTGTTTTTTGAAAAAATTGAATCAATTTTTTTATTTATCATTTACTACTTTTTTAATTTTAATTTCTATTTTTAGTTTTTTTTTTAAAAATTCTAATATTAAGAATGTGTCATTCTGTTAAAAAAGTAAGTAGACATTAATTTAATTTAAAATCATTTTAATTTGTTTGAATCTATATTTTATGAAACTCTGCTCATTTTATGAAGAAAAAAAGTTTCTAATGTTTTTTACTTAAAATAATAATAATTTTATAAAATATTTAAAATAATTATTTTTATTGGTTTGATGAGGTAATTTGAAAAATTAAAAGTTCAATGGTGTAATCAGTAAAATGTGTCAACTACAGTGGGTGATTAATTAGTTTTGTAGATAAAAAATTAACGTCCGTTTATTTTTTTTTAACGAAATGACCCAATTTCAAAATAATAATTAGTTTAATGGTGTAATTTGAAAAATTAAAAGCTCAATGATATAATGAGTAAAATCTACCAACTACAGTGGATATTTCTTTAGTTTTGCTCAATGAAATATAAACAACAAAACATCATTTAAAATATCTTCTTGTTGCACTTTTAGATGCAAAATCATCAAGTATACTATCATATTTAATATTTTTTAACATATCATTTTTAATACATAATATCGTTAATCAATTATTTTATTTTTTTTATACACATAAATACATAAATTTATAAAACAAATTGGGTCCCTCTCAACTGTGGACCCTGGGCGGTTGCCCTAGTGGCCCTTGCCCAAGGCCGGCTCTGATAAACACTATTGCTACAAATGTTGTAAACGCTAATAATCAAACAAAACCACGTGTAGTTGTATTTTTTTAACGTTTAGTGTAGAAAGTAGAAATTGTATTGAAACTCAAAATTTATGATGCATTTAATTTAAAATAAAATTTAGGATGTAAATTGATATTACGATTAAAGTTTAAGGTTCAATTTGGAATTTAATCCTTCTAATAAATTAATAATAATTGAGTATGGTTAAATGGGGTACTACTCACGATGAGATGGTATAGTATGTAGTATCACAAGTGACAAGCCTCATTCATCAGTGATAAAGATATAGACGGATATTTTTATATATATTTTTGATATTTTTATAGCAAAATTATGTTTTTCACTATTATATTTGACAAGTTTTACTTAATACATAATTAAATTTTTAATTTTTTGAATTACCCCACTAAATTAATTAAAATATTAAAATTAGGTCATTTCGTTAAAAAAAGTTGACAGACGTTAAAATATTGCTTATGTGGCAAAAAAAAATAAAAAAATATGGCTTATGTGGCAAAAAAAATCAAAAATAGATTTTCAAAATAAAAAAATTAACATTTTAAAGTTTTGAAAATAATAAAAACATAATAAAATAAAACAAAAAACACAAAAACAGATTTTTTTCAAAAAACAGATTTTTTAAAAAACAGTTTTTTTTAAAAATCAGATTTTTTTTAAAAAAACAGAATTTTTTTAAAAAACAGATATTTTAAAAAAAATAGATTTTTTTTAAAAACGGAACTTTTTTTAAAAATTGAATTTTTTCAAAAAACAGATTTAAAAAAAAACATAATTCTTTTTTTTTTAAATCTGTTTATAAAAAAAAGCTATTTTAAAAAAAATATGTTTTTTTAAAAAAAAGCTATTTTTAAAAAATTCTATTTTTTTAAAAAAAAAACTGTTTTTTAAAAAAGTTCTGTTTTTTTTAAAAATTCTATTTTTAAAAAACTGTTAAAAAATACTGTTTTTAAAAAAAGTCTATTTTTTTAAAAATCTGTTTTTTAAAAAATTATCTATTTTTAAAAAAATTCTGTTTTTTAAAAAAGTTCCGTTTTTAAAAAAATTCTATTTTAAAAAAGAACTGTTTTTTTAAAAAGCTATATTTTTTAAAAATTCTATTTTTTTAAAAATCTGTTTTTTAAAAAGCTGTTTTTTTAAAAAAACTGTTTTTTTAAAAAAACTGTTTTTTAAAAAAATCTGTTTTTTTAAAAAAAACTGTTTTTTTTAAAATTCTATTTTTCAAAAAAATTATATTTTTTTATAGAATTCTGTTTTTTTTAAATCTATTTTTTTTAAAAATCTATTTTGTATTTTTTGTTTTATTTTATTATGTTTTTGTTATTTTTAAAATCTGTTTTTGATTTTTTTGCCACATAAGCAATATTTTTTTATCCTTTTGCCACGTCAGCGCCATATAAGCAATATTTTAACGTCTGTCAACTTTTTTTTAACGGAATGACCTAATTTTAATTACTTTAGTGGGGTAATTCAAAAAATTAAAAGTTCAATAATGTATTAAATAAAATTTGTCAAGTATAATAATAAAAAATATAATTTTACCGATTTTTTTTACATGAATATAATCATGTAAAAATATCAAAAATATGTACATGTCCTAGATTTATTAAGCGTTTTTTGTGAACTCAAAAAGGACAATTGATGCAGATTAAGGTTATCTTTTTCATTTTTCTTATATTTTTGTATATAATAGTACTACTTAATTACTACTCCCTTAATACTACTTAATTACTACTCCCTTCCTAAAAGATTATCGTTTAAGGTTAATGCTCACAGATTAATAAATGTAATTAATACCTAGCAAAAATACTATACTACCCTTATTAATTGTCCCAACTAATTATTCCCTTCTTAATGTTTTTATTCAATTCAACCAATTACTACTTGGATTAACATTGAATTGAATATGAATCATTGGGAATGTTAGAAAACTTTAAATAAGGGTAAAGTAGAGATAAAATAGCTAACGTGTATTGATAAACTCAAAACGACAATCTTTTTGGAACAAAAATTACTTCCTAAAACGACAACGGAGGGAGTACTATTCTAATTTCTAGCTAGCTATAATCCATGTGTTACCCTTAATTTCTCAAATATTCAATTTAAGATCAACCAAGAGCACCAAAATTATTGCATTCAAATATTCAATTCTAGTTTTTGTTTTTTTGCCAGGTCTAGTCTATACCAAAGCAGAAGGCCTTACTTGTGTAGTCACAAGATATGCGCAGTTACATGAATGAATATCACAAGCTTCTACTTCTACTTCATAATTAAAGAATACACAAATACTGGTGTTCCTGTATGTATTATTCAATTATAAATACGCAAACATCACCCAACTTGAAAAAAAAAGAGCTTAAAGACGAGTACTACTGTATGTACGTGTACGTCTTTTATTATTAATTTCATATACTGCAATTAATTGACTGGTACGTGTTTATTAATTAATTTCAAGCAGGAACACGGAAATAGATTGGAATTGGGTTGTGCGCATTCGGAGGCGAGTCCCAAACGGAGAATGCACTTGTGGAGTTGATCCATTTCTCCGTCATCTCGGGGTAGTGGCGATCTAACACATCCCTCAAGCTCTCTGTGTTATTCACCCACTCCAAACCCTTCTTTGTGTATGTTTCCTCATTGAAATTGCTTGTGAAAAATCTATCCCCTTCCAATCTCCTGCATGCATGGATGCTTGTTACCATTAATAATTATTGTGATTCATCAAATCTCGCAGGTAAATTTATTCATCCATGTTAATTTACCTTGATGCCATGATGACAAATATAATGAAGGCGGTCTCACTTATGGCAAAGCCCTTGATTTTCTTCTCTCCCATAAGGCCCACCATAAGATCTAGGTCATCCACATTATCACCGTACACGTCCTGTAGAATATTGATGGTTTCTTCATCATCGGTCAAATCTTTCCATTTGGAGATGGGAATCAGTAAGAGGGCCCTGCGGAAGTCATTGTATCTTGCAACACTTCTCTCCCTGTCCCTATAAACTGCATCATCAATCATACGCATTAGCTCCATATATATTACAACAACATGCTCTCTCTCTCTATATATATATATATAATTTTAAATTTTCCGCTCATCTTAATAAATTATCTGGGTCATCCAAAATTTGAAATAAATTCCATAGTCCATAGTATCAGAGTCACAGCACTATTCCTAGTATATATATATGTTTGGTAATAAAAGAGCTCAACAAAATTATTTTTGACTCACTTTCTAGTGCAGCCAAGTCAACATGATATTTTCTTTCTTTGCCATCTGGATCTTGCGGAACAACGTCCCTGAGCCACATTGGATAATTAAAGAGCTCGAGGGCCCCACTTGCTTGGTGGCCCATGGATACCATTTGTCTTGTAAACCCGATCTCTTCCAAAGCCTTTTCTCCCTCTCGGCCTATCAAATCCGGCATGTACACTCTGCAAGCATGCATTATTTTATCAAATCACATGTTCATATATAATATCATAGCTTAGGACCTCAAATGGCATTAGCAAATTATTTTACTCCCAAAAAATTGACAAATTATGTGATCGAATTGATATAATGATAAAATAATGAATGTTATAGAAAACGGTGTATTGAGTTTCAAAAGTTATTTTTTTAATTATTATTTCTATTAATGTATACACGGATATTGTTGCACAATTATTAGTACACGTACATAGTTATTCCAATGTAATATGAACTTTTCAATGTGTTCAAAAAAACACACAAAATTGGGACACCATCCCAACATATATATCTTTAGTTAGATTAATTCTCATAATTAGATCAACTATAATATAAACGGAGGAAGTATTAATTGGTACAAGCATTACTATATTGTAAATAAAAATTGGTAAATTAATTAAGAAATTAGGCATATATATATATACTGTTTGGATAGTGGCGGGGACTTATTGGGTCCGGTTGGTGCATTAGTATCTCTGAGGAGAAGATAATCAGGTAAGAGCTGGTGCATCCTATAGACACTGACAAACTCTTCAGTCAACGAGTATGGTACACCATGATTCTCTGGTTTCTTAAGACCTACAAAGCCACCCAATATGACTCCTCCAACGTGTCCAAATGTGTCCTTAAATTTCTTCCCCAACAATCCATACCTGAAAATTTAAATTCAGAAAGAAAAATAAAATGATGAACATTATTTAAGTCACAACTTCTATTCATCCAGTCATTCAAGAAAAGAAAGAGAGAATTTATATATAACAAAAATTTAGATTTTCGTAAGACATTTAGGCTATATTTGTTTGGAAGAATTATACTTGATATGACTAATAATTTCTAAAACGTCTTTTAAATAGGGACGGAGGGAGTACTTCTGTTTGGCCTATGCAAACTTTAATGTACATAAAATCAACAAAGAACTTGTAAGTAGTATTGATTTAATTACCAGTTAGCTCGCATTGCAGCACGTAACGTATCGGTCTTGAGAAGTTCAATAGTCCAATCAATGGTGTGGACCTTTGCAATTACAGCAGAAGTCACTAGCCTTGCACGACGGTACAAATCTTCGTCCTCTAGTTCAGGATATTCCTTCTAAAAATTACAGCGTCAAATAAAAAGAATAATCAGAACATAAATTAATTTTATGTTAAGTTAATTAGCTAGACAATTATATATATACACACACACGTAACCTTCAAGGCGTCACAGACTGCATTGTGTTCTTTAATAAAGAGGGCTTGCAAAACGGAAACGCCAGCCCAACTGTTACGAACGTCGCCGGAGATGGCAATTCCGTCTTGGTCATGGAGAAGAAGGCCATCTTTAGATAACTTGAGCTTCCCGTCTTTGAAAGTCCTAACTCTTTGCAACCTTTCTGCATTGCTCCCGTATATTGAACTTGCATCCCTTCATGTTAATTACGTACGGAACAATCGGATTAATTAATTCCATATCAAAATTAAATGATTAACAACAACAAAAACGTAATTAAAAATACAGAAGACGACCAACTAGAGGGATTAAATATTACTACAAGACAAGAGTCGTATCCAATTGATGAGACTAATTGATTTATCTTCTTTATATTCAAATCCCCTCAATCCTATAAGGAATCACTCATCAACGCTTATCACTTGTGTTGTTATATTAATATTATTACATGAAAAATAAGAACAATTAGACACATTTTTATAAATATGTTTTTAATAACATTTAATAGTAAAATATAATATCAAATTTAATGATACACTGAGTTTATTGTTTTGATATTTTACATAATCTATCATATATGTTTTACATAATACATTTGGATCAAACAACTCATGATGTAATGGGATTAAAAAACTTTAATTTGATTAGTCAAAGTTTATATACATTTACTTTGCATTTATTTATGAGGGCAACTTGGTTTTCCGATCAAAGACCCAAAATAAGATAGAACAAAAACAAAGGGAAATTAAGTACATTAAAATAATAATAAAAAAATGATGAAAAAATAATAAAAAAAGAGGTAACGGTTAATAATGGGAGGAGTTTAATCTAGGAATAAGTGTTTTTTATTTATTTATTATTATTTCATTACACAGCTTACCATATTTTAGTAACCACCTCTACCCCCATTTATAATGTAGATAGATATTTTGAAAAAAAGTGAAAATGTATATTATGTATTATTTGATTAAAGTTTCAAAATAACCTTCCCGATGAACCCTTCATTACGCACAATCCTACGGTAACAAGGAGTAAAGTTGGTAAAGGATAAAATTGATGTAAGATACAATCGAAGAATTTCGGATGAGTCACTAATTCCAACAATTATACCAACTCTTTTACTTTAATTATATATATATATATATATATATATATATATATATATATATATATATATATATATATATATATGTCTCTCCATTCAAATGCGAATGGAACTGTTCACCTAACCGCGATGGCTTTTTTTCTTTTTTTCTTTTTTGCTAAATAACCGCGATGGTTTTGGATCGATTAGTATTTAACTATTCTAAATATATCTACTTTGCCTCCATTATTACTTGTTTTTTAGTGTAGAAAATTATATATGTTATCATACTTTATTCCATCCATTTGATGCAAATTAAACGCACAACTTTCCACCAACTCAAGAAAATAAATTAACATAGAGCATAATATACATCTAAATATACAATATTTAATTTGGATGGTAACATATATATATATATATATATATATATATATATATATATATATATCTTGTATTAATTTACTCAAGTTCATTTTGCCTTGAAAATCTACCAACCAAGCAGATCGATATATACCAGGCAGGATACTATATGCATGAAAATGAATACGCAGAAGGAGTGGAATATATAATTAAGATAAAATATTAATTTCATGCATACCACCATGGTGTCCTTGTATTGAGGTGACCACTTTTGATCTCATAAAATCCAGTGGGAACTTCTTTTGTCTTGTAAAACTTGAATGAGTTGAGAGGGCACTCATTTGCAACTTCTCTAGGTGCTTTAAGCTCAATCTACAATTCAATTTTTATGAACACGATCACGATCAGTACAAACTATAAAATTGTACTCTTTTTTTGGTACCAGATGATAAATTTTGAGAAAGAGTATTATTGCTGATTAATTTTATATGGTCTAGATAAAAAGCGTAGTATGTAAAAGATCTAGAGAGCTAGAGACCTGCTGAGTATCCTCCAAGTGATCAACCCAATCATGTATCATAAACTGTATCCAAGATGCTGCTATCATGTTGAATTGCTTTCCTGTGTCGATTATATTTTTACGAGCCAGAAGTTTTGTGGCTACCACCATAGGATCTGGCCTCTTTAGCTGCATATATATTAATTTTTTTTCATGGGACAAAATTTAATCATTATATTAAAAAAAATCAGCAGAGTATTTATTAATTTATATAATCATGCAAAATTTAGTAAACAATTTTTTACGTAATACTTAAAAATATAGTACTATGAATTAATTTGTACCTTATCTTTCTGGTCGACGGGAAGAATGTTCCTGCCAAAGAAAGTTCCTTCACTACCAGCAACTTCGTTGAAAGGATCATTAAATTTACCGTCGGCCGTCCTAAATGGAAAATCGGCTGGGTTAAATCGAATACCAGTCGGAGTTCTACCTACATTAAACAAGTTGTATTCCTCGTGAAGGCGCCGTCGAATTGCTAGATATACCAGCCCCAAGGCTACTGGTAATCGGTGCCATAATATCCCCGACTTATCAAGAGAGTAAATGATCTGCATGCACAATTAAAAACACGTAAGGTCAAAATTACAATCGTACTTCCTCTATTCCAATACTAAAGGTACAACTTTCATTTTGCCTCTTCCAAAAATAGAGATACATTATTAATTTTAGACAGTAACGTATGGATTTCACACGTATAACATACCTACGGTGATACGAAAATATGGATATATAGATGGTGTTTGAAGATATTGTGAAGAAAGAAACATATATATAATGGAGATATTATATATATCTTACAAGAAAGAGAAGTCTATCAATGAGAGTCATTCTTTCTACAATTGGATGAAAGTCTTTATGGATGAATTGGCGCAGAGGTGCAAGCAAGACACCCTTCATGGATTCCATAATTCTAAGCATGTTGTTTCCTTTAACTAGCTAGCGAAGATTCTGAATATTGGAATAGAAGTACTAGTATCACATAATTTGATGTCCTTATATAGGCTATTTATGACCATGAAGTATATATAGACGACACGTAAGGATATATAATATGATACGATAGTAACAAGACATGTTTTCATTTAGTATATAATACTCCTATTAAACGTGTAAAAATGGAGAACGTTGATCTGTTCTCCAGTCATCACAACTACTATTCAAGCAGATGAACTTGGAATTGAGATATAGATCGTGCATATATACTCATTTAGTATAGCTATTTGGATTGGTTTTGTATTTGATTTAGTATAACTATCTTGACCTTTCACTTTTTGCATTAGAAGAGAGAACAATACCCCAGTCCAATTCACACACCGCATATATATATATATATATATATACCCTTCCATAGCAACCGGTTGCTGTGAGTACTGTGCAACATCCCCTTTTTGTACCGTTGATAAACTTATTGGAAGGCTGAGATGAAACATAAATTTATCCCAGCCGGCACAACTTGTACCGGCTTTTATTTTAATATGAGGACCCCACCACAGTCAACATGTTGTCAGTTTATTGAAATAAAATGAATATTTAATATTAAATAATGCTCGACCGACACAGCTTGTACCGGCTCTGCCTTTTTTTATAAAATACATGTAATATGTACTATTTCTTCTTTATGAAAATGAAAAAAAAACATAGAATGATTAATACAACCGAGCCGGTCGAGCATATTACATGTATTTTATAAAAAAAGGCAGAGCCGGTACAAGCTGTGTCGGTCGAGCATTATTTAATATTAAATATTCATTTTATTTCAATAAACTGACAACATGTTGACTGTGGTGGGGTCCTCATATTAAAATAAAAGCCGGTACAAGTTGTGCCGGCTGGGATAAATTTATGTTTCATCTCAGCCTTCCAATAAGTTTATCAACGGTACAAAAAGGGGATGTTGCACAGTACTCACAGCAACCGGTTGCTATGGAAGGGCTCCCATATATATATATATATATATATATATATATATATATATATATATATATATATATATATATATATATATATATAGGGGAATGATCCGTGGAAATCGTTAGTTATTAGCACTGTTTGAACTAACGCTAATCTAGCCGTCTAATATTAGAGTTAATGGCTGAGATGAATGCCCAGCCGCTAGAGGGAGTAGCGGCCAACAATAAATTAAAAAATTCTCTCTCCTGGCCGCTAGAGGGAGTAGCGGCCAGTCAAAACGTCGTCGTTTTGATTGGCCGCTACTCCCTCTAGCGGCCAACACAGAGGATTTTTTAATTTGGCCCATAGCCCAGCCGCTAGAGGGAGTAGCGGCCAACAAAAAAATTGGCTAATTACTGATTATCCTAATTATTCTCGTATATGCTACTTATTAATTAGTAAAATAAAATAATAATTTTTTTTAAGTATAATCAGTAATTATCCCTATATTTATTAATAAAATAAGTATGTATAAGGATAATTAATAATTTTAGTTTTCTGATTTTTAATTATAAATAGGAAATAGTGATTGAATTTATATTATATCCCTACTCAAATATATAAACTCAATCACTATTTCCTATTTATAATTAAAAATCATAAAACGATAATCAGTAAGTAATTATTCTTATACATACTTATTTTGTTAATAAGTATAAGGATAAGTATAATGATAATTACTGATTATCCTTATAATTATCCTTATAATTTTTTATTATTTTATTTTACTGATTAATAAGTAATATGTATAAGGATAATTTGTTAATAAGTATAAGGATAAGTATAAAGATAATTATTGATTATCCTTATAATTATACTTATAATTTTTTATTATTTTATTTTACTAATTAATAAGTAGCATGTACGAGAATAATTAGGATAATCAATAATTGGCCAATTTTTTTTGTTGGCCGCTACTCCCTCTAGCAGCTGGGCCATGGGCCAAATTAAAAAAATCTGTGTTGGCCGCTAGAGGGAGTAGCGGCCAGTCAAAACGTCGTCGTTTTGACTGGCCGCTACTCCCTCTAGCGGCCAGCAGAGAAGATTTTTTAATTTATTGCTGGCCGCTACTCCCTCTAGCGGCTGGGCATTCATCTCAGCCATTAACTATAATATTAGACGGCTAGATTAGCGTTAGTTCAAACAGTGCTAATAACTAACGCTATCCACGGATCATTCTCCATATATATATATACGGCAAGGATCAAGAGCATAATCCTTAAATAACATAACGCCTTAAATAACATAATTTTATCAAAACGACGTAGTTTTGGAGGGACGCGGTGATATTTTTGTAAATACGCGGTGGCATGGTATTTATAAAAATGCCACCGCGTCTTATCAAAACTACGTCGTTTTGATAAAATTATGCTATTTAAGGCGTTGTGCTATTTAAGGATTATGCTCTTGATCCTTACCGTATATATATATATATATATATATATATATATATATATATATATATATATATATATATATATATACAGAAAGCTTCAAAAGCATAATTCTTAAATAGCATAATGCCTTAAATAGCATAATTTTATCAAAACGACGTAGTTTTGTAAACACGCGGTGATATTTTTGTAAATACGCAGTGGCATGGTATTTATAAAAATGACACCGCGTGTTTACAAAACTACGTCGTTTTGATAAAATTATGCTATTTAAGGCATTATGCTATTTAAGAATTATGCTCTTGAAGCTTCCCGTATATATATATATATATTCATATAGGGGTTCCATCCACAGCAACCGGTTGCTGTGGAGCAACCCCTTTTTTGGCCTGTGAACTATTTTTTTCGCTCTGGCCGAAATTTCACATGCCATTAAAGGGGTTGCTACACAGCAACCGGTTACTATGGATGGAACCCCATATGTGACGCCCCCAAAATAGGTATACAACACCCATTCTGAGTCGCCAAATACATGGTACAGAAAGCAAACTATAACTTCAATAATACAATTGTCGTGCAAAATACGACAACACATACTGTGAGTTTAAAAATAAATATTGTCTTCTAGACAATATTCACACTCAAATAAGTTCTCGTTACAATTATTCAAACACTATTTTACAGAAATAGTGAGGACTGCTAAAACATCTTTCTAGAACCATCACTCCGTGCCCCGACTAGTTCCTGCTATGTTCTCACCTCCTAAGAAAAATGGAACAAAAAGAAAAAGGGTGAGCTCAACTAGCCCAGTAAAGAATATTATGACTAAGATAATATACAACAAATTATCGTTAGTCTTCAACATAGAAAAATCTGATAAAATATAATAGCCAACAAGTTTAGATCAACAACTGCAGCGAAAACAGCAATCCATTAGAAGAGTCAAGTAGAGAATAAGTTCTACTATCTTCTAAGATTTAAAAGTCCATCATCAATATTTTATCCCTGTAACAACAATCAATATACATCTTTAATCAAATATTCATCTTTGCACTACAGGCCAAAGATATTCAATTGTATCACCAGTTGGTCATGTTCATCTCAACACTTGTTCATCTTTGCATTACGGGCCAAAGATGTTCATCAGTTAATCATTTATCTTTGTACTACATGCCGAAGATATTTAGTAATATCATCATTTAGGACTGAGGATGATGATTTTTTTTTTAAAGAAAACGAATCCAGTGAAACAGAAGGACAAATAGTAAGGATTCGTATAACAGTTTATCCAAGATCAATTATACTTCATAAATACCAATTTTGAAGCAGAATTTAAAAATAAAGATCAAAACATGGATACAATCAAAGATAGTAACCATAATAGACATCTTGGACAAAAAGAAAAAAAAATTATTTTTCGGTGAATAGCGCCGTATACGTGAATAGTAACCCCGACACAAAAAGTTTCAAATTTGATAAAAATTCAGATCAATACTTCGGCATAATGATATTGAAGAAATAATATCATATATGAAGAAAATAACATCCCTTACCTCAAAATATCAGTACTTCTGATTGAAATATCGGTATAAGGCTGAAGAAAACTTGCACGGATGAATAGAAACTCACAAAATATCTAAATACTCACAAAATACACTCAATAATCTAGAGAGAGAAAGAGAAAAAACTTGTTTCTGGTGTGATTTTTAATTCTAACTTAGCCCTCTATTTATAGGAAAATGTTAGCAGACTTGACCTGCAACCTGATGGCTTTACCTGCTACTATTCTCACCCACCACATTTAAAATAAATTCAGCATATTTCTTCACCAACCACAAGTGGGGCCCACTCAATTATAGAATTTTCCACCAAAATCATTTATAAACCTAATTTCTGAATAAGTCACCTCTTAAAATTCATAACAAATCATACGTTCATTTTTAACGGTTCAAAATTTGTGGACATATACTCAACTTATATATGTATAACATATCCAAAAATTACAACGATCCAACGGTCGGATTAAAAATTATAACTCACACAATATATCTCAAAAACACTAGTTTAATTTTTAATACCTTCATTCCGATAAAAATACTGATAAAACAACTCAACATTAACTCCTTCATTTTTAACCACAATAAATATATCCAACATTTATATCCACATAAAATTAATATTTCCTTATCATATGAATCAATAATTAATTATTCACAAATAATATTACAGAATCACATTTATGACAACCAGGCCATTCCCAGGAAAGAGGGGGTTTTCCAATAAGAATTTCTCCTTATTGGTGCGCAATTAGGTGACCAAACCTCTCCTTGACATAACTTTCTAGACATTGCCAATAATGCTATCTAATAAAATTATTCAAATAATATGAATTATTGATCTGATAATGGGAAATACTGTGCAGTGACAATTATTGAAACAACAATAATATAAAATATCAACGCAGCAATTGTTGAATCAATAAAATAAAATATTGAACAGTAACTACTATAACAATTATTGAGTAGTGCCTTCTTACGTAAGGATCAATAATTCATCACTACTGTGCATCCACGCGTATTACTGTATTTTAACCACCGGGTATTCCAACAGTGTTAACGGTAACAACTACGCCGTTATTTATAAAAACTCAAACTTGTCATTTTCTTCATCCGACAGTTATTCTGTTATGGGGCCCACAAATGACTGCGCCGTCGTACGAATATTCCCCGACAACAAGAATATTGCACGACCAAACGAATATTCCCCGACAACAATGATTATTTTATAACCACTTGTATATTTTGCAAAATTTGCATATTTCACCCATAACCAGAGAATTATATCAAATTAATACCTTATTATTCACAAATATAATTAGAGAAAATTCGATTTTATTTATAATAAGTTGGGGTCTTACAACCTCCCCTCCTTATGAAATTTCGTCCCCGAAATTGACATACGTAGTTGGTGTTTCGAAAAGGTAAGGATACCTCGCTTTCATTTCTGATTCCAACTCCCAGGTCATTTATTCAATAGCATGGTTTCTTTATAAAACCTTAACTTGTGGTATAACCTTGGTGCGTAGGACATGCTCTTTCCTATCCAAGATCTTAACTGCTACTTCTTCGTACGTTAAATCTTCGGCTATCTCGTATTGTTCTAACGCAATAATATGGTTCGGGTCTTTCACATATTTACGAAGCATGCATATGTAAAAAACATTATGAACACGAGACATACTTGGAGGTAATGTGAGTCTATAGGCCACATTTCTTATTCGGTCAAGAATCTCAAATGGACCAATAAATCATGGATTGAGCTTTCCTCTCTTCCCAAATCTTGTAACTCCCTTCCATGGTGCAACACGTAACAATACATGATCCCCAATATTAAATTCCACGTCTTTTCGATGAAGATCCGCATAACTCTTTTGTCAATCTTGTGCCGTTTGTATACGTTGTCGAATCATTTGGATCTTTTCTGTAGTCATGCATACTAATTTTGGTCCTAACAACGTTGTTTCTCCCACCTCGTCCCTGTATACTGGAGAACGACACTTTTGTCCATACAACGCCTCAAATGGAGCCATGCCTATACTTGCTTGATAACTGTTGTTGTAGGAGAATTCCACCAGTGGCAAGTACTTATCCCAACTTCCTTTAAAATCTAGGACACAAAGTCTTAATAGATCTTCAATGGTTTGAATAGTCCTCTCTGATTGTCCGTCCGTTTGAGGATGGTATGCCGAACTGAATCGTAAATTCGTGCCCATAGCTTTCTGTAAGCTAACCCAAAATCGTGAAGTGAATCTTGGGTCACGATCCGAAACTATGGATACTGGCATGCCATGCAATCTCACAATCTCATTCACGTACATACTAACAAGACGTTCAAGGGAATAAGTCTCACGTATCGGTAAGAAATGGGCAGACTTGGTTAATCTATCAACAATAACCCAAATCGCATCTATGCCTTGAGAAACTTTGGGAAGACCTGTAACGAAATCCATAGTAATGTGTTCCCACTTCCATTTCGGAATCTCAAGTGGTTGTAATGGACCCTTTGGCATTTGATGCTCCACCTTTACACGTTGACAAGTTAAACACCTCGAGATAAACTCTGCGATCTCTCTCTTCATATTGTTCCACCAAAATGTATGTCGAATATCATGATACATTTTGGTACTCCCAGGATGGATTGCAAATGGGGTGTTGTGTGCCTCCATCATGATTCTATGCTTCAAGTCAGAATCGTTAGGAACACAAAGTCTAGAGTTGAATCTAAGTATTCCTTCTTCATCGATTATCGCTTCTGGAATAGCTCCTTCTTGCACTTTCTTTTTCATACGTATCAGCTCCAGATCCGTAGCTTGAGCAGCTTTAACTTTATCGATTAAAGTCGATTCTACTCGTATATTCGCCATCATCATGTGGATCCCTAGAGTCTTTAATTCTACCTCCATCCTTTGCAAGTCATACAGAATGGGCCTTTGCATTAACAATATCGCACTCGTACTCGCATATGATCTTCTACTCAATGCGTCAGCTACTACGTTCGCTTTTCCAGGATGATATTGAATTGAGTGATCGTAATCTTTCAATAGTTCAAGCCAACATCGTTGCCGCATGTTGAGTTCTTTTTGGGTGAAGAAATATTTGAGGTTTTTATGGTCCGTATAAATCTCCACTTTCTCCTCATACAAGTAGTGTCTCCAAATTTTCAACGCGAATACGACTGCTGCCAACTCTAGATCATGAGTAGGATAATTCCTCTCATATTCTTTGAGTTGTCATGAGGCATAGGCTATGACTTTCCTATGTTGCATGAGAACGCATCCTAACCCTTTTCCTGAAGCGTCGCTGTATATAATAAATCCATCCGTACCAGATGGTATTGCTAGAACAGGTGCCGAAATGAGTCTCCTCTTGAGCTCTTGGAAACTCTTCTCGCATTACTCGCTCCATACAAATTTTGTATCTTTCCGAATCAACTGAGTTAACGGAGTAGTGATTCGAGAAAATCCTTTCACGAATCTCCGATAATAACCAGCTAAGCCCAGAAAGCTACGCACTTCAGTCACCGACTTTGGTTGCTCCCAACTTTGTACCGCTTTAATCTTCGCCGGGTCGACAGTTACTCCACTTTTTGACACCACGTGCCCAAGGAATGCTACTTCCTCAAGCCAGAACTCGCATTTCTTCAGCTTGGCATAAAGTTTGTTTTCACGAAGCCTTTTAAGTATCAGCTTCAAATGGTGCTCATGATCTTAATGGCTTTTGGAATAGATGAGGATGTCATCAATAAAGACAACAACAAACTGATCCAAATATTCCTTGAATACACGGTTCATCATATCCATGAAAGCAGCAGGAGCATTAGTCAATCCAAAAGACATGACTAAGAATTTATAATGCCTGTACCGAGTTCTGAAGGCAGTCTTTGGAATATCCTCAGTTTTAATCTTCAGCTGATGATATCCAGAACGAAGATCGATCTTTGAAAAGAATTGTACTCCTTGCAACTGGTCGAACAGGTCATCAATGCGAGGTAGCGGATACCTATTCTTGATGGTGACATGGTTTAATTCTCGGTAGTCAATACAAAGTCGCATACTCCCGTCTTTCTTCTTTACGAATAAAACAGGAGCACCCCAAGGAGATGTACTAGGACGAATGAAACGTATGTCTAACAATTCCTGTAGTTGGACTTTTAACTCCTGAACTTCAATAGGAGTCATTCGATATGGGGTTTTAGAAATGGGTTTTGTACCCCGCTCAAGGTCAATAAAGAATTCAACATCACGTTATGGGGGTAGATCGGGAAGTTCTTCAAGAAATACATCAGAAAATTCTCTAACAACAGAAATATTATTCAAATCTAACTTGTCTTTGTTCAAATCCATAACATAGGCTAAGAAAGCTTGACATCTGTTTTTCAATAAACGAATAGCTTTATGGCTTGATATGATAGTGACTGATTTTAGTGGTTTAGTTGTTTGAATTTATATGACAGGTTGGTTAGGAATATGAAAACTAACAACCTTACAAAAATAATCAATTTTGGCATGATGAGTGGTTAACCAATCAATTCCCAAAATCACATCAAAAGCAGGTATCTTTAAAGATATAAGATCAACAGGTAAGGTGATAGTGCCAACTTGGATCATGCAAGATTTATAAACTGTAGATGTAACGAAGGTTTCACCCAACGGAGTTTCAACAGATAAGTCAAAGTCCAATTTCTCCGGAGTCAAGTTTAAATGTTGAGCACAAGTAGGAGAGATAAAAGAATGGGTAGAACCGGTATCTAGTAAGGTATAAACTTCACAAGAGTTCAAGATTAGCTTACCCGTAATCACCTCGTTCGGGTTCCTCGCGTTTTGGCCAGTCACGACAAACGCTCTTCCAGAAACCGCTGATTTCGACTTATCCGGGACAGCCCTTAGAGTCACCATCCCCGTTGAACTTGGTTTTGCTACAGAACAATCCCGAGCTATGTGGCCTTCCTTTTTACAGTTGTAACATACCTTGGATTGTTGTGGACAGTTTGGGCTGATATGTCCCTCTTTCTCGCATTTGTAACATCTAACTGGCGGTCGTTCTCCTCCCCTAGAATTTGTTGTTGGTGCTGGTGCTGCTGTTGATGTCTTCCCGTCATTGTTGAATCTCCTCTTTCTGAAATTTCCACTTGACTCACCTCTCCTATTATCATGGCCACGATGACCACCCGAGTGGTTACCGCCTTTGTTCGTATTTTTCCCTCCTCGTTGGTTATCATCGCTCTGATGACTGCTGTCACCAGTATGACCCTGGTTGTGGTCCCTCGGTTGAACATACTCATTATCTCGCTCTAATAATTGAGCCCTGTTTACAACATCTGAATATAAAGAAAATTTATGAGATATAATATATTGCCGAATCTCGGGCTTTAGTCCTCTCAGAAACATCCTCGTCATTCGTTTCTCATTTTCGACCAAATGAGGTGCAAACCTGGATAACTCTGTAAACTTCTTCTCATACTAGGACACCGTCATGTTGTTTTGTTCCAGTCTGATAAACTCCACTTCCTTCATATGACGAATAATTTCAGGAAAGTACTTGTCATTGAATAGTTTTTGAAACGTTTCCCAAGACATGCTGAGTGCGGCTGGCTAGGTACGCTTCACAGACTCCCACCAGTAGTCTACCTCACCGCGGAACATAAAGGTGGCGAATGGAACCTTCTGTTCCTCCGTGCATCCCAAGACATCGAATATCTTGGTAATTTGCTTGACCCACGTTTCCGCCATGATCGGATTCGGCTTTCCCTTAAATTCTGGTGGTCCCAACTCCTTGAAGTGCTTGGCTGTGACAAGTCGCGCATTGCTATCATTTCTACCCGTATTTTGTGCACGAGTCTCCCTCGTCTGGTTTTGCATGAACTGCAAAAAGCTCCTAAAAATTCCATCATTCATCGTTTACTCGGTAGTGTTGTTTACAGGAGGAATATTGTCTTCCTGTTGCACGTTCTCCTGGTTTATAACTAAAGGTTGTTCCACAGTCTCATACACTCCATTATTAACGTTCTCAGCGGCCATTCTTAAATACTGTCATAAAACAAGGGTTAATTAAACAAATTAACATATTATATAATATCCCTACATTATGACCGACCAACAAATGAGCTTAGATAGGACACACTAGCAAAGAATTTACTCATCTCTCCCCTCCTAGTTCTATTCCCAGATATCCGTCAGAGACCATATCCCTAAGCTTTGATACCAATTGTGACGCCTCCAAAATAGGTATACAACACCCATTCTGAGTCGCCAAATACATGGTATAGAAAAAAACTACAACTTCAATAATACAATTGTCGTGCAAAATACGACAACACATACTGTGAGTTTAAAAACAAATATTGTCTTCTAGACAATATCCACACTCAAATAAGTCCTCGTTAAAATTATTCAAACACTATTTTACAGAAATAGTGAGGACTGCTAAAACATCTTTCTAGAATCATCACTCCGTACCCCGACTAGTTCCTGCTATGTTCTCACCTCCTGAGAAAAATAGAACAAAAAGGAAAAGGGTGAGCTCAACTAGCACAGTAAAGAATATTATGACTAAGATAATATACAACAAATTATCGTTAATCTTCAACATGGAAAAATCTGATAAAATATAATAGCCAACAAGTTTTAAATCAACAACTGCAGCGGAAACAACAATCCATTAGAAGAGTCAAGTAGAGAATAAGTTCTATTATCTTCTAAGATTTAAAAGTCCATCATCAATATTTTATCCCTGTAACAACAATCAATATACATCTTTAATCAAATATTCATCTTTGCACTACAGGCCAAAGATATTCATTTGTATCACCAGTTGGTCATGTTCATCTCAACACTTGTTCATCTTTGCACTACGGGTCAAAGATATTCATCAGTTAATCATTTATATTTGCACTACAGGCCGAAGATATTTAGTAATATCATCATTTAGGACTGAGAATGATGAAAAATATTTTAAAGAAAACGAATCCAGTGAAACGGAAGGACAAATAGTAAGGATTCGTATAACAGTTTATTCAAGATCAATAATACTTCATAAATACCAATTTTGAAGCAGAATTCAAAAATAAAGATCAAAACATGGATACAATCAAAGATAGTAACCATAATAGACATCTTGGACAAAAAGAAGAAAATTTTATTTTTCGGTGAATAATACCGTATTCGTGAATAGTGCCGTATACGTGAATAGTAACCCCGACACAAAAAATTTCAAATTTGATAAAAATTCAGATCAATACTTCGGCATAATGATATTGAAGAAATAATATCATATATGAAGAAAATAACATCCCTTACCTCAAAATATCAGTACTTCTGATCGAAATATCGGTATAAGGCTGAAGGAAACTTGCACTGATGAATAGAAAATCACAAAGTATCTAAATACTCAAAAAATACACTCAATAATTTAGAGAGAGAAAGAGAGAAAACTTGTTTCTGGTGTGATTTTCAATTCTAACTTAGCCCTATATTTATAGGAAAATGTTAGCAAACTTGACCTGCAACCTGATGGCTTTACCTGCTACTATTCTTACCCACCACATTTGAAATAAATTCAACATATTTCTTCACCAACCACAAGTGGGGCCCACTCAATTATAGAATTTTCCACCAAAATCATTTATAAACCTAATTTCTGAATCAGTCATCTTTTAAAATTCATAACAAATCATACGTTCATTTTTAACGGTTCAAAATGTGGACATATACTCAACTTATATATGTATAACATATCCAAAAATTACAATGATCCAACGGTCGGATTAAAAATTATAACTCACACAATATATCTCAAAAACACTAGTTTAATTTTTAATACCTTCATTCTGACAAAAATACTGATAAAACACCTCAACATTAACTCCTTCATTTTTAACCACAATAAATATATCCAACATTTATATCCATATAAAATAAATATTTTCTTATCATATGAATCAATAATTAATAATTCACAAATAATATTACAGAATCACATTTATGACAACCAAACTGTTCCTAGGAAAGAGGGGGCTTTCCAATAAGAATTTCTCCTTATTGGCGCGCAATTAGGTGACCAAACCTCTTCTTGACAGAACTTTCTAGACATTGCCAATAATGATATATAATAATATTATTCAAATAATATGAATTATTGATCTGATAATGGGAAATATTGTGCAGTGACAATTATTGAAACAACAATAATATAAAATATCAACGCAGCAATTGTTGAATCAATAAAATAAAATATTGAACAGTAACTACTGTAACAATTATTGAGTAGTGCCTTCTTACGTAAGGATCAATAATTCATCACTACTGTGCATCCACACGTATTACTGTATTTTAACCACCGGGTATTCCAACAGTGTTAACGGTAACAACTACGCCATTATTTATAAAAACTCAAACTTGTCGTTTTCTTCATCCGACAGTTATTCTGTTATGGGGCCCACAAATGACTGCGCCGTCGTACGAATATTCCCCGACAACAAGAATATTCCACGACCAAACAAATATTCCCCGACAACAATGATTATTTTATAACCACTTCGTATTTTGCAAAATTTGCACATTTCATCCATAACCAGAGAATTATATCAAATTAATACCTTATTATTCACAAATATAATTAAAGGAAATTCGATTTTATTTATAATAAATTGTGGTCTTACAACCTCCCCTCCTTATGAAATTTCGTCCTCGAAATTGACATACGTAGCTGGTGTTTCGAAAAGGTGAGGATACCTCGCTTTCATTTCTGATTCCAACTCCCAGGTCATTTATTCAATAGCATGGTTTCTTTATAAAACCTTAACCTGTGGTATAACCTTGGTGCGTAGGACATGCTCTTTTCTATCCAAGATCTTAACAGCTACTTCTTCGTACGTTAAATCTTCGGCTATCTCGTCTTGTTCTAACGCAATAATATGGTTCGGGCCTTTCACATATTTACGAAGCATGGATATTTGAAAAATATTATGAACACGAGACATACTTGGAGATAATGCGAGTCTATAGACCACATTTCCTATTCGGTCAAGAATCTCAAATGGACCAACAAATCGTAGATTGAGTTTTCCTCTCATCCCAAATCTTGTAACTCCCTTCCATGGTGCAACACGTAACAATATATGATCCCCAATATTAAATTTTACGTCTTTTCGATGAAGATTCGCATAACTCTTTTGTCGATCTTGTGCCGTTTGTATATGTTGTCGAATCATTTGGATCTTTTCTGTAGTCATGCGTACTAATTTTGGTCCCAACAACGTTGCTTCTCACACCTCGTCCCAGCATATTGGAGAAGACACTTTCGTCCATACAACGTTGATATGTTTAAAATATTTTTATTACCTACAATGAAATTTAGTACTATCTCTGTCCCAAATTAATTACTCAATTTTGACTTTTTAAAGTTAAATTGACCATTTTTAAAACTAATCTTTTTACTATTTTTGCTAAAATATAGGTGAAGAGATTATAACCAAAAGAAAATATATACAATTTATTACTAATACCAATTTTTATAATTTTAGAAGTATATTTATATATGCCTAATTATTAATTTTAAAAATAGTCAATTTGACTTTAAAAAAGTCAAAATTGAGCAATTAATTTGGGACGGGGAGAATATATATTTATTGTAACATGTCCTCACGAACATATATGCAACTTGTTATATATAGTATGTCGAAAAAAATAATGTTACTGTTGGGATGTGATTATTTGGGCCTAGCCATGGTGCAACCCAATCTATTTAATGGTCCAGGTCTGGTGATGGCCCATATGTATTTATTATTACAGTGGAGAGTCCTTATTAAAATAGGATTGTGTTTCCTTATTTGGTGGGATAAGGAGGTTTAATTAGGACTCCTACTGTTAATGGGATTCGGGAGTTATAAGGTAATTCTACAAAATGAGTCCTTTTCCTAGTAGGATTCGAGTGGAGGTTGCTTCTATATATATGGCTACAAGCTAGGGTTTGAGGAGGAACACAAGAGATACAACACAAATATACAACTTGTACTATCAATATTATTATAGTGGATTACTCTCTCTCTCCGTGGTTTTTTCCCAATTGGGTTTCCACGTAAATTCTTGTATTCATATTTATATATCTTTATTTATGTTTGTATGAATGTATTTCGTGAGTTTGATATAATCAATTACTCCATCAACCGTTGGCGCTATTTTGGCCTGCTGTTTTGGTGATTTCGTCAGGCGTACAAAATCAGGCGTTAACATTGGCGCCGTCTGTGGGAACGATTGTTCTAATATTGAATTAAAATCACCTATTCATCATGAAGGAGATCCTACACATAAAAGCTAAGTGGTTTCCTTATTTATTATTTATGTATTCTTTTTATTCCTCGGATCTTTCTCCAACAACGAACCCTCCAATTTGGTTATCATTGGATTAATAAGAGTTTCTCTTTCTTTGATCTCACTTGGGTACTCCCTCTAAAATAAATGGGTTTTTAGGTTATTGAGTTAACCATCAAGATGTCAGACGGAAGAGACTCTTCAGACGATTTTGACATGCAATTGACCGAAAACTTTCTGAGTTTTGCCTCAAGGGGCGATAGAAATTAATTGTGATGTGGAGATTCTTTTTTATTAAATTATGAAATTAATATGTTATTGCTACCACTTTGCCTATAATTTAAATTTTGTGAAACAGAGAGAAGACAATAGTCATACATTACAGAGTATGAGCGAGGCACTGAACAAAGACTATTGAGTTTGTTAGGAGATCGGACTGGGACGATTCGGCGCCATTTTCCGGCGCTACTCTTCCGTCTCTGGTGATTCCTTTGCCGTCAAGTCCATCGACAAGCGTAGCCCCAAAAAGCAGGACCCTTCTTCTTCCTCTCACTTGTACTTTACTCTGTCTCTGAAACTATACCCATGTTATTGGGTGAAGAAAGAGATACTGCTTATTTTTAGTAGTGAAACAAATGGGTTCTTGTGTTTCATCTCATAAAGATCCAGAATCAGTTATCATGTTTAAACCGTCTTTTGGGTCTAAATCTGATAAGCTTGTGATGCCAGCGCCAATCAATTATAAGGCCTTGAACAATGTTGACCGTCCGATCGGCGAGCTTGACCTGAAACCTCAGCAATCTTACCAGTCTCGTGATTTTGGGACATGCCCATATAATTGCTTTTCAACAAAGAGCTACTTCTATAACTCATGGATCGTGGCGGCAATCAACTATTCATGGTGGACGATCTCAAAATTAGTCTGAATTATAAAGAAACAGAAAGTGGAGAGCCTGGCAATACTGGCGCGAATCCCCAGGTTCACGAGTATTAACCTGTTAATGATGATGATTAAGATTTCAAGCAGGCCAAGCGTATACAACCTCACCATTCTTCAGATTTCACCATCATCATCCCTTCGGAGCAATAAAAGGATGAGATTAATTCGTCGTTCTGCAAATTAAATCAAGAGATGGATAGTTCGGACTCTGGAGTATTAAAGCAGCATCTCAAATAGAGGAGCTCATGAAAAAATCTTCATCCTGAAAACAGGGCCAGAAACATTTGCCACTTCGCTTTGTCTTCAAGGACATCAACTCCAGCGTCGACGCTAAAGTCAAAATCAAAGTTCAAATTTTAGCACACTTCGACAGTCAAAAATTGTTATCAGTGACACTTCGGGCAACAACAATCCTCTTCGGATAATTGCAGTTTGCCTCGGACTATATCACATCAGTTTCATCATATCTTCGGCTGTCTACTTTCGGCAGATATAAAGTCTGATCGAAGCCTCCCACAAAGATCGGGACGGATACTATGGCGGCATAAGGTCGGAGGGGTTATAAGGTCGGACAAACGTCCTTCGAGAAGGCTTTGATCTCCCGAAAGGAAGCCTCCCACTGGGGTCGGGACGGCTATTTTGGCAGTATAAGGTTGGATGGCGTAATAAGGTTGGATCCTTCGGGAAGGCTTAGTTCTCCCGAAAGGAAGCCTCCCACTGGGGTCGGGACGGCTATTTTGGCAGTATAAGGTTGGATGGCGTAATAAGGTTGGATCCTTCGGGAAGGCTTAGTTCTCCCGAAAGGAAGCCTCCCACTGGGGTCGGGACGGCTATATTGGCAGTATAAGGTTGGTTGGTGTAATAAGGTTGGATCCTTCGGGAAGACTTTGATCTCCCGAAAGGATGAAAATCCCGAGGATTAAAATCCAGCGGATAAAAGTCCCGAGGATGAAAGGCCCGAGGATAAAATCCCATGGCGACTTTTTCAAATAGTCTCTTATAAATAAGTTTCCTTATAAATAAGAGACTGGGGGGCAATGGCGGCATAAGGTTGGAGGGGTTATAAGGTTGGACAAACGTCCTCCCGAACGGATTATTTCCTCCGAGACGGACCGACATCCTCTCGAACGGATTATTTCCTCCGAGACGGACCGATATCCTCTCCAACGGATCACATCCTCCGAGACGGACCGATATCCTCTCCAACGGATCACATCCTCCGAGACGGACCGACATCCTCTCCAACGGATCACATCCTCCGAGACGGACCGACATCCTCTCCAACGGATAACATCCTCTGAGACGGACCGACATCCTCTCCAACGGATCACATCCTCCAAGACGGACCGACATCCTCACCAATGGATCATCGTCCTCCCGAACGGATTACTTCCTTCGGGACGGACCATCATTATCTCGATCGGACAATATCCTTCGGGACAGACCAACGTCCTCCCGAACGATCAAAATAAATATTTATACGGTTCTTCGGAACGAATACGTTTAGTTCCTCGGAACGAACTTTATAATTTATATCTTTGGTAGTGATAAGGTTGGTTCGGTTGTGATAAGGTTGGTTCTCTATATATTTGATGTGTTCGGTGGATTATTTTCGGTAGTGATAAGGTTGGTTCGGTTGTGATAAGGTTGGTTCGGTCGTAATAAGGTTGGTTCTTTTTATATCTTCGGTTGTGATAAGGTTGGTTCGGTTGGTATAAGGTTGGTTCGGTTGGTATAAGGTTGGTTCTCTATATTCGGTTGTAATAAGGTTGGTTCTTTTTATATCTTCGGTTGTGATAAGGTTGGTTCGGTTGGTATAAGGTTGGTTCGGTTAGTATAAGGTTGGTTCTTTTTATATCTTCGGTTGTGATAAGGTTGGTTCGGTTGGTATAAGGTTGGTTCGGTTGGTATAAGGTTGGTTCGGTTAGTATAAGGTTGGTTCTTTTTATATCTTCGGTTGTGATAAGGTTGGTTCGGTTGGTATAAGGTTGGTTCGGTTAGTATAAGGTTGGTTCTTTTTATATCTTCGGTTGGTATAAGTTTGGTTATTTATATCTTCGGTAGTGATAAGGTTGGTTCGGTTGGTTCTTTTTATATCTTCGGTTGTGATAAGGTTGGTTCGGTTGGTATAAGGTTGGTTCGGTTAGTATAAGGTTTGTTCTCTAACAATTTTAGTTCGGCGCATGGGGTTCGGGCATGATATTTTCTCTTCGGCAAATATGGTCGCTTTGTTGGGGATATACTTATATAGTCTCTCATTTATAAGTTCTTTATAAATAAGAGACTGGGGGGCAATATTGGGATGTGATTATTTGGGCCTAGCCATGGTGCAACCCAATCTATTTAATGGTCCAGGTCTGTTGATGGCCCATATGTATTTATTATTACAGTGGAGAGTCCTTATTAAAATAGGATTGTGTTTCCTTATTTGGTGGGATAAGGAGGTTTAATTAGGACTCCTACTGTTAATGGGATTCGGGAGTTATAAGGTAATTCTACAAAAGGAGTCCTTTTCCTAGTAGGATTCGAGTGGAGGTTGCTTCTATATATATGGCTACAAGCTAGGGTTTGAGGAGGAACACAAGAGATACAACACAAATATACAACTTGTACTATCAATATTATTATAGTGGATTACTCTCTCTCTCCGTGGTTTTTTCCCAATTGGGTTTCCACGTAAATTCTTGTGTTCATATTTATATATCTTTATTTATGTTTGTATGAATGTATTTCGTGAGTTTGATATAATCAATTACTCCATCAACCGTTGGCGCTATTTTGGCCTGCTGTTTTGGTGATTTCGTCAGGCGTACAAAATCAGGCGTTAACAGTTACTATAACATAAAAAAGTATCATTTAATACTCACATACATATACATGTATATTGAGGGTCTCTCATGTCAGGCGGATGCCCACAATATGCATGTGTGTGTATGTGAGTATTATGTGATTATTTTTTATGTGATAGTAGCATTCTTGTAGAAAGAATAAAAAAATTGAATTATTTTGGTGTTTTTATTATAATCGATCGAATAAAAAATTGAAAATGAATGCAATTTGTTATGTTAAGGCGGCTTTTGAGTTTACGTACACATGGTATTTACAACTTACCATCGATAAACAAATTTTAAAAGATGACCACCGTTGATTGACTTCTTCCCTTAATATATATATATATATATATATATATATATATATATATTACATCTCACAAATATGTAATACTATATATATACATAAATATACAGTCAACTTTCTATACGGATGGTCTGCATGCGGACCATCTTTAGCGACGGACAAAATTGTCGCTAAACTCGTCGTCACAATGTCTGAAACGGGCTATCGCAACGGTTCAGACCCTATGGCGATGAGTTTAGTGACGATTTTGTCTGTCGTTAAAGATGGTCCGTATGTGAACCACCCACATAGAAAGCTCTCTGCATATATATATAGTTCGGATCTTAAGCTCACCCATTATCCAACTCACTCGAGCTCACCCCCGTTTAGAAACGGATTCGACAACGGCTCAGTCATACAACTGTCGTCTGTACTTTTAATGACGCTATATATTGTACGTCGCTAAAAGTATAGACGACGGTTGTATGACCGAACCGTCGCCGGGTCTGTCACATATATATACACATGACTTTTTAATATTTTCATGTATATATATACATGACTTTTTAATATTTTCACATGAAAATCGTCACTATAGATCCTATAGCAATAATTTTTATTGTCGCTATATATCTGTAACGACACTTTTTATATAAAAATATTAAAAAATCATGTAAAAATAGTGATTTACTATATATATTACAAAGTTTGGTTTGGCTTACATACTCGGAAATTTCTTCACAATTTCTTTTCCCTTTTACTTGAAATGGAAAAGTCTATACCATATATTAACTTTTCTATTTCCAAAATAGCAACTTGCATGGTTTATCTTTTGACCTAAAAATGGAGTTGAATAAAACTTACGTGATAGATATGTTTACAACTAATAAATTAAAATTACTTTTTTATGTACCTCCACACGTACATGCATCTTGTTTACCATGGGGACTCAGTTTATTTTTTTATTGCTAGCTAAGAGCTACTTCTTCTTCTCTCTTTTTCCATCTTTAGTAATTTATATATACTCGTTTTATTTTAAATTATAAGATTATTATTAATTTTTGTAAGTCAATTTGATATAGTTTCAAACTCAAAATTAAGATGATTCATTAAAGATAATGAAAAAGTAAATCTTTCATTAATTAGATTTTTTGAAATAGTTTGTAATATTCATCAATATTGTATTGACTAAAATTAAGGAATTCATGTCAATTTTAAGTTTGAAAATTGTCTTAAATTGAACTTAAATGCATTTAAATTTTACTTATTTATATTTTTATCAGACTGAGGATTAAAATACCGATAACTAAAATTCAAATAAACTCGAATTTAATTTTCATGTCCGGATAGAATAGTTTTTAAATTGCAAAATATTGCACAAATATTCTCTAGTCTCACTCACTACCTACAAGACATGGATATCATTTAAACCCGGGTACAATTACATCACTCTGGACATGAATATAATCAGTCACAAGTTGGCTTACCATTTAACCGAAAACCAATTTATATATTAATTAATAACATTGCATAAAAATTAATTATTGTACTCCCTCCGTTTCTAAAAGATTATTATTTTAAAAAAAATTATTCTAAAATATTTATCGTTTACAATTTTCGAGAAGAATAAATTATTTACTTTTCTATATTACCCCTACCTTCTCTCATTGTCCCAAAAAATTCTCTCCCTTGTATTAATAGTTTTCAATTTCCCATAAAGGAGTAGTGATGGAATTTCAAACAAATTAATTCAATTTCCCATAGTATTAAATAATTTTCTTAATTTATGTGCAAAAATCTTAAACGACAATCTTTTAGGAACGGAAGTAGTATTAATAACACCGCAAAATGGGGAGAACAAAGTTGGTAAATAAGACCCACATTCCTAGAATCTCTAGTTTTGGAAAGAGATAGAATATATTTTTTGAGAATTGATATTTCTGAAAGGCTCATTCCACGTGTGTTGGGTATACATTGGATCCAGTTTGCATGGTGCCTGGTGGGTTGCAGTCTACATAGAGTTTGAATTCACGTGAGATTCGATTTTAGTAGATTGAGTCTTTAAAGGAATCAAATATTCCAATTTATATTTGGTTTTTAAATCCAGAAAGAGATATTGGGATTTGAATCAGCTTACTTATTTTTAGGAGATCTTATACAATCTCATTAAGGAATTATACATAATGAGTAACTCTAATCCAATACGGGGAATGACTCAGAGAAGGTGGTGAGATCACTATAAATATAAGATTTTATACTGATTCTAAGGTACACACAACTCATTATTATTATTTGGCTTAAATATGAATTAGTACCCTAAACTATAAGCCATATTCTACTTCGGTGATCCACCTTTCAATTTTGTCAATTAGGTTATTAAACTATCAATTTTTTCCAATTACACAAATTGAACACGCCACGTCAGCAATTGCTGACGTGGCTAATTTAAGTGGGACCTTAAGACTCTTATGTGGCAAAAAAAACTATATTTTATTCATTACATAAATAAATCTTTTTAAATCATGGACAAAATGGTCAAAACCTAATTTAACAATTTTAATTAAAATAAAACAAACATATGTATATCAGTACAAAGATAATTAGAATTGCCCAAATCGATCAAATCAACCAGCTCACCCAAATCCAATTCATCTAACGAGACCACTGGCTCTCCCCAAATCTAATTCATCGATCAAGACCACCAGCTCTCCCCAAATTGAATGAAAAAACCTATCTCAACCGAAAGCGAAGAACTTCTGATAATCAAGGGTGGTTGCCCCTCTCTGCCATAACTTATGATTTCTCTTATCATTTGTTCTGAGCCGATGATTTCACCAAGTTCCCCGGAGAAAGCAACAGCCCTTATTGCATCTCTGCCTGCAAACAAACATAACCACCTCTCTTTCTCTCTTTATATCTACGTCTGTATGTATGTATTGTTTGTAAAGGGTTTAACCCTTTTTCTTTTCTGTACAGTCGCCGTGGTTGGCCATTGCGTCGTTTTCTTTTCTCAAGTAAACTCTCATGTACCAAAAACAAAGCCTCCTGAGCAGGGGAAAACGAGGGCATTCGCCCATCCGGATCCCGCCTCCGGGTATCTGAAATCTCGATGATCCTCTCTTCGTCCCCGAGAATCAACTCATGCAGGTTGATCCAAGCCCCACTGTGCTGCCTAATGGCCTTAATAATGCTACCGGACTTCCCAATCACACTACCGGCCTTAATGTCATGGCATAGAATTCGATAACTAGTAGTGACCATAAAGTTAGGGTCTTGAATTTTACGGTGGTGGTGAGGAGCGGCGTATTGGCTGCTGATGTTGTTATTGTACCGTTGCTTGGTCCTGGGTAGGGGTTGGGGATCGTAGTCCTGGTCGTAGTAGTACCGCTTAGATCTTGACCTATCCATTTTTTTCAAATCTCAGGTCAGATTGGTCAGTGACGACCTAGGATTCGTTGTTCTCCAAGTTGAAAGTTTTAAGGTTCCATGGGAGGATGTTCAGAATTCCCTTGTCATTTCCTTTCTCTTTTGTTTGCAAACTGGAAACCCTAGATTTGATAATTATTTCCTTTTTTTGGTAGATTTTGGGCTGGATGAGTTTCTCCATGTTCTCATCTTCATGTTGTGGGTGATTTTGTTGAATCTTGTGAATGGCGAGTAGATCTAAGAACCTGAGACATAACTATGGAGGTTGGTGTTCAAACAGAGAAAGAGAAACGAAGATGATGGAGGTTAAAGTAATTTTTGTTAGTTTTAATGTGATTTGACGAATTTGCCCTTATTGTATAATAAATATTTAAATAAATATTAAATTAATATTTTTTTATTTACACATCAGCTGCCTAATGACCCACTTAAATTAGCCACGTCAGCAATTGCTGAAGTGGCGTGTTCAATTTGTGTAATTGGAAAAAATTGATAGTTTAATAACCTAATTGACAAAATTGAAAGGTGGATCACCGAAGTGGAATATGGCCTATAGTTTAGGGTACTAATTCATATTTAAGCCTTATTATTTAGCACTAAAGCTTTTTGCTTTTATTGTTAAACCTTGTTCAGCCTGTATTTATTCTCACACCGTAGCTATCTCCCGACGGCACAAGCCATCAAACTTTTGGTGTGTTTATCGTTTCTGTGCAGAATTAGACGTGTTTTTGGTAATTGAGTCATGTGAACGAATTTTAACGTTAATAACGTAAATATTAAATAAAATTTACATTCATGCGACTGAGAACTTATAAAGATATTAAATTCCACTCGTGAATATAACAATACCCTATTTATTTATTTTTAATTTCTTTTTGGGAGTAAATGAGAAAATTAAGGAAATGTACCATTCTTCCAAGAGAGAGAGTGTGTACGTGTCACCAAGAAAAAGGAACAACAAATGTTAGTTGGCCTAAACATTGTACTCCATCCGTCCCTAATTATTTGACGTTTTAGAGGTGGACACAAGAATTAAGATAATAATTAAAAAATATTAAATATAATACTTAATTATTTATAATACTCTTAAATCATCATTTATCAGTTATTCATACTCTCTCACATATTTATCCATAATTATCTCCTAAAAAAATTTCATGCCTCATTTACTTATTAGTTTCTCTCTCCAACCATCCCCATAAAAAATGTATCCAATTCTTTAGAAATTATCTACACTCTCCCCCTCATAATATACAGAACTTGAAAACTTCATTTTTCATATTTTTCATTTTAAACACATAAAATGGCGCCATGCACTTTAAAAAAAAAATTGTTCAATTTTTATTTTGTTAACTTTCCTACCATTTTTTTTATATAAAAAACTATGTAGGCCACATGAATTTTTAAAAAGAAAAAAATATAATTTCTTAACATCATAATTAATCTGAGGAGAGGAAGAGACAACTGAAAAACGTGATAAATAAGAGAAAAAGAGAGGGAAAAGTAAAAAACAAAAGAGTTTTGTTGGGATAATAAGAGAGAAAAAGTTAAAAGTATCAAAAAAATAGACAGAGTAATGAGGGATAATTTTAGAAAAATTATCATTAATTCTCTTAAATTTGAACAAAGGTCAAATAATTAAAGATAAATAAAAAATTTTAAAATATCAAATAATTAAAGACGGAGAGAATAACATATAGACCGGCTCTTTCAAGCCCAAAACCCACGAGAGAACAACATTGTTCAGGAATGAACCAACCCAAAGATTCCCTACAAGTTCCAATGCAAACTTAACTAGTAATTAATTTACTACGCATTTTTATTTTGTTAACTATTACTCCATAAAAGTTACAATTGATGACAAGATAATGAGTCTATAAGTTGTAACAAGTAAGTCTAACATTGAAAGATATGAAAAAAAAAAATTAACTATATATAAAAAATTAGGATTAATTACATATAATAGTATATTTATGAAAGTAATTACAAAAATTATACACTCATAAAATAATTACAAAAGTAAAATATTTTATCATTTTTATTATTAATTTTAATACAATTAAAGGTCCTTAAATTAAGGGATTAATATTAATGGGCAGTTTCCTTAATTTAGGGGATCATTATCTGGTGGTTTTTTATTTCAAACGCATGATATTTCTCTCTCTAAAATCTTCTTCTTCTTCTCTTTCTCGATAACTTTTGTTCTCGTATTTCTCTCTTCTTCTTCTTCTTCATCTTCTTCATCACAGTTTGTTAGACAAATTGGTGGCGTAAATTAATTATTTTTTAATTTACTTTTGTTGCACTTGTTAATCAACAAATCACACAGTCGAATACGCGACTTTCTCTCTCCAACTCTCTCTCCAACTGAAAGGATTCTGGTTTCTCTCTCTAAGGACTGTTTCTAATTTCTGTTAATTCCCATTCTACTAATTAATTGTCAATATGATCATATATATACGCTATGTTTCTAACAGAATGGAGTATTGATTGTCTGGATTTGTGTTGTTTTTATGTTTTATATAGAATGATTGATACAAGGAAGAAGGATGGAAAGAGGAAAAGAATAACAGAGTGTGATTTTATTAAGGACTTGAAGAAATTTATTTGGGTTTGTGCAGTTGGATTCTGATTTTGATGTTCCTGTAGTTAAGACAGAAGCTCAAGTTCATAGCCAGAAGATATTTTCAACACAAAAAATTTTAAAGGTGTGCTAATTTAAATTTTGTTATTGTTACTATCATATAACTATTTGGTTACTTCTGCATTATATTTTGGTTACTGATTTTTGTTGTACATGTTGTTTATGTATTGGTTACCATTAAAACATATTTTGGTTACTATCATATAAATGTTCGGTTACTTCTTTAGTAAGTTTTTTGTTACTGTTAGTTTATGATTTGGATACCATTTTTGTTCCCTTGAGTTGGGATTTTGGGTACTATTTTGTGCTGTTCTGGTTACCATGTATTTGGTTAGTATACATAGATTGACTAAACTGTGTTTGGTCTATATGTTGTTTATGTATTGGTTACCATTAAAATATTTTTTAGTTACTAACATATAATTGTTTGGTTACTTCTTTAGTATGTTTTTTGTTACTGTTAGCTTGTGATTTTTGGTTACCATTAAAATATATTTTGGTTACTAACATATAACTGTTTGGTTACTTCTTTAATATATTTTTTGTTACTGTTAGCTTATGATTTTTGGTTACCATGTATTTGCTTAGTATACATTGATGTATTATATTTTTTATAAATCCCTTCAAATATATTCTACAAGGTTTATGTTATTTTCTACTTTCATTTCTACAAACACATCCTACATGGGCTCTCTATTCACTAATCGCAAGGTATTTCTCTTCCTCCCACAGGTTCATAATGCGTAAGTCTTTTCTAGAGAATGAGAGCAACCATGAAGAAGAAAGTAGCAACAACCAAAAAGCTCAAGTTTCAAGAAGATTTATACCAAATTTTGATTAGTTCAGTTATCGTTGTTTTATCATTATGGATTATGTTTCGTACTTTGATTTTTGTTGGATATCCATAACCATTTGTTATGGTTAGTGAGTACGTAATGTTTATTGGAGCTTATATAAATGAAATTACATATTTGATTATATAATCAATTATTTGACATTATTTGTTGGTTCGTATTAAGTTGTGTCTGATACATTATTTTAAAGGTGCGGTTTGGTAACCAAACATGTATAGAAGGGTAACTATTTTATTTTTTGGAAGTAAGCAGATAGTTACAAGCTTGTATCAGGACATATATCAAGTGTTAAATGTATATGTGAGAGTATACATGGGTTGCCTAAACTAGGTTGGATATACAGGTTATTTCTGTTTTGGTTACCATTAAAACATGTTCTAGTTACTTTTTATATAACTATTTGGTTACTTCTTTATTATATTTTGGTTACCATTAAAACTCGTTCTGGTTACTATCATATAATTATGTGGTTACTATTTTATTATGTTACATTATGGTTACTGTTATTTAATGGTTTTTGACTACTATTATTGTACAATCAATGTGGTATTTTAGTTATTATTTATTGTTTCTTTTAAGTTGTGTTTGCTACATTGTTTGAGATGTACAGTTAGTAACCAAATATGTATATAAAGGTAACCAACTATTATTTTTGATAGTAACCACAGAGTTACAAGCTTGTTTCAGGACATATATCAAATGTGAAGTGTACATGTCATAGTATAATTGGGTTGCCTAAACAAACAATATCACCTTCATTACATGATGCTGGATACACAGGTTGTTTTATGTTTTGGTTACCATTAAAACATATTATGGTTACTGTTATGTAACTATTTGGTTACTTATTTATTATATTTGTTTTACTGTTATTTAATGGTTTTTGACTACTTTTGTTGTACAATCAATGAGGTATTTTAGTTATTATTTATTGTATCTTTTAAGTTATGTTGGATACATTGTTTGAGATGTACAGTTGGTAACCAAATATGTATATAAAGGTAACCAACTATTGTTTTGATAGTAACCAGAGAGTTACAATCTTGTTTCAGGACATATATCAATTGTGAAATGTACATGTCATAATATAATTGGGTTTCCTAAACAAACAATATCACATTCATTACAGGATGTTGGATTCACAGGTTGTTTTATGTTTTGATTACCATTAAAACATATTATGGTTACTGTTATGTAACTATTTGGTTACTTATTTATTATATTTGTTTTACTGTTATTTAATAGTTTTTGACTACTATTGTTGTACAATCAATGAGGTATTTTAGTTATTATTTATTGTATCTTTTAAGTTGTGTTGGATACATTGTTTGAGATGTACAGTTGGTAACCAAATATGTATATAAATGTAACCAACTATTATTTTGATAGTAACCAGAGAGTTACAATCTTGTTTCAGGACATATATCAATTGTGAAATGTACATGTCATAATATAATTGGGTTTTCTAAACAAACAATATCACATTCATTACAGGATGCTGGATACACAGGTTGTTTTATGTTTCGGTTACCATTAAAACATATTATGGTTACTGTTATGTAACTATTTGGTTACTTATTTATTATATTTGTTTTACTGTTATTTAATTGTGTTTGACTACTATTATTGTACAATCAGTGGGGGATTTTAGTTATTATAAGGGTAACCATTTTAGTTTTTTGTTAGTATCCAAATAATTAAAAACTTATATCAGAACAGTTATCAAGTGTTTAATGTACATGTGAGGGTTCCCATTTATCTAGCTGATGGATACTTTTAAATTACATAGTTATAAAAGTTATTTGGAAATGGTCTATGCCAGTTGGTAACTAAATATAAATATAGAGGTAACCATTTTATTTTAGATGGGTAATCAAATTTACATAAAAATATTTCAGAACAGTTACCAATTGTTCAATGTATATGTTTACTTTATATTGATAACTCATGATGGAATCAAAAATTAAAATATTAATCAACATCAATTTTGGTTACTGTACACCATCAAAAATGTTACCAACCATGTGGTTAATAGTTACTAGCAGTAAACAATTATATACTCCTGTAAATAATTAAATTTATTGTATTGGTTACTGTCAATAGCCATTGTCTAACAACTGAATAAACATTGTAAAGTAACCAAATTAATATTAGACAGTAACCAAATTACATAATTTTAGTAACTAGAAAATAAACCAAATTTTTACATGCAATTTTGAAGGCCTAAATGATGGAATTCGACCAAAAAACCCTGCAGTTCACCAGCGAAGCTAGTGACTTTTGATCGTTGACCCGTTTCCAATGAAATTAGGATCTAAAAACGCCAAAATCCGACACTCCAAACTTGACAGAAATTGTCAAATTATCACTGCAACCAAATAAACATTATACTGTAACCAATTAAATAGTATACAACAACCAATATAAATAATCAGATTAGCAGTTGTATGAAGGTAACCAATGTAGTCAATAAGTAACCACCAATATAAAAGAAATAATTATAAAATATAATAATATTATAGAGTAACCAAATAAACACCTTATAGTATCTAAATACATATTATACAGTAACCAAGACAGCATTAGACAGTAACCAAATATTCAGTAACCATTATAATAATGTTACACAGTAACCGAACCAGCATTAATCAGTAACCAATATATTGTTACACAGTAACCAAGACAGCATTAGACAGTAACCAAAACAACATTAGACATTATAATATTATTCAGTAAACAAGACAACATTATAGAGTAACCAACAGTTCTATGAAGGTAACCAAACTCATTTAAAAATTATAAAGCCATCAAATAAACATTATTTAGCAAACAAATACACAATTATCAGTAACTAATTTATATATATTTAGTAACCATAATAAAAAATATATCAATGAATCATCCAAACGTTATAGAATATTGTAGTAACAATTTGAAGTGTGAAAAACTTAAGAAAGGTAATCAATATAGGAATTCGTGGTAACCATAGGTAACATGCATATGAATTTTAATCTCACATACCTCAGTATTTATATTTGTATCGAAGTTGCTGTGATTTTGTATTCAACAATCACTGCCGTTCGATTGTACTGTTTCGTTACTGAACTTGAAGTTGTTGTTGATTTTGTATGTTATTTTTGAAAGTAATATGCACACAAGCCAATCATGTTTGATGATAAAGCATATACTTTGTAACAATCTTATTCATTTATTAATAAAAAGTATTAATTTATTAAAGGCTTTTAATTATCTACATGATGCTGTTTTATAATATGTGATAAACCCATAGTTTTAAGCAATGCTTTTAGAATAATGATGATGATCATTCTAATGAGATCTAAATTCTTAGAAAGCTTAAAACTAAAATAGTTCCCAATCGTTGGATTACTAAATTGGGGATTAGTGAATCCGGATAGATTGGTACATACGTTGCTTGCTCATTGGATGAGGATGATTGATCTCATGATCATTTGTGTGGAGACACTAAAGCAAGTATGTAGGTGCTTATTAGAGAATAAGTTCACTGAACGTGACTCACTAAGGAATACCTAATGGAGTTTTACTTGCATGTCAATAGGAACTCCTGTAGTGATAGTAGTACAAGTGATCCTTGGACTTGAGATCATCATAGTATCTTGTGTATGATGAGTTATACTTTGACTTATTTCTTAAGACCCTTAGGGTATATCAAAGGGTATGCTTGGGTATAATAAGTTGTACATGGAGATAATGTATGATCAATAAAGAATCTACCACTTCTAGTAAAAGAAGAGAAATGTCCTATGTGATTCGATAAATGACAACCCAGTAGTCCTTGGCCAAGGCAGAATGAAATTAGAAAGGAGTTTCTAATTTGCATATTTTGGAGTTGTGCATTTAAGGATCGAAATACATATAATTGAATAAAATAAGACTTGACAGTAATTCCATGTCTTATATTTAATTGGGACATTGTATGGTGGAAGGATTGAATTGTACGGTAACTATTTACTCAAAGGTTCTTTTATGATTAATGTTGAAATCTATATTATCTGGAAAGTCGTTGATCGCTAGGGAGGCTTATCCCTATTGTAGAATAAATATTATTTATTTAAATAAATTATTAGTTTAATTTATTTATTTAAATAAGATTAGAATTGTTCTAATTGATTTATCCACAACCGGTTTAATATTGAGAACCTAAAGGGTCACACCATAAAAGGAAGAATAATTATTTAAGAAGTTAATGGCATAATCGTAATAATAAGTTAAGTATATTTAATTTAATCTATGGTGATAGAATAAATTAAATGGCTTAATATTTATTATTTAATATTTTGAAAATATTAAATATAAATTAATAAGAGGAGTCTTATTATTATTATTATTACTATTATTATTATTTAATTCCTAAAGGAGTTTGGGAATTAATTAATAAAAGTACTCTCAAATATTCCTAATAGGATTAGGAGGGAAAATTAGTTAAAGGAGTTTAATTAATTATCCCTAATAAGATTAGGGAGCCCATTTAATTAAAAGAGTTTAATTAAATAAATAATACCTTATTTTTAATAGGGTTACTTGATATCTTTATAAGAGGAGTCTTATATCAGATATCTTATATACGTTATTCCAATTGTTGGAGAGTACGCTATAGAGATAGAAAAACTAGGGTTTAGCCAACCACCCATCTTCTTGAATTCTTCTCCTTCCTTGGTGGATCACCTCTAGAGGCCAAACACTTGGGTGGCTAACGTTGATCAAAGGAAGGAACCAAACCCGGTGGATTCAAGTTGAACGCAAAAAGGATAGGAGGTGAACTTGTACCTGAGGAAGCTCGGATCTTCAAGGGTATGGTTCTTGTTCTTTCTTTTCGTTTAATTAATAATTGTGCATAAAGGGTGATCCGGGTTTATGGTTTGTAAAAATTTTAAACTCTGATTTTACATGTTTCCGCATTATTTTTGCAATTTGATTGCGTTCATGAATATTACAAACCTAACAGTGGCATCAGAGCCAAACCTTTATGCAAATTATTAATTATTTTAATTTGATATGTATATTGATATATATTTTGAACAATTTAATTGGGCATTATTTTATTGTATAAAATTTAAAAAAAAAAAAAAAAACGTATCCTGATTTCATTTTTGCCGAATCCATGTTATTCAAGAGAAAAGGATAGTGACGGTTTGGTTAATATCAGGAGATTCATGTGATATACTCATCCTGCAATCATGTACTTCAAGGGTCATTTAAAAAAAAAGAAAAAGATTACGTGGCCTTGTAATTACTAACACTTAACAGGAGGAGTTTTGTACGGTTTTTAATATATATATATAGATATATATAGCAGCCGTATTATATATATAATATATATTCTTAACTATTTTCTAATTAAAATAAAAGTTTATTTTAATTTTAAAATAAAAAGTTTATTTTAATATTAAAATAAAATGTTTTATTTTAATTTTAAAATTAAATTTCATGCTAACTAATTAGAGTTGGAATTGGATTCCATGATAACTAATTGGAGTTGAAATTGGATTCAATGTTTCCTTAAATAAAGGAGTTTATTTAGATATGGAATAAGATTTCATATTATTCAAAATAAAGAAGTTTATTTGTGAATAGAAAAATGAATCCATCTTTCCTTAAATAAAGGAGTTTATTTAGATATGAAATAAGATTTCATATTATTCAAAATAAAAGAGTTTATTTGTGAATAGGAAAGAGAATCCTAATTTCCTTAAATAAAGGAGTTTATTTAGATATGAAATAAGATTTCATATTATTCAAAATAAAAGAGTTTATTTGTGAATAGGAAAAAGAATCCATCTTTCCTTAAATAAAGGAGTTTATTTAGATATGAAATAAGATTTCATATTATTCAAAATAAAGGAGTTTATTTGTGAATAGGAAAGATAATCCGTGTTTTCTTTAATAATTTTTTTATATATATGGAATAGGATTCCATAATTAATTAAAATAAAGGAGTTTATTTTGATTAAAATTTTGATTAAAATAAAATAGTTTATTTTATTCAAAATTGGATAAATTAAAATAAAATAGCTTTATTTTGATTTAAATTTGGATTAAAATAAAGGAGTTTATTTTGATTCAAAAATAGATTTTATACTAACTAAATTTGCCCATTAAATGATATCAATATATATTAAATGTTTATTATTCATGAGATGAATGTTATTTATTGATGCATATGGTGATGTGTATGATAATAAATGAGATTGATTATGAACTATTGACCAATGCGATTGGATTTTATTTTAGTTGGACGCATGAATGTATGGGTTTTATTAAATGGGGTCTGCGTACCTCGTCTTCTCTAATTTTTCTTAATGTAAATTCTATCTCCCTCCTATGTACTTCCCCTTGACTGCTGATCAAGGTTTCTATTTATTTTAAATAGTTTTGTAATAGGAATAGTTAGAATTAATTTTGAAGAATTAGAGATCAAGGATCAAGGAGCGCGTGAAGACCCGTTTGTAATGAAGCCCGGGTTTAAATGTAATAGTTATATTTAAATATTAATTCTTGCACCCCTAGGGTTTGACCTTTTGGTTCACTTGGTGGCTCTAGTGAACCAAACTAGAATAAAAGTCCATAATCAATCCAGGTAGAATATAGTATTCTATATGTGCATGCTTATATTATATATATTATATATTATGCAAACATGCTTCGCATGTTAATTAATATGACGCGTATTTTATATATATGTGTGCATGCGCGCTAAACAAGATGAGACATATTAATAACAAACCCCTCAAATATTTTATATTAAGTTGTAACGTTCAAAGATATTTGGAATATCGAACGTCGCCTTCTAGCATGATAGAAACAATAGAGTATTGAATATTTAATATGAGTTTGTTGTGGACACACAAGGCGAGTATTAAATATTTAAGATGTTGTTTTTATTACATATGATGTTTATAAGGAATTGAACATTACTGCTTTGTTGTGCACACACAAGGGCTGTAGTTTTCTCTTCACTTATATGGAAATGCTGGGTCTGACTTAACTTAAATCATTTTAGTTCGGATGTGCACACACTTGACCATTACGATTTAACAGGCAAAATACAAGGAGTTACATAGTTGATGTAATTGACAAGAGTTGTCTACCTATTTATTTATATATAGTTTGTTGTGCACACACAAGGCTATATACATTTGAAATGAGATCCTTATTCTCACTAGCATATCTTTAATTAGATTTTGCCGAACTATATAAGTGAGGGTAATATAGTTTGAAGAAAATAGTGGGAGATACCAATTTAAAACAAGACCTAAATTATTTTGGTAATTAATAAAAGAATTTATGTTAAAATGTTGTTAATTACAAATTCATTTATAGAATTTTACAATGTCTAAAATTACTATCACTGCGTAGCATATTAGATGCTTATTTAACCGGACCAAATTAAATGGATTGGTTAAGGAAATTGAGAATAGTTCTCATGGCTGAAAAGCTATCTTATGTCCTTAATACGCCTATCCCTGCAATGGTTGTAGACAATGCCTCTGAGGAAGATATTGCTGCTTTTAGAAAGTGGCTAGATGATGCACAGTTGGCTCAATGCATCATGCTCGCATCCATGAGTAACGAGCTTCAGCGTCAGCATGAAACTATGGATGCTCCTATTATATTCCTGCACATCAAGTAGTTGATGGTGAGGAAAGTAGGACTGATAGATATCAGATATCTAAGGAGCTCTTCCGATCTAGAATGACCAATGACACTATAGTACAGATAAAAGTCCTTAACATTATCAATTTGATTGATCAATTAGGACAACAAGTTTTGTCATGGATGGAGAGTTGAGCCAAGATTTGATCTTGCACTCACTTCCGGACTCCTTTCACAATTGTTGTGAATTTTTCATATGAACGAGCTAGATATCAGCATCGCTGATTTGCTTAACATGTTGAAAAAATGTTGAGAGTCACTTTCCAACCAAGAAAGACCAAGTCTTACTGGTAGGGGCCAAAGGATCTTCTGAAAAGAAGAACGATTCTAAGAAGGTAAATAGAAAGGGCAAAAACAAAGGATAATAAGAACAAAACTGATACGGATAGCAAAGGAGTTTGCTTCCACTGCAATAAGCCTGGACACTGGAAAGAAACTGCGAAAAGCATCTTGCAGAGGCTAACCAAAGAAGCTTAGTGAAGTTTCGGTTACAAATACAATTTTGTTCATGATTTAAAATAAATTTTTCTTTAAGTCAAGGTTCTACTTGGGTATTGGATACCAACTTTGGTTATCATAAATATAGATTTATGAAGGGACCAAATAGAAGTAGAAAGCTAAACAAATATAAGTAAACCTATGTGTGGGAAATGAAGCAAAGGTTGCTACATTAGCCATATAAACTTATAGTTTAGCAATTCCTACGGGAAAATCTATTAAGTCAATAAGTTGTTATTGTATTTCAGTTCTTGTTAGAAACATTATTTCTATTTTATTGTTGGACAATGAAATCTTTGGTATTATAATTAAGAACAATTGTTGTTCTATTTATAATAATAATGTTTTGTATAGAACTGAAATATTACTTAATAGGTTTTGTATACTTGACTTACGTGAAAAATATATTTTTCAAATTGAACAAATTAGTATAAGAAAAGGAGATGATCATTCAAAGAGTTGAATGTTTGTATTTGATGAAATACAAGTGTGAATTATTTGAAAGGTTCAAAGAATTCAGAAATGAAACAAATTGACAAAGTATTAAGATTCTTTGATTAGATCAAGGAATAAATACTTGTGCAATAAGTTTCTAGATCATTTCAAATAGTTTTCTCATAATGGACACATCCTGATACGCAATAATTGATTGATGTATCTGAATAGAAAAATCGTACCTTGTTGGACATGGTGCGGTCCATAATGATTTTACCGACATTCTAGTATCCTTCTGGGTAATGTCCTAGAAATGGCTGCATATTTACGAAAAGGTAACCTCAAAATTCGGCCCCAAGACTCCATAAAAGTTATGGACAGGGAGGATTCCTAATCTTAAGTATGTTAAGATAAAGGGTTGTCCAACTTATGTGAAACGGTTTCAAAGGATAAACTTGGGACAAAATTTGACAAGTACAGATTTGTGGGACATCCTAAAGTAAGTTTAGGGCATATGTTCTATAATCCTACTTAGCAAAAGGTGTTTGTTGCGAAACATGCTGCCTTCTAAGATAAAGGTGTTTATCATTGAAAGGGGCTAGTGGGAGGATAATACATCTTGAAAAGTTCAAGAACCACAAAACACTACAAGTTAAATAAGAGGAACCTATAGATAGACCTATTGTACCACAACCGAATCGTAAATCTGGAATAGTATCGAAGATACCTAGGAGGTATGGATTCATCATGGATGATGATGATGAGGTACGTATCATAGAAGATGATGATCCAGTTATATACGATGAGGGAAGAGTTGTAGACACTCAGAGAAATGGATTGAAACAATTTTCTCAAATATGGAACATTCGTTTTGATGAGACAATCAAAAGAGTTTGATTTTATCAAAAACAAGAATGAGCCTAGTGTGTACAAAAGGGACAGTGAGAGTGTCGTGATATTCCTAGTATTATATGTTGATATACTACGGATAAGGAATGACATACCAATGCTACAATCAGTAAAGATAAAGTTGTCTAAACATTCCTCCATGAATGATTTGGGAAGAGTATCTTAATTGGGGAAGCAAATCTATATAGATAGATTTAAAAGGATGCTCGTCTTAACCCAAGGAACGTATATTCATTTGATGCTAAAGTTGTTTAGCATGGCAAACTCCATGGGATGTCTCATGTTGATGAGTCATGGAGTGTATCTCTCTTAATAGTCCCCATAGACTCCTAAAAGAGAGATCGCATGAGTGACAATCATGTATGCAATGAAATATACGAGACCTGATGTTGATCAGTCATATTCTGGAGAAGTTCACTATGAGACAGCGAAAAACATCTTAAAGTACTTAACCAGCACTAAGGATGTGATATAATTCATGGCGGGTCTGAATTAAAACTAGAGGGCTTAACAGACTCAAGTTTTTCAGACAGACCAAGACGACAGAAAATCCACTTTAAGGTAAAGGGTTACCTTGAACGATGGTGCAGTGAAATTGGAAAGGTTCTAAACAACAAAGAGTTGTTGGTTTAGTGATAAAGACAAAGTATATAGCTATAAATGAAGCTACAAGTTGATTGTTTGGATGAAAAGTTCATTACAGAACTAGGAATAGTTCCTAAGTCTCATCTTAGATCTAAACATGTGTTGTGGCACTTTCATTTGATTAAATGAATCATTGAAAGATGGGAAATCACTATAGAGATAGTGGAATCTCAAGAACAACATTACATATCCATTAACTAAAGCTTATCCAACAGCAGGATAATCGTCACTTAGAGAAGAAGAGTATGAGATACCATGACGATTGGCTTTAGTGCAAGTGGGAGATTGAAAGTAATATGCACACAAGCCAATCATGTTTGATGATAAAGCATATACTTTGTAACAATCTTATTCATTTATTAATAAAAAGTATTAATTTATTAAAGGCTTTTAATTATCTACATGATGCTGTTTTATAATATGTGATAAACCCATAGTTTTAAGCAATGCTTTTAGAATAATGATGATGATCATTCTAATGAGATCTAAATTCTTAGAAAGCTTAAAACTAAAATAGTTCCCAATCGTTGGATTACTAAATTGGGGATTAGTGAATCCGGATAGATTGGTACATACGTTGCTTGCTCATTGGATGAGGATGATTGATCTCATGATCATTTGTGTGGAGACACTAAAGCAAGTATGTAGGTGCTTATTAGAGAATAAGTTCACTGAACGTGACTCACTAAGGAATACCTAATGGAGTTTTACTTGCATGTCAATAGGAATTCCTGTAGTGATAGTAGTACAAGTGATCCTTGGACTTGAGATCATCATAGTATCTTGTGTATGATGAGTTATACTTTGACTTATTCCTTAAGACCCTTAGGTTATATCAAAGGGTATGCTTGGGTATAATAAGTTGTACATGGAGATAATGTATGATCAATAAAGAATCTACCACTTCTAGTAAAAGAAGAGAAATGTCCTATGTGATTCGATAAATGACAACCCAGTAGTCCTTGGCCAAGGCAGAATGAAATTAGAAAGGAGTTTCTAATTTGCATATTTTGGAGTTGTGCATTTAAGGATCGAAATACATATAATTGAATAAAATAAGACTTGACAGTAATTCCATGTCTTATATTTAATTGGGACATTGTATGGTGGAAGGATTGAATTGTACGGTAACTATTTACTCAAAGGTTCTTTTATGATTAATGTTGAAATCTATATTATCTGGAAAGTCGTTGATCGCTAGGGAGGCTTATCCCTATTGTAGAATAAATATTATTTATTTAAATAAATTATTAGTTTAATTTATTTATTTAAATAAGATTAGAATTGTTCTAATTGATTTATTCACAACCGGTTTAATATTGAGAACCTAAAGGGTCACACCATAAAAGGAAGAATAATTATTTAAGAAGTTAATGGCATAATCGTAATAATAAGTTAAGTATATTTAATTTAATCTATGATGATAGAATAAATTAAATGGCTTAATATTTATTATTTAATATTTTGGAAATATTAAATATAAATTAATAAGAGGAGTCTTATTATTATTATTATTACTATTATTATTATTTAATTCCTAAAGGAGTTTGGGAATTAATTAATAAAAGTACTCTCAAATATTCCTAATAGGATTAGGAGGGAAAATTAGTTAAAGGAGTTTAATTAATTATCCCTAATAAGATTAGGGAGCCCATTTAATTAAAAGAGTTTAATTAAATAAATAATACCTTATTTTTAATAGGGTTACTTGAAATCTTTATAAGAGGAGTCTTATATCAGATATCTCATATACGTTATTCCAATTGTTGGAGAGTACGCTATAGAGATAGAAAAACTAGGGTTTAGCCAACCACCCATCTTCTTGAATTCTTCTCCTTCCTTGGTGGATCACCTCTAGAGGCCAAACACTTGGGTGGCTAACGTTGATCAAAGGAAGGAACCAAACCCGGTGGATTCAAGTTGAACGCGAAAAGGATTGGAGGTGAACTTGTACCTGAGGAAGCTCGGATCTTCAAGGGTATGGTTCTTGTTCTTTCTTTTCGTTTAATTAATAATTGTGCATAAAGGGTGATCCGGGTTTATGGTTTGTAAAAATTTTAAACTCTGATTTTACACGTTTCCGCATTATTTTTGCAATTTGATTGCGTTCATGAATATTACAAACCTAACAATTTTTCGAACTCTGCGTGCCGTTGCAACAAAAAGTTTCGTCTTCTCCGATCCCAGAGGTGTGTCGCGATAGAAGATTTGGATTTCAGTTGCTTGAATCTTAGTTGCTCGAATTTTGGATCTCAGTTGCTTGATTTTAGGAGCGGTTGGAGATGAGAAAGAGGTAACTGACGTGTGGGGAGAAAAAAGATCCCTAATTTTAGTAAGCTTAATATTATGTTGCGTTATTTTTGTAAATATGTTGTTTGTGTTTTTTTTTTTGTAAATACTTTCTAATTGTTGTATATTAATGTTAAGGACCCAAAAAATTAAGTTATACCTTTCGGTTGTCGTCGTTTTGGTAAGCTCGTGGTGAACTAAATTGACTTAAGAAGAAACTATTGTCTATCAAGCTAGTGTTTAAGATCTTATTTGAATAGATTTTAGAGATTTAACCCGAGTTGTTTCATAAAATAATGCTCTCAAACAAAATAATACTAATTACTATAACATATCATTGGAGATCCCTAAGATTTCTAGATATTTGAGGGTAGGATCATTTATGTTGGGAGATAACAGAAAACCCTTGCATCGCGTGCACATACACAAAGTTGAAATTTAACTTGATTATAAACTCATTCATTATATTAATTTTCCACAATTTCAATATTTCCCCGTTGTGGGACTCACTTGCGATATCCCAATAATTTCAATTAGCATTTTGAGCAATTCAGGTGGGGTTAACCTAGAAGGGGATAATGTGGTGAAACTAGAAATAGATAAAAGCATCGCTTTCAGAATACTAGTAGCTTTTAGTTTAGTCGATCTATCTTATACATTGGAAATTTGTTCTGCGAAAGAAAGAAGGCATGACTTGTGCCAGAGTAAGAACAACTCTGTTTCTTTTCCCAAACAGAAGAAAAATAAAACCAAAAAGAATTTTTTTTTTCTCCAACAAGTCATTTTTGCAAAAGTGGGTTGCTCTCCATTGATGATTCTAATCCTGTAAAAGCGTCCACCACCATGTATTTCTCTTGGGCTTTTCCCCACATGACTGTATAAAATCCCACACCTATTATAGTTCCTCCAATAATGCTGCATAGACACCAAAATAAACCATGCTAATATACATTACTATCATTCATTATAAATGTAACAAACAAAATAGTCAACCAAGAATCTAAGAGACCTAAAAATCTACTACTACTATGTACTCCCTCCACTCTAGAAAATATCCATTTACATTTCTAGTTTTAGACTAGACATGACGATATATCGACATGAAGTTCCTAAAGTGTCATTTTACTTTTATACTAGGTAGATTGAGCGCTATCATATCATCATTATTATATTTCTAGCAAGTGTAAGGGATATATTTGGAAAAGTAAAATTTTAACGTATCTTTAGTTTTGAAACGCAGGGAGTAATACTTGTGCATCAGCTCAAGTAAATTAAAGCAGCAGAGTTTAATACAGATTTGAAAATCTCAAGATCAAACAAAATTACTACTAAAATGATTCATATATACCTGCCTAAATGAAGTGCATCACCTAGGAAAATGAGCCCCATGATTACTGCAATGACCATCCCTAGGGGCTTGAACATCGACACATACACTGGACCCTTCTTGCGCAGGCACCACGTAAAAACAATGGTACGAAACACACTCCCAAATAGAGCCTGCATTGAAGCTATATATGTCAGCGTAGATAATACTAACAAGCCCCAATCAATTAGCATTGTGGGGGGTAAAATCTCAATTTTGCATAAACAAACAAGGAAATTGGGTTTTTTCAGATAATGTACCGCAAATATAATGGCTATCATCCCGATGCCTGGACGCAGCGTCCAAGCACCTGGATTTCTTTCTACAATGAGAGAGAATATTGCACACTGGATGGTTCCAAAGCAGCAAAAGAAAAACACTACGGTCATTTCATCAGGGTACGCCTTAATAGTTGCTGTCTGGATATATTATAGGAATCAGTAAGTTAATTTGCAACATTGATATATAATATTTCAATTCAATAGCAAGGAGTAATGTTAATCTAATTATAAAAAATACATTCTTCGTAGTGTAACTAGATTTTACCTGAAGAATATTCCATAGTGAAGAACAAATGCAAGTGATTGCAAGACAAATGCCACCAAGTACCCAATTTGACTGTCGCGTGTACAGTGACAGAAGCTGGTGTTGAGGTAGATTTTAAGGAGATGTGACTATGTGAATCACTTGGCCTTTGTAAAGAGTCATCACAAATGCTCCCGATATTGCTATTATGGTGCCCAAGATTTTAGCTTGACTGCTAAGCTTTCTTATATCTAAACTCTCCATCCTAAAATGTTGCAACATTCTTAGTTATATGTTCTAAAAACTAAGAATAACATTAGACAGAGGTGTAGCCAAAAACAAAAATAATGAGGGAGTCAAGGATTTACTAGTGCTTAATTGTCTCAATACCGAAGGTGGTCCAAGTATATTTATATGGGAGAAAATAAGTTTCTTTATACTCCCATTTCAGTAATTTTTCAAGAGCTCACCATACTTAAGTGGGCAATCCATCCTCGTATTGGACAAACCTAAGGTTGTATTTGATAAAATTGAATGTTAAGATCTGAAAAGTTAAGACATCAAATAATGTAGAGCATATGTCTAAAATTGTATTCGAATGAAGAAATGTTGTTTGATAACTAATTTTTTTTCAAAATGTCTAATTAACAGTATTTTACTATTTTAACCTTCTGAATTATTTAAGCAAAATTTATTAAATGGAGAAATTAGAAAGGCTTGAATAATAATTTAAATACACATTTATAATATTTTGATCATAGTAGGATATGTCATCCCGTACTAAAAGCATTACAGTATGTAATGATATTTAAATTCACACACATTCAATCAACTGTAGAAAAAAGAAAATAATAAGCAACACCAATAGTGCAAATACTCAACTATATAAAACTAATATAAGTAAATAAATATACAAATTTATTACATCCCAAAACTCTTGATTCTTTTTGTCGCTTTTTTTAATTTATTGAAATTCGTGCAATGATCTTTCTCTCCCAGCCTATTATTACTTTATCTCTCTTCAATATGACATGGTTGTGTTAACTATGGGGAGCAATAAGAGAAATATCAACCCCAACATTGATGAGAATGTGAAAACCCCCAAAAAATTTCATGATTTTTTGGATAAAAGATCTAGTTCAGCTTCCTTGCCGGTGCCAGCTAAGGTCGGTGCTGGCAACGTCAAGCCAAAGTCGGAGTTTGATGGGGGATTCTTCTAGTGGTGGCTATGGGCCCGTCTCCACCAGTCACCACTTCTAATTTGGGTTCTGGTAACAACGTTACCCTCATTTTTTACTTATATGTTTTTTTTTGCTAATTTGGGGGTGGGGGTGGGGGTGGGGGTGGGGGTGGGGGTGTGGGGGGGGGTTTACTTCTCTGTTTCTTTGCTTTGTTCTTTAATTTGTGTATTTTATTAGAGGAATACAAGAAGAATTTTATTATATTGAAGATGTTATTTTTGTCCAAAAATAGTCAATTTCGGTCGGATGGTCCTTTGAATAGTTTGAATTTAATTTTCTATCTTAACGATTTAGAGGCAGACAGAGGGAATTTTTTTTTAACAAACAACTTCATGCCTCTTAGCAAATAAGAAGTGAGTTTTTAAGATGTATTAAGATGCAATCAAATGCCACCTAACACTTCATTTCTAACCAATATTGACCACCTCACAGGAGCGGATCCAGCCTCGAAGTTCAGTAAGGTCAAATTCAAAAAAAAATCCCTTAAGAATAAAATTTTAATAAAATGAATTACAAAACTAAATAATCCTCAAATATTGTTTATAATAACATTTATGGGTTTGGAACTGGATATTTTGGACAAATATTTTGATACTTAGTTTTGGAGGTTAACATTTTGCGGGTGAGTTTCTTGGTGAATATTAGTAGTGACAAGTTCGTCGGGTGAGTTTCTTGGTGATTATTAGTAGTGACAGGTTCGTCACTAGTTCCTTCGGCTTGAACATTTTCAGTAATATATTCAAATTTTGTACGTTTAGCTGTTGGAACTCAATTACGTAACGACAATCAATAAATATTTAAAAATTAATTTAACATCAAAACAAGATCAATATACAATATGAATAGAAGTGTAATTATCACCAACTATAAACAATCTCAATTAAACCACTAACAAGTAACAAGTATCATTAAAAATTTAATGAAAGAAAACATAGAATAGAACACATACTTGAAAACATACTTGAAAAACTTTTATTTGATGGAGTTCTCTTACTTGTGGGGTTACAGTGTTGCTTCAAGAAGTAAAAAGTCCTAATTTTATAAAAATAGACTATGAATAATTACAAAAATTCCTAAAGTAATTGTTAAATTTGTGAAATTAAAATAACCTAAACACTCGGAGTTGCTATGTGCCTCTGTTGCGTTTTAGAGTTTAACTTATTCTAATAGTTTTTAAATCAAACATAACAATTTCATTTAATACTCCCTCAAATAATTTTTTTTTAAGTTGACCCCTTAACCCCCTAAAATTTCAGTGGGGTCAGGTGCCCCATGCTTGGGTCCACCCCTGCCGACTCATAAAAAATTAAAAATAAAAAACATAAATGACTTTATATCATTAAATAATGACTTTTTTTTATTCTCTCTCATATATTTAATATTTTATTCTTCTTGTGTGAACAATCAAAATCTCTCATATACAGGGAAATAGCAAAACCATAAATGCCAATAACATCCATATCACCTTGATCGATCAATCCATCTATAAAAATGTGAATGCTAGACAGCTTGGGCATTTATGTAATTATGCTACATCGGAGTAGTGGTCCTACCTGAAAGTGACCGCAAACACAAATGTAAAAGCTGGTATCAAGTTACCCATGGCGGTTGCAAGAGTGGGTGAGCTGTAATCGATACCTGCATATGCAAATACCTGCAATAAACATATCCTGCACCACAAATCCAATCAATTGTAATATGCTCATCAAATGAACTTAAAAGAATTGAAATTTAGTAAATGTTAATTACCCAATTAGACCAAGGACAAAGAATCGACAGAGGATACTGACTGTGAGAGGAGGTCGATTACTTCTGAAAATCCAAATCAAAAACCTACATGTTAAATTTCAGGAAAATCTAATTATGAGTGTGAATTGATACCATAAGAGACTGACTGACTGACCTGTGGGTGTGAAAGATGAAATAGGGAAGGAGAATAAGGGTACCAAGGGTATTATAGTAAACAACATAAACAAGGTTGCTAATCCCTCCGTTCATGGCTGCTTTGCCAAGAGTAATCATACCCACCTCCCCAATCTCTACAATCACCATTACTGCAAAGGGCAGTGTATTCTTTATATAATTCTGCAACCCCGTCATCCTTCTCCTTTAAATCTCTCACTCTCACACACACACACACAGAGAGTCACCAGTACATAGGGAAGAACATAGAGATAACTTTGTACTGTTACTCCCTCCGTCCTCTGCAAATGTACAATTATTGTTGTTCGCAAAAATTAATTATATTATTTAGTTGGGGTGACTGGGGTCTATTAATATCAAAAAAATAAAATTATTTATTATATTTTATAAATTTTATGAAATATGATAAATGGCCGGTACCAACTTAAATTTACAGAAGTATTCCTAATTAGAAGAAGTGACGTGACCTTACTCTATATTTTTTTTATTAACTTGGTTATAATTGTTACATCATGCGAGTGAGTGAGCGAGTATTCGTTTAATATTTTTTTAGTAAATTTGTAAAAAATTTAAATTCTTTAATTTTGATTAATAAAATATATATTAATATTGTAGTTTATTTATAAAGTATTATTAAGTGTAAAATTGTAATTTCAAAAATTAAAATAAATTATATACCAATTTATAAAATAATTAGGATAAAAGTCAAGTAAGTGATGTGGAGTATAAATATAGGAAGTGGTTAGCATAAAGTTTATTTTGGAGTAAGTTAGTCAATTGGTTAATAGAATATTAACATGTAGACGAGACTGTATGTTTGTCATCGACCAATTGACCAACTTATTAAAAAAAATAACTTCACACTAACTGAATCCATAAATATGAAAGTCGCTAGCCTATGCCATTGGCAGCAAGTCAAGTGATGTGGCTAATTAATTATATACTCCATTCCACTAATTCGCAATTTACAAATCAATAAACACGAATACAAAGAAAATTAGCTATTAGTATTTTGAAAGCTCAATTATACACGTGAAAACAGGTGGAGGAGAAGAAGATAGAATACAACCACATTAACACGTAATACATTAACACGTAATTTATTATGATATCAAAATCATCACAAAAAACACACATTACTTTAGGAATCAAAGGTAAAAAAGTGAATCTCTTGTTACAGACACAATTTATTAACCGTAAGATTCAAACCCTCCCCCTAATTTGACAACTAAATAATAAGTATTACTACCACACTAAAGTCCGGATCATGATTATTAATTTAAAACACAATATAAAAAAAACATGTGTGTTGATTTAATTACTAAACAAAATTTGTCCTACATAAGATTTGGTGATTGTCATGACAATCACAAATACTCTATAATGATGGTAAGATTAGTCATCATATATTTTATGTTTTTTGTGATTATAATCTGCGTTTCACTTTGTTTCATTACAAAATACCTTATTTTTGTAATTGCAAATAAAATTGTTACAAAAATCTATTTTTTTAATAATTGTTATAACCGTCATAAAATATTGTTTTCATTATTTTTTTCATTAAAATATTGGTAATTACTTAAATTCAATCACGAAAATGGTATATCCACAAGTGATTACTTAGTGTGTCACAAAAAAAAATTATTTTGAGTGAAAAACTTGGCGATTGACATGATTAGGGCTGAGCAAGTAACCAAATTGGAACCAAAATTGCACCAAAAATTGCACGAACCGCACCAATTAAAACCGCACCAATGGTTCCGGCGTATATGGCGGTTTTAGGTGGGTTGAATAATCAAATTTACGGTTCCGGTTTGGTTACTAGCCAAAATCGCACGCATAAAACTGAAACAGCACCATGTGTGTGTGTGTATGTATTATCTCTAGTAAATTTTAAAGTTACTTTTCACTTGAACACGCTCAGAGAAAATTACAGTCTTGCATTGTCATTTTTTTCACCAATTGAAAGAAGATATTAGAGGTTATAGAGTCAAAAATTAAGCAATTGGGTTTTGAAATTTCGAATTTGTTTGATGCGTTATTGGAGGGGCTTATAGTTGAGGGGCTCGAGCACTTGATGCATTGGTTAATGTCAATGCTATAATAATAATAGTTTAATAGATTATTTTTCAAATTAGGTATAGTTAGGATTATATTTTATAAGTCTTTCCTGCAATATATGATATAGAATTTCATTCTATCTCCAGTATATACTTTTAATTTTTTGAAAACTAGATAAACATTCTTGCTTGTTATCGAATATATGGTCTCCGTTGTTTTGTATAGCGTATGTTTTAGTTTTAAAGCATGCTTGATATAATTTTCATTGTCGACTCTGTCACTAAATTAATTGCTCGATGTAAGTTTTATGTTAAATTTTATTGAAGGCCTATACTTTTTTGTTATTTTAATTGGTTTTAGAACCAAAACCGCACCAATTAAAATCGCACCGCACACTTTAAAACTGCACCGCACCAATCACAAGCGGTTTCGGGTACGATTTTGAATTTATCAAACCGAACCTAAGCGGTTTCTGTGACAACCCCAAAATAGGTCCATTCCATCCAATCCATTCTGAGTCGCCAAATACATGGTACAGAAAACAACTACAACTTTATTACAACAATTATCGTACAAATAGAATACAATAGACAACCAGTTATAAATCAATCTTCGCAGCGAAAATAATAATTCATTAGAAGAGTTAAGTAGAGAATGCAAACTACTATCGTTAGTCTATATGAATTTAAAAGTTCATCGTCGATATTTTATCCCTGTAACATTAATCAATGTATATCTGGAATCAAATATTCATCTTTGCACTACAGGCCAAAGATATTCATCAGTTGGTCATGTTCATCTAAACACCTGTTCATTTTTGCACTGCGGGCCAAAGATATTAATCAGTCGGTCATGTTCATTTCAACACTTGTTCATCTTTGCACTACGGGCCAAATATATTCATCAAAAAATCATTCATCTTTGCACTACAGGCCAAAGATATTCAGTAATATCGTAATTTAGGACTGAGGATGATGAAAAATATTTTTAAAAAAACGAATCCAGTGAAACAAAAGAACAAGTATTAAGGATTCGTACTTTAAATAATCAAAGTTCAAAAATACTTCATAAATAATCAGATTGGGGTAAAATTCAAGAATGAAGATCAAAACATAGATCCAATAAAAGATAGGAATCATAACAGACAATCTTGGACACAGAAAAGAAAATTTAGTTTTTTTGTGAATAGTATCATATTCGTAAATAGTGTCGTATACGTGAATAGTGTCGTATACGTGAATAGTAACTCCGACCTCAAAAGATAAAAATTTCACAAAAAAATATCATCACGCTTCGTGAATAGTACATGTGAATAGTAACTCATGAATAGTAATCCCAAGATGAAAAAGTTTCAAATTTGATAATAATTTTCAACCAATATTTCGGCATAATGATATTGAAGAAATAATATCATTTTCGAATAAAATAACATCCCTTACCTCAGAAAGAATAGTACTTATGACTGAAATACTGGATATAGTGCTGAAAAATTTGCACCGTATAGCAATATTCAAAGTACTAAAATACTCACAAATACGCTTGATATTATAGAGAGAGAAAGATAGAGAAATCTTTAGTTTCTGGTGTGATTTTCAATTCTAACCTAAGCACCCTATTTATAAAAAAATGCTTAGAACACCAAAGCAGAAAATTGAATATAATAATAATATATATAACCAAATTTCTTACGCCCGCTCTTAGATCTGAAATCAACCATTTACATAACATGCAAGACCCATTTATATGACCAAAAATGTTTTTGTAATTATAAATATTTAAAACATCCAAAAATCAATTATTTCAGAACTACGGAACCTCAATAATTCATAATAAATAGCCCTTTTGTCAGAAAATTTGAATCTCGTGACTTTTTATAGGAAATTCAATTCTCTACAATTTTGAAGAAGAAAGTTTTTCCAAATTCCAAACAGAAATTGATCGAAATCCATAAACGGGCGATTTTACAAGCTATAATCAAATTTCAGTCAAGAAATGGGTCCATCAACACACAAAACATGTATTAATAATTTAATGCAACAAAATTACTCTTCCTCCTCATATACTCATATACCCACATTCATTGTAAAAAAATATCATCATTATTATATTATAATAATATAATAAAATATTATTTTATCAGAAAAGATAAAATATCAATTTTTTTAACAATTGTTACTTTAAAAATTTTCTCCATCTATATCCACATAAAATTAATATTTTCCTCATCATATAAATTAATAATTAATTATTCACAAATAATATTACAGAATCACAGTACTAGCAAGCAGGCCGTTCCAAGGAAAGAGGGGGTTTTCCAATAAAGATTTATCTTTACCCACTACTAGAAAATCAGTCTATAGCGACGGTCGCCGACCGTCGCTATAGGCCAAAAGACTGTCGCTAAAAGTTTTAGCGACGGTCGCAGACCGTCGCCATAGAACCCGTCGGTAAAGCCTATAGCGACGGTCTTTTGGCCTATAGCGACGGTCACCGACCCTAGCTATAGGTCATGGCAAAATCGTGTATTTGCTCTTTACTAACGGTCGTTGAGAGTTATTGCTACGGTCATGACCGTAGCTATAGATGTCTATAGCGACGCTCATTGACCGTCGCTATAGGATGTGTTTTATAGAACACTATAGCTACGGTCGATGACCGTCGCTATAGCCTTTTTATATTTAAAAAAAAAATTAATAATGCACATTTATTCAACAAACACAAATACAATATAAAATAAATATAAAAAATATTATATATATCATTTAAAATCATTCACACTACAACATTACAATATAAGAAGAGATATTTTACAATGTTACAATCATTCACAATACAATCTTTCACAATACAATCATTACAACATTACAATCATATTCTGCACATCTTCATATTGCTTCAGAATCTTCACAACAAGTTCCTTGCCATCAGGAAGCTAGCCTCTGTAATACACTTGGTTATATTTTTTTTATCACGAACAACTTCTTGAGGGTCCCAGCTTCTTCAAGACATGGTTGTTCTACATCTTGGTCCTCGTCCAAGGTCTGAGGAACACTTGCATTTTCATCAACCGCAGAAGATATTGCCTCAAAGATAATTGCCTTCACTTCCTGGAACCTCTCTTCCGGGAATCCAGACCAAAGAAAAGGAATGAACAGCTTGCACCTAATTACTAAGTGAACAACACATAGATTAACATGAACTGATAATTATTACCTGTGGCAAGAGAAAAATGCACCTTCTAGAGTCGGAGATAAGGACATTGTAAGGTATGTTGTTGTTTTGAAGGCAAATGCAAGCATTTGAGACTACAGTTGACAAATCCTCTAGAGTACCTGTAAGCTCAATCACCAGACATCTAACAGGATAGCCCAACATCTTATTAGAGATTTCTACCCCACCAGTTAAAGTAATGATCTTCCTAGCGGGTGCCTTTTCAATAGGGAAGGGCACAGCCAGGTAATAAGCCTATAACACAAAAATCCTACAGTTCAGCATCAACTGACAAAAATTCATCAATTGAAATGACATCACAAGTGAAATGCTACATTAAAGATATGTTTAAGTATGGGTGTATAAGAACCTGGAAATGAAGGTGATTAATGGTAGCAAATGCACCCAGGCTATTGTAACCTAGCCGAAAATATGGACTCCCAGCTTCTGCTGCCATGTAAAGGGCAAGTAGCAAGCTTTCACGGTCAATCCTCTGTGGCAAGCACTCAAGAACACGGAGAATCAGGAGCACATGCCCATATTCAATAGGACTAACCTGTTAAATTATAGAAAGGTGACAGATTTAAATTTAATCTAAATTCCATCCAAGTATGATCTCTTAGAATTTGAACAAGAAAAAGTAACATACGTTTATGGCCACAACATTAGGGGAGTTCTCCGCACCGATGGAGGCGTTTGGAAAGAACTGGCTTTCATTATTCTCACTTACTTCAAACTGGAAAATCACCTCTTCTTGACCAACTTTAGTGAAGTTGAATTTCCTCTCATCAAAGGGCTGCAACACCTTATCAACTCTAAATTCAGTTGGCCTCTTCTTAAGGTGACGGCCCTCATTCAGCTGAGCAATAAAACCACACTCTCCCGGAATCACCTATACCCAACAACATAAAAATGAATTAGATTTTAATAATTGGATACAAACTAGTGAATAAAAGGCTCCTGCCCATTTTCAAAAATGAGTATTACAAACACAATGGGCTTGTGAACACCACAGTTTAATATAATAAAATGAAAATAACCGACAAAATACAACACAATATACATACTTTATTGATAAAAGTAACAAGTGGGGCATAGCTAGGACACACTGACATAAAGCTTGCTGGTTGCTGTCAAATATATTTGAACATTTATTTTTATTTTTAAAAGATGGAAATACGTATATTACATCAATGCAAAAGATAAACATATCATATAGAAGTATTGCTTGCCTTCGCTAAAATTGTCAAAAATACAGCCTTGGACATGTTAGTTTAGCTTGCAAACGTCGATGAATTTCTGCAGTGCATTGTGGTATTGGGTTCCCTACAACAGTAGTATTGCACAGACACATTACTCCAAATGATTTTTATCATAAAATTTACTAATTTGTTGTGAAATCGAGCAACTGAACTTGTTTACTTATATAATGCAAAATAGATAATTAGAAAGAAACACAGAGAGTATGTCCAATCAGTTGGCACAGGAGAATCAGACTATGTGAATAAAAACAGAGTAATTAAGGAGGGCAGATTGTAATCAGTTGGTATTGGTGTTAATAATGGGTTGATTGAATAAGAAGGCAGATTGTCACATTTGTCACATTCATTGCAGAGCAGAGAATGAAGATTTGCTAGCAAAGAATATTGAACAAGCTTAAAACAAAGAGAACAATAGAAAAAGTGAAATATGTAATATTGTAAAGAATGTCACATAACTGACTTTTATTTTTTGTGATTCAGGATTAAGCCTATATGATGATATAAAGTTATATTAGAACAAAATTAGAATTACTTTTGAATCATTTTAAGTAGTGCAGAATAAAAAAAAACAAAAAAAAACACCAATTATGACATTTATTGCAGGACAGAAGCAAGATTTTCAAGCAAAGGATCATGATCAAGCTTAAAAACAAAGAGAATAATAGAGAAGTGGAAGGGGAATGAGGTCCTTATTGGAGAGAGAAAAATCCAAATTATACCTGGTCCTTTGTCAGTGGTCTTCACTGTTCTATACATCTGCATGAACACCAACAGAAAAAAAGGATTAGAAAAAGTCCTCATTGCTAAGATTACCCCCCTCTAGAAGCCTTTTAGTCCTCTTACCCATTGTACTCCACCCCCACTAGAAGATAATCATAGCAATGTAATACATATATATAGGACACACAAAAATGTACGAAATTAAGCAACCATGAAAATCAGAACACACATCAATTTCTCTTCTTATTGTCAACATTGTAGTGATTGAAAATTGTAAACCCCACCTGTAGATGACTCTTCACATGAGCTAGAGTTAGATCCTTCACATTCATCAACTCTAGCACAGATTTTGGTGTTGCTCCTTTGACATATACAACCCATTTATTCATTATAAATTAACTATAGAGCGAAGAAAATAGACATAGATAAAAACAGGAATGATACCGAAACTCTTCCACACTCCATCATCAGCATCCTCCCACATCGAATCATCAGCAGCCTCCGGCTTAACCCACCCAAGAAACTCCTTCCCATAAACCTTCAATTTATTCTCTTCGCTAGCTTTCAATCCATACACATTTTCAAACAGACAATCCTGGAAGTTAGTCATAAAGCTCCTATACTCTTCATTGCCAAAAAACTTCAGCGCCCAAACCCCATTTTGCACAAAATCAACACGACGCTGATCACCAAACATTTTTAATTGCAAATTAGTCGAAACCCTAGCTCGAATCTTAGAACCCACTTTCAAAACCCAAAACCCATCACTTCCTCTATACGTTTCATCTTCCTCCTCATCTTCTCCCCCTTCAATTCTGGAGGTTTAAACAAATTTATAGGAAATGACTTTTTCAGAAACGATCCATTTGGCTTTGGGAGTGTTGCCACCGATGTGAAGGTAAAGCTTGACCGCATTCTTCAAATTGGGATTTTGGGTAGAAGGGTATTTTAGCTTTGAATCTTTGAGTTTCGCATCTAGATCGTCTAGAGTTTTGCTACTCGATGAGGAAAATGGATAAAAATGGGAGTGAAATACTGAAATGATACTGAGGAAAATGAGAGTTTTTTTCTAAAAAAAACTATATACCGATGGTCAGACGACGACCGTCGCTATAGATACCCTATAGCGAGGGTTCCGTGCCGACCGTCGCTATTTCTCGTCGCTATATGTCGAATTTCTAGTAGTGATCGGCGCGCAATTAGGTGACCAAACCTCTCTTTAGACATAACTTTCTAGACATTGCCAATAATGTTATCTAATAATATTATTCAGATAATATGAATTTTTGCACCGATAATGAAAAATATTGTGTAGTGACAATTATTGAAATAACAGTAATATAAAAAATCAACGCAACAATTATTGAATCAATAAAATAAAATACTGAATAGTAATTACTGTAACAATTATTGAGTAGTGCCTTCTTACGTAAGAATCAATAATTGGTGAAATACCGTGTGCTACTGTGCAACAACGCGTATTACTGTGTTTTCACCACCGGGTATTCCAACAGTATTAACGGTAACAACTGCGTTGTTATTTATAACAACTTATACTTGTCGTTTTCTTCATCCAATTGTTTTCCGTTATGGGGCCCACACAAGGCTGCGCCGTCGTACGAATACACCCCGACAGCAAGAATATTCCACGACCAAACGAATATTCTTTGATAACAATGAGTATTTTATAATCACTTGCTTATTTAAAATATTTGCGCATTTTACCTATAACTAACCACATTAATCAAATCAACCCTTACTATTTCAAAATGATAAATAGAGGAAATTAAATTTTATTTATTAATAATTTGGGGTCTTACATATGACGCTGAAGAAAACTTACACTGATGAATATCAACTCACCAAGTATCTAAATATTCACAAAATACACTCAATAATCTAGAGAGAGAAAGAGAGAAAGCTTATGTTTTTGGTGTGATTTTTAATTCTAACTTAGCCCTTTATTTATAGGAAAATTTTAGCAGACTTGACCTGCAACCTGATGGTTTTACCTGCTACTATTCTCACTCACCACATTTGAAATAAAATTCAGTATATTTCTTCACCAACCACAAGTGGGGCCCACTCAATTCTAGAATTTTTCACCAAAATGTTAAATTCGGATACTTCAACAATTTCTGAACCATTCACCTCTTAAAATTCATAACAAATCATACGTTCATTTTTAACGGTTCAGAATTTGTGGACATATAGTCAACTTATATATATATATATAATATATCCAAAAATTACAACGATCCAACGGTCGGATTAAAAATTATAACTCACGCAATATATCTCAAAAATACTAGTTTAATTTTTAATACCTTCATTACGACAAAAATACTGATAAAATACTTCAACATTAATTCCTTCATTTATAACCACATAAATAAATCCATCATTTGTATCCACATCAAATAAATATTTCCTTATCATATAAATCAATAATTAATTATTCATAAATAATATTACAGAATCACAATAATGACAACCAGACAGTTCTCGGAAAAGAGGGGGCTTTCCGATAAGGATTTCTCCTTACTGGCGCGCAATTAGGTGACCAAACCTCTCCTTGACAGAACTTTCTAGACATTGCCAATAATTCTATCTAATAATATTATTCGAATAATATGAATTATTGATCTAATAATGAGAAATACTGTGCAGTGACAATTATTGAACAACAATAATATAAAATTTCAACGTAGCAATTATTTAATTAATAAAATAAAATATTGAACAGTAATTACTATAACAATTATTGAGTAGTGCCTTATTACGTAAGAATCAATAATTCAAAAATACTGTGTAATACCGTGTGCTACTGTGCAACAACGCGTATTACTTTATTTTTCCAACCGGGTATTCCAACAGTGTTAACGGTAACGATTACGCCGTTATTTATAAAAACTTAATTTGTCATTTTCTTCATCCGACAGTTATTCTGTTATGGAGCCCACAAATGGCTGCGCCGTCGTACAAATATTCCACGACCAAACAAATATTCCCCGACAACAATGAATATTTTATAACCACTTGTGTATTTTGAAAAAAAATTCATATATCACCCTTAACTTTAACTTTTATCAATTTAACCATTTACTGAATAGTAATTATAAGAAAAATTGAATACTTTTATTTCATAAAAATTCGGGGTCTTACAGTTTCGGGTGCAGTCTTGACTTCAAACCGCACCAAACCGCACCATGCTCACCACTAGACATGATCATCACAATTATAATACATTGATGAAAAATTTAGCCATCAGTAAAAGTCATCATATATATTATTATTTTGTGATTGCTCAAAAATTCCGTTAGAAATTATTATCGTTTTATGATTGTTTTTAAAATCTATCACAAAATTTTATCACGTATTCTTATTTTTCTAATAGTGTTCTCTCTTTCTGCCTTTCACAAAACCAGACATATAGATAGGCTCCCGAATCTCTCTTCTGGATCTCCCAAGCCCAAAAATAGTTACGATAATCGATACATGTTGCATTATTTAGCAAATTAAGGTAGAAAAATGATGTCAAATAACTTATCTTTCTCTTCATAAATGTAGATAACGAAAGACTAAAGAAATAAACTTTAGATTTGCTCAATTTTGATATCGAATAAATTTATTATGATTTTTTAAAAATTTAATAATGGTCTTATATTATCATTTTTGGTATAAAAAAGTAATGGAATAAATATTAAAACGAAATTCAATATTACACATATTTTTTTTTGCCATATATCATTGTCATAACATCAATTTCTGACGTGATATTATCAATTAGACGTAATCAAAAAATATTAAAAGTTTAATCCCCTAATTAAAAAAATTGAGAAGACAAACTCTAATGTGACTAAAATTAAGAGTTTAATCTACTAATTAAAAAAATTGAGAAGAAAACCCCTAAAGTGACAAAAAAAAATAAAAGTTAAGGTATTAATCCATATTTAGGCCTATAAAAAAATAAGAAAAATTAATATTTTCATCATTAAAATTGTTAGTTCCACAATGTACTCTTTCGCATAAGTGTGGACCCCACTTATTATTAATGTGAGAAGGAGTTTCTAAAATTCTCAAATTTATTTGTGAAAATATCAATTCTTAAAATAAAAACAATTATCAAACAACGTTTTATTGTGAAGTGTTATAAAAAGACTTAAATATAATTTACTACCCCTAAATTATATGTCAAATTCTATTTCGGTGATCCACCTTTCAATTTTGTCAATTAGATGATTAAACTATTAATTTTTTCAAATTGCAACAAATTGAGTCTGTCATGTCAGAAATTGCTAATGTGACTAGGTGGGGCATTAGTCAGCTGAGTTGTAATAAAAAATTAATATTTTATTTATTGATTAAACAATTTAGATATAATGGAGGGTAAAATTATCATAACCTTCTTTCAACTAATTAAACAAATCAAAACTTCAAAAATAATATCAATCAATCAAAAGCAAGCTGCAAGCCCCACTTTGTTTGAATAAAAAACTCATCCCCATTGACGCTAATGGCGATGGCTATGCCATTTTCTCTTTCCTCTCTTTCTCCATCCACTTTAATAAGACTAAAAGATAATTTATACCTCAAATTTTACACCGGTGTTAGCTTTTACATCTCAAATCGAAAAAATATTTAAGTACACCCACACTTCATTATACGTAACAAAGCGCACACTTTCTTCACTTAACCGGTCAAAAGTGACTGGCTAAGGTGGTAACAAAAGTTTGGGGTGCAAATTGTAACAGTTTAAAAAAATTTAAACTTTTTTTAACAAATTTTTTTTTAAAACAAACTAAAATTTATAACAGTTTAAATTTTTTTTATAATAGTCTAAATTTTTTTTTTGTTAAAAACAGTTTAAATTTTTTTTGCTAAAAGCAGTTAAAAAATTTTGTTTTGTTTTAAAAAAAATTGTATAACAGTTAAAAAAAAAGTTTATAACAGTTAAAAAAAATTTTTGTTAAAAACAATTTAAATTTTTTTTATAACAGTTTTAAATTTTTTTTGTTAAAAATAGTTTAATTTTTTTTTGTTAAAAACAGTTAATTTTTTTTGCTAAAAACAGTTAAAAAAATTTATTTTGTTTTAAAATTTTTTTATAACAGTTTAAAAAAAAATTATAACAGTCCAAATTTTTTTTTTTGTTAAAAACAGTTTAAAAAAATTGCTAAAAACGGTTAAAACAATTTATTTTGTTTTAATTTTTTTTTATAATAGTTAATTTTTTTTTATAACAGTTTAAAAAAAAATTGTTAAAAACAATTTTAAAAAAATTTATAACAGTTAAAAGTTTTTTTTGTTAAAAACAGTTTAAATTTTTTTTGTTCAAAACAGTTTTAAATTTTTTTTGTTAAAAAAAATTATTTTGTTTAAAAAAAAAATTTAACAGTTTAAAAAAAAAATTTGTTAAAAACAGTTAAACAAATTTATTTTGTTTTAAAAAAAAATTATAACAGTTTAAAAAAAAAAATTATAACAGTCTAAATTTATTTATTTTTTTGTTAAAAACAGTTAAAAAAATTTATTTTGTTTTTTGAAAAAAAGGTTTAACAGTTTAAATTTTTTTTTATAACAGTTTTAATTTTTTTTTGTTAAAAACAGTTAAAAAAAATTATTTTGTTTTAAAAAAAATTTATAACAGTTTTAATTTTTTTTTGTTAAAAGCAGTTTAAAAAAAAATTGTTACAAAAAGTTATTTTGTTTTAAAAAAAATTTGTTAAAATCAGTTTAAAAAAAATTGCTAAAAAATTTTATTTTGTTTTTAAAAAAAATTTATAACAGTTTTAAAAAAAAATTATTTTTTAATTGTATGGTAATTGTATGTTAATTATTTTAAAATTCTATTTTAAAAAATTCTTATATTTAAAATCATTTTATTTTATTTAAAATTAATTATTTTTACCAATTTTTAAGATACTGTTATAATTTGCACCCCAAACTTTTGTTACCACATTAGAGTGTGTACGTATAATAAAGTTTGAGGTGTATTTAGACACCTTTTTAATTTGAGATGCAAAAGTTAACACCGGTTTAAAATTTGGGATACAAATTGTCTTTTAGTCTTTTAATAATTAAAAAAAAACCTTTTGTCATGGTTACCTCCCTACCCGATTCACCTCCGACAACACCGTACCCCCAGCTCCGATAACAACTTACGAGCTTGTCTAGAGGCAGTCGGCTGAATCTGAGCTGGCAACAACTCACCGGAGGATGGAATACAAGGAGGATCCCACGAAAAATCGAGCACGACGGAGGGGACACGTAAGCAAAAGACGGCGACATCGTAGGCTTTACCGGCCTCTTCGGGAGTCTCGTAGAAGCCTAAGCAGATTCTGTCATGGCTGTTGGGTTGGCGGAATTCGACAACCCTTTTTCCCCATTTTCTCATTTGCACGCCCTTATAATAGTCGTTGCTGCTTATTCTATCTCTTTTAGCTTAATAAACCCCATTATGAAGAAGAACGCCAAATCTTATTACAGCAGCAAAAGTAGCAACAAAGTACAAATCTAATATGTGCCCCTGCATCAGCAGCCCCATCTTCCTCCATTGATGAAGAAGAAATAGTCTGTAATACCCGAAAAAAAAAATGATTTTGTTTTAAAACATATTAATTGGGCTTTGTCAATTATTTGGGTCAAACTAGTTATTTAATTTATGTGGACTAAAATAGATAAGAGGTATTAATTTGGGCTTAAAGTAATTGGGTCTAAATTATAATTGTGTATTTTCTTATTTATTTATTTATTTATTTATTTTTTTAAAAAAAAAAATTATTAAATTAGGAGAGTTAATAAAATATATTAATTAATAAATATTTAAAACCTAACAATACTACCCATCATAATTGGCTCAAACCCTACGCTGCTTCATCTGATAAAGAAAAGGAGGCGGAGGGGAGAGAGAGCAGAAAGAGAAGCAAAAGCAGGTGGCTATTCTTTGTTTTTATTTATTCTATCATTAACTGTTGGTTCATAAGCATCATTTGTTTATTCCTTGAGAAATTTGTTACTTTGATTAGGTCATGTTCTAACTTATTTTGACCGAATGTATATGTATATATATATATATATATAAGTTTATTAGATTTTCCATAGTAGATTATATATATACTGAACCTGTAAAAAAAAAAAAACGTTAATTTGATGTAATGAAAAGTTACAGGATTTTTTTTAGACTAATAAGAACTAAACATATCAAATTGTTACTGGAATGGTATATATATATATATATATATATATATATATATATATATAAATTTTTATATTTTAATATGTATTTAATTTATGAAGTGTATAAATTGAATTAGTGAATTAAATTGAAAGTTATGTATATTAATTTAAACTCGTTAATCTTGTTAATAATATTATAAAATTTACTTGATAATCAATTTAACAGTATTTTGTTGTTAATGGGCAAATTTGTAATAAGATTTTATTTTATTTTATTAGATTGACTTGAAGAGGATTAGCATAATCTTGTTTAAATTTTTGGGTATTACATTGCTTAATCCAGGTACAGATTTCCGTACTTTTTCAGCGAGACTCATTTGTTTTTAATTTGTTCGTTCCGTTATTTATTTCGAAAATTAGTATTGTCTCTCATAATTATTTCTTGTCAATTTATTTTGAATAGCTTGTTTTGGCGTTATATTAGAACTCCCATTTGTACTCTTTAGACTAGTGTATCATGTCTATTAATTTATTTTGATATTTATAGTGATGTACATGTTAGTATATTTTAGAGACTTGTGTTGACGATTCGTTCGATTTAACATGTACATGTTAGAACCCCTTTGTGTTGATACCTTGTCGCATGTGTTGTGACATTATATTTTGTTAGAATACTGTAGGGTATACCTGAGCTATAACCACCTGTGGGGGTACCACAGGCATGTCCTCTTGGCACCGAGGCATGACACCTTCCGTGGCGGTGTGATCAGTCCACGGCGTCTCCGTTTTGTGCTCCGGTGGGAGTTGGCCATTTGGTGTTTTGTTGTGGGAGGCGTATGGGTCGACCCTAGTTTTCTGTTCTGTTCTGTTCTGCGGATTGGTGATGTTTGTGCCAAACACACCTTCCGATTTTGCACGCATCTGGATTGCGCAGTCCGATGTGTGATTGCCTGTGTGGCATTATTTTGATTGCCTGTGTGGCATTATTTGACTTGCCTGTGTGGCAAGGTATATTACTATTATTTTGAGCTCGGTATGAAATAACACCCAGCCATTTGATTCAGCCTACCATTTTATTGTGTTAGTTTTATTCGTTTCGTTTCGGTTCGTTTTGTTCAATTCATTTAATTGAGTTAATTATTTCGGTTCATTATTTGTATTCTATATCCGTACTGGGCATTTGGCTCATGCTGTGTTTTTCTTCCGGCAGGTAATCAGGGGAATCAAGGGCAAGTGTGATGAGAGCTCCATTCATTCCAATCATTTATAAATATTCTGTTTAGACTTGATGTGTCAGTTTACTTAGATTGTAATAACTATTTTAGATTGTGGTTTGAGACAGTTGAGATTTATTATGGTTGATTTGTGGTATTTATCAGTTACTAAGGCTATTCTTTTGTGGCTTTAAGCCTTGATATTAAATTCATCAGTTTTGTTATGTTTTGAGTAACCTCTCTTTCTATTTTGGAAAGGGGGTGTTACAGAGTCATCGAAATCAACGGTCAAAACATCCCAAAAGAAACTGAACTCACTTCCAATAATGTCGATAAAGGAGTAGCAGTTAACAAGATATGGAGGGAGAAGTATTTGTGATTTCTGAAATGATACAACGAATAAAGATTTTGACTTTATTATTGAATCCCTTGTTTCTCAAGGTTCAACCCTTTCGAGGATTGTGGAAAGTCTGAATCGAGGGCAGGTTTCACTTAAGGAAATTAGGGTTTCGTTTAATGAAAATATGTGGTCTAGGGGTAGCGTACGCGGCGGAGGCGGTGGCGCCGACGATGGGAGGAGAGGATGACTTGAGGTTCGAATTCATTGTTTCAGAGACTTGCAGCTAGGGTTTCGTTTTTGAAGTTTTTAATTTGTTTAATTAGTTAAAAGAAGGTTATGACAATTTTACCCTCCATTATATTTAAATTATTTTATCAATAAATAAAGACAATTATTATGGAATGGAGGTAGTATTTTTTTTCATTACAACTCAGCTAATTAATGCCCCACCTATACAACCACACCAACAATCTCTGTGCCATATTCAATTTGTTGCAATTGAAAAAAATTAATAGTTCAATCATCTAATTGACAAAATTAAAAGGTGGATTACCAAAATAAAATATAACCTATAATTTAAGATATTAAATTATATTTAAGCCTTATAAAAAATGCAAAATAAAAACAAAGCAACACAGTTACCAAAGTAGCCCAAGTATATTTTCATTTTTTCTCCGCAAGAAACCAAAAATAGAGAGGCAATATTGGAATAATGTGGAAGTGTGGGGATGAAGTTAAACAACGGCAAATCATTTGAGAAGTAATCGCGCCGGCCGCTTTTAGACCACAAGTCTGGACTGTTGAAAGCTGAGGGGAGAGTGCAAGAGAGAGGAGTTTGGATCCATAGTGATTTGGTGCATCGGCGTCAATTGGCGGTCATATGGAGAAGATGGTAAACACAAATTCTGAACTCGACGATTTGTTTCCAGAGAAAAAGCGCGTCAAGAATCCGTTCGTCCCCATTGGTAGAATATATCTCTTTAATCCCTAAGTTTGCATACATTTATGAAACACCTTTTTTGTTTGCGCTTTGTTGTCGAATTTGTGATTAACCTAACTCTGAAATTGTATTCAGCGTATCATGGAGTATTTTGTTAGGACCATTAGTCTTATCTTATGTGAATTGTTAGGATGTGTTATTCACAAATCACACCTTTAAGAAATGACAATCTTACAAAAACATTTTTTTTGCTATGCTACCTATATTCTTTGTCACGTTTGCCATTTTTATATTTTTAACCCTGAAGATGTTTGTGTTGATCCTGGGTTCGGTATTCCTCCATGATTTGGCTTCATTTTTAGTTTATTTATCTCTTTACAACAAGAATGAAATCTTTTGATGGTAAGATTGTGATCATTTGTTCTCTTTCGTTGAAACAACATTTACATGACATTGTTTTACCAACTATATAGGTACTTGTAGGACCATAAATTCTTTTATTGGGATAAACTGGTAACAATGCCGAGTTAGTTTTGTTGGATAATAATCCTTGGTGAGTAAGTATGAATAATCAACTCAACTATTTCTGAATGCGTCCTATGCCGTTTATTGCTTCTGAAGCTTAAGGGTTTCAATTTTCACGTGTCAATTCTTTGAGCACATGGTCGCAGCTGCGACAAGTCCCATCAATTGATGTATAATATAAATATAAACTTAAAAGGAAGAAACTTGGGATTGCAGTATAAATAACAGGAAAATGTGATATACTTTGTTAATGTTTTTCAAGTAAAGAATTAGGTTCTCAGTCCACCAATTTATCTCCTATAGTCATATTGCTTCCCAAATGCTCAGCTGACATGCAAGTCCAGTGAATTGCTTCCTTTGTTTTCCTTATAGCCCTGCTAAGACAAACTTTACACCATTTGATCTGCACTCACAATATATCTGTATCATGATCTGCTGAAATTCAGAAATTGAGAGGAGAGGCCTCAATGTTCCCTGGTCATATGTAAGCTTCCTATTGATTTGTTACTTCTGTTTCTTCGAATAAAAAGATGTTACTTTCAATAAAAAGAAAAAGGTAAAATTTTCATTCAGGAAACAGCCCTGCTGTTATTTTTAGATCTTTTGGTACGAGAATCACAAGTGCTTTTGAGAATGAATATATAAAGAATATAAATTATAGTCATCCTTGTACCCAATAAGATGTACTCCATTTTAATATATATAAATATATATATACATATACATATACATCTAAGTTTTTTTTTGTGGAACCTACATTTTTTCTCAAGCAAGGTGTCTTTTGGCTATTTGGTATCCTTCTTTTTCTTTCTACCTCTACCTCCCTATCTTTCTCTCTCTATACATACACAGATACACTCACTCGCACACACTCTCTCACACACACACTCTCTCACTCACTCATATACGTATGTATATATTGGATTGCTGTGTAGTACATCTATAATATTTTTTGCTTCAAGTTCACACGTCTTTGTTTCAGTGCATTGTAGCAAAATTTTATTTATAGAGAAAGAAAAGGAAATAAAGTGGAAGTGAAAAACATTTTGACCTGACAGATTCAATGCTAGATATTTTTAATTGAGATTATGTTACATCTATTGTTCAGGACGACTGAAACTAATAATGTTAATCAAGCAAGTTACTTACAAACATCAGTGTGCCCATTACCCAAGGGTATAGAAGACTCATGGATTACTACTTTTTCTTTTCAAGTGATTAATGGATTATTATACAATCTAACTATCTCCTCGTGTAAGGAGTAGCTACTGGCTAGACACCGGCATACATCTGCCTCTTTATTTTGATGACCCGAGTCTGCTTGTTATTTTAAGGTCATTAGAACAGTGGAGGTGCCATGTTAAGATTAGCATTTGTTGGTCAAATTTGTTATTCACGATGATGTTTTTGTTTCATATACTATGTCCATTGTATTTAACGGTTTTTTGGTATTTCAGGTGCTTTTCTCACAGCTGGAGTGCTCACTGCTGGGTTAATTAGTTTCAGACAGGGGAATTCTCAATTAGGTCAGAAATTGATGAGAGCTCGTGTGGTTGTACAGGGTGCTACCGTGGCACTAATGGTTGGCACTGCATATTACTATGGCGAGAAATTTTAGTGGTTTGCAGTGGGGTTTGAAAACTGACATGATTTATCTTTGTTTTTTTCCTTTGGATAAAATTTGTTTCTTCAATGTAATACACATAGGAAAAGAGAGGGAAGAAAAAATGATAAATTATATTTTGTCTACAGAACATGTTATTCGAGCTGCTGCGAGTTGACAAATTTGATGTCAATCACATAAGCAGTTGAATGAATAAATATGGATCATCATTGTTTAGTTCATATCCAGAAAATGCTTTGAGCTTAGCTGATTTTGTGGATCATTTGCTAAATCAGAGTCGGAATTACAAATTGGTGTGGTTGGTTAATATCATTAGCTCCATCTAATTGTATGGTGAATGATTAATTTATTATATTTTGTCACCCATGTATGGTATCAAATTATATTTTGTCATATTATTTTGTAAGTCATTTTTCATAAAGATTTTTTTTATCATTGTAGCAATATTCAGTATAGGGCCTAAATATGGATTAATATTCTGAATTTTTAATTTTTTTATTCTGGAGATTGTCTTCTCAATTTTTTTAATTAGGAGATTAAATTTTTAATTTTTTTCACTTTGGGGATTGTCTTCTCAATTTTTTTAATTAGACGATTAAACTTTTACTATTATTTTTTCCACTTTAGGATTGTTTTCTCAATTTTTTTTCATTAGGGGATTAAACTTTTAATTTTTGTGATTACGTTTAATTGATGATGTCAAGTCATAAAATTGATGACATGACAACGATTCGTGACTAAAAAAATGCTTGTGTAATATTGAGTCTCATTTTAACATTTATTCAAATAATTTTTTGTATCAAAAAGGATAAATATAAGACCATTATTAATTGTACTTTAAAAAATTGTCATTAAATTTATTTTAAAAAATTAAATTTACAAAAAAGGAAAAAATTGTCATTAAATTTACTTTGAAAGATTATTAATAGTCTTAAATTAAAATAATATAATAATAATTTATTTTAAAATTTATAATAATCTTATATTTACCATTTTTGGTACAAAAAATAATTGAATAAATATTTAATCGAGACTCAATATTACATAAGTATTTTTTAGTCGCGTGTCGCTGTCATGTCATCAATTTTCTGACGTGTCACTATCAATTAGATGTAATCAGAAAAAATTAAAACTTTAATCCCTAATAGAAAAATGGAGAAGACAATCGCCAAAATGAAAAAAAATAAATTTTTAATCCTCTAATTGAAAAAATTAAGAAAAAAATCTTAAAATAGAAAAAATTAAAAATTCAGGGTATTAATCCATATTTAGACATTGAATGTTGATATACTTATAACTATTTGTGTATTGTTGTAACTTGTAACTACTCCCTCCTATTCAGATTAAATGTCTTTTTAGAGAGTTTCATTTTATTCTATATAAGTGCCGTTTTGAAATCCCTATGCAATATTGCACTATTTTTTTCTAATTTACCCTTCTATTTAATATGCTTAGTAAATGCAATTCCATGGACCATTGTGGAGAGAAAAATAATTATTTAGGGATATAAAAGACATTTTATATTATTTCTTAATAAGTGTGCTTAACTCTAAAAAGACATTTAATCTGAATAAGAGGGAGTAATATTTTACTATTTTCTTATAAATATAGGTAGAAAAATTATAACTATAAGAAAGTATGTGACGCCCCCAAAATTAGGTATACATCACCCATCTTGGGTCGTCAGATACATGGTACATAATTCAAATACAACTTACTAATACAACTGTCGTGTACAATACAACAAAACATAATTGTGAGTTTGAATATAATTATTGTCTACTAGAGATTATACAAACTCAAAAAGAGTTCTCATTACAATTATTAATACACTATTTCACAGAATAGTGAGGACTACTAATGCTATCCTCTGGACCGTCACTCCGTTCCCCGACTAATCCCTGCTATGTTCTCATTTTCTGAAGAGAACAATGAAAGAAAGGGTGAGCTCAACTAGTCCAGTAAGCAATATTATGACTAAGATAATGCAGAATAAGTTATCGTTAGCCTTCAACAGTATTAAACTGATAAAATATAACAACATCAAGTTTAACAGCAGCGGATCAAGCAATCCATTAAAAGAGTCAAGTAGAGAATAGAATCTACTATCTTTTATGATTTAAAAAGTTTTTCATCATTTTTATCGCTGAGACTCAGCTTAATAAATAAACCACATCATCCCTGTACTACGACCAAGGATATTTATTAGGGCCACGACCACAAATTCCATGCACTACGGGCCAAGGACATTTGTGTATTCATCAATGGTCATGATCATGCCAACAACTGTCCATCAATGCACTACGGGCCAATAAGGACTTTTACCGCATCATTTGTAACATTACGGTCATGATTACACCGAATAATCCCTGGTCATAATCATACCAAGTCCATCCATGCACTACAGGCCACAGATGACTTTCAAAAAAAATATAAACATGAGGATGATGACAATGATATAAGAATTCAATAAAACAAGTTCAAGAATTAATTTGTCCAAGAACTACTAATGTCCAAATTATCCACATGATACTGTTTTGTAGAGTAAAATTCAAGAATGATCAGAAGAATATTTCCATGAAAAGATACTGGATGAAGCGCAAATATCAAGGATATTCTACTAATTTCATGGAGTATAGAAGTCAAAACTTTAACCAACTGAGTATAATAAGGAATGAAATAACAACAGAAATCACCATGCATGTGGTACTTCGCATAGACAGGTTATTCCAACAGAATAATAATAACGGAATCAGGTCAGACAAATTTTGCACCGATAGGATGTTTCAACGGAATAATAAAGACGGAACCAGGTCCGGTGTAAAACACACAGACGGGATGTTCCAACGGAATAATAGAAGAATGTCACCAAGTATAGGGTAGACCGCGTATACAAGTTATTCCAACAGAATAATAAGAAATGGAATAACAACAGTTCTCTTCATGAATAAGAAAGAATAACACCCCTTACCGTAATAGAAACTGGATATAGAAAAAGAAAAGTTAAGTAGCAAAAAGCTTTTCTTCTATCTCTTTATAGTTTCTCTCTCTAGAGTTCAGTGAATTCGTAAGAAGATAATGAAGGAATGAGCTTCTATTTATAGGAAAATAGAATGCATAGTAAATAATCCATGAACGGTCCAGATTGATTTACTTTAATCTGACGATCCATATTTAAAGAAAAATCTTTTAAATAAAATATAATATATTCTATTTATATAAAAAGATTTTTACTATGCAAACACTATGCAGCACTATGCAAAACACTATGCAATACTATGCATAATAAAATATAATATATTCTATTTATAGAATAACTTTAATAAAGTATTCTGTTTTATTACGTTAATAATACGAATAAAACAAAATGCCATCATCGCTATAATAATTCATATTATTAATCGACAATAATTGAATCAAACTGAGCGACTTCTCACATAAATATCAATAATCAATACTGTGTGTTACTATGCAACAACGCGTATTACTGTACTTTTACTACCCAGTAGTTCAACAGTATCAACGGTAAAACTTCCGCCGTTATTTTCAATAAAATATTTTTGTCGTTTTCTCAATCCGACAATAATTCCGTTGTGGGGTCCACCAATAATTGTACCTTCGTACGAATATTTTCCGACACAAAGAATATTCCCTGACCAATCGAATATAATATAACAACTTGCATACTTTACAAAATTTATAAATACTACCCACAACTATAATATTATCTCAAATTCACACCATAATATTAAAAAATTATATCGAGAAAATTAATTCTTTATTCATAAAATCTGGGGTTTCACAAAGTATGTCAAATTTACCATCACATCCAATTTTTATATAATTTAAAATATAAAAAAATATGTTTATTTCTTAATTATAAAATTGGTTAAGGTGACCCAAAAAAAGAAAAGAAAAAAATAAACAAACTAAACTCGTTTAAGGGAGGGAGTAGTTGTCATACTAATCATGTTTTTGTATATGTATCCAAATTACACATAAAATATTATATTGTATAAAAATTTCAGTTGAAATAAATACTATACATTTTTTTGGGAATTACAAGAAAAGCAAAATAAATAAATAAATTGAAAATGTCCAATATATGTAGAAAGAGTCTTTCAATAACCCACCACATTGGTAAGATATTACTACTTGAGACTTGAATGAAACAAAAATCTGGTGGCTGGTGGCTGTAATTTCACTAGCATACCATAATGACTAATTATTCCTTGGATTTCTCTAAAAGAGTCGTATTCAAAATTATTTTATTTTATAATAGAACTTGAGATCTAAGATCCAAAGTTCACATAATTTCAGCCTTAATTATGAGACTAAAACTACATATGATCCTATAAACTGAAAGAATATTATTATATCACGTTATACGATCATAAATAGAAATGTGAGTTGTTTTTTGTTTGAATTTTATTTTCACCAAATGGAGCTTTAATCGGTGAGGGCCGGAGTAGGAGTGAGCAAAAAACGGTTAAAACCGAAATACCTAACCGAACCGAATTTTTTTAACCGAATTATTTCGGTTTTTCGGTTTTTTTTACAATTTCGGTTATATCCGAATTATTATTGTAAGACCCCAAAAATTTTTAAATAAAAAGGAATTTCCTTTATTTATTATTTTGAAATAGTAAGGGTGGATTTGATTAATGTTGTTAGTTATGGGTAAAATGCGCAAATATTTTAAATAAGCAAGTGGTGATAAAATATTCATTGTTGTCGGGGAATATTCGTTTGGTCGTGGAATATTCTTGCTGTCGGGGAATATTCGTACGACGGCGCAGTCTTTTGTGGGCCCCATAACGGAAAGCGATTGGATGAAGAAAACGACAAAAATAAGTTGTTTATAAATAACGGCGTAGTTGTTACCGTTAATACTGTTGGAATACCAGGTGGTTAAGACACAGTAATACGCGTTGTTGCACTGTAGCACACGGTATTGCACCAATTATTGATTCTTACGTAAGAAGGCACTACTCAATAATTGTTACAGTAATTACTGTTCAGTATTTTATGTTATTGATTCAATAATTACTGCATTGATATTTTATATTACTGTTGTTTCAATAATTATCGCTACACAGTATTTTCCATTATCGAAGCAATAATTCATATTATCTGAATAATATTATTTGATAACATTATTGGCAATGTCTAGAAAGTTCTGTCTAAGGAGAGGTTTGGTCACCTAATTGCGCGCCAGTAAGGAGAAATCTTTATTGGAAAGCCCCCTCTTTCCTGAGAACGGCATGGTTGTCAGTACTGTGATTCTGTAATATTATTTGTGAATAATTAATTATTGATTTATATGATGAGGAAAATATTGAATTTATGTGGATATAGATGGAGAAAATTTTTAATGTGACAATTGTTGAAAATTAATATTTTATCTTTTTCTGATAAAATAATTCATTTAAATATATTATTTTAATAATATATTAACGATGATATTTTTATAATGAATGTGGGATATATGAGTATATGAGGAGGAAGAGTATTTTTGTGGCATTAAATGTTTAACACATATTTTGTTTGTTGGTGGACACAATTATTGACTGAAATTTGATTATAGTCTGTAAAATCGTCCGTTTATGAATTTCGGTCAATTTCTGTTTGGAATTTGGAAAAACTTCCTTCTGCAAAGTTGTAGAGAATTGAATTTCCTATAAAAACTCGTGAGATTCGAAGTTTCTGGCAAAAGGGCTATTTATTATGAATTATTGAAGTTCTGGAGCTCCGAAATAATTGATTTTTGGAAGTTTAAAATATTTTTATTAATAAAAACGTTTTTTGTACTTCTTCTAGAAGGGAGCATGTGGTTTGTATTCAAATTTGCAGATTCTAAATGGGCGTAGAAAATTTTTATATATATTATTATTATAATAAATTTTCTGTTTTGGTGTTCTAAGCAATTTCCTATAAATAGGTGCTTAGGTTAGAATTGAAAATCACACCAAAAACTGAAGTTTTTTCTCTCTATATTATCGAGCGTATTCTTGTGAGTATTTTGAGTATACTTTGAGTATTGCTATACGGTGCAAGTTCAAGTCATAGCCTATATCCGGTGTTTCAACTAGAAGTGCTGTCTTTCGAGGTAAGGGATATTATTTTTTTTAAAATGATATTATTTCTTCTAATATCATTATGCCGAAGTATTGATCTGAACTTTTTATCAAATTTGGAACTTTTTCATGTCGGGGTTACTATTCACGAGTTACTATTCACGAGTTACTATTCACGAGTTACTATTCACGAGTACTATTCACGAAGCGTGAAGATGTTTTTTGTGAAATTTCTATCTTTTGGTGTCGGAATTACTATTCACGTATACGGCACTATTCACGTATACGGCACTATTCACGAATACGATACTATTCACCGGAAAATGAAATTTCCTCTTTTTGTCCAAAATATCTATTCTGGATATTAGTTTTGATTGGATCTATGTTTTGATAATTCTTGAATTTTACTTCAGTATGATTATTTATGAAGTATTTTTGAACTCAGATTGTTTAAAGTACGAATCCTTAATACTTGTTATTTTGTTTCACTGGATTCGTTTCCTTTAAAATATTTTTTATCATCCTCAGTCCTAAACGATGGTGTTACTGAATATCTTTGGCCTGTAGTGCAAAGATGGTTGATTTTGTTATGAATATCTTTGGCCCGTAGTGCAAAGATGTACAGGTGTTGAGATGAACATGAACAATTGATGAATATCTTTGGCATGTAGTGCAAAGATGAGCAGGTGTTTAGATGAACATGACCGACTGATGAATATCTTTGGCCTGTAGTGCAAAGATGAATATTTGATTTGATTTGAGATATATATTGATTGATGTTACAGGGATAAAATATTGATGATGGACTTTTAAATTCATAGATGTTAGTAGATTTTATTCTCTACTTAACCCTTCTAATGAATTGTTGTTTCCGCTGCAGTTGTTGATCTAAAACTTGTTGTCTATTGTATTCTATCAGATTTTTCCCTGTTAAAGACTAAGGATAATTTGTTGTACATTATCTTAGTCATAATATTCTTTACTGGGCTAGTTGAGCTCACCCTTTTTCTTGTTGTTCCATTTTTCTTCTCAGGAGGCGAGAATGTAGCGAGTACTAGTCGGGGTATGGAATGAAGGTTCTAGAGAGAGTTGTTTAGTAGTCCTCACCATTTTTTGTAAAATTATGTATCAATAATTATGATGGGGATTTATTTGCATGTGGATATTGTCTAGACGATAATATTTGTATTCAAACTCACAGCTTATGGGTGGTAAAAGTTGTAGTTGTTTCTGTACCATGTATTTGGCGACTCAGAATGGGTTGGGTGGAATGGACCTATTTTGGGGTTGTCACAATTATTCACTATTCGGTTACGGTTTCGGTTTGGAAAAACAGGTTATTCGGGTATCCGAATAACCGAACATTACTTATTAAAAAATTAATTTTATAATAATATAATAATAATAATAATAACAGTAATAATAATAATAGTAATAATAATAGTAATAATAATAGTAATAATAATAATAATAATAATAATAATAATAACAGTAATAATAATAATAATAGTAATAATAATAACAGTAATAATAACAGTAATAATAATAGTAATAATAATAATAATAATAATAATAATAATAATAATAACAGTAATTCGGTTTTTTCCCGAATTACCGAAATTACAATTCGATAATTCGGTATTCGGTAATTCGGTTATTAGTTCGGATAGCAAAATCATCATTATTTTGATTTTCGGTTATAACCGAATAGCTTATTCGGTTCGGTTATAACCGAATGATCACCCCTAGGCTGGAGGGGAGTATTTGTAATAGAATTTGGTTTAATCTTGGAATTTAAATATTAATTCCCAAAACCTCAAAAAACCAAATTAATATGATTCATGTATACTTTATAATTTTTATATAATTTATAATAATTACAGCTGTATGAATTAAAATTAGAATAATGATAGAGACACAAACTATTTTATAAACTGCTGATGTGGCATACTCCACATCAGCATATTGTGTGGGACTGAAGACTACATTAAACAATTTGTTGATCAATAGGCTGACGTGAAGTATACCACATCAACAGTTTGTAAAATAATTTGTCTCTAGCACCACTCTTAAAATTACATATACTAAGAATATTTTGAAAGCAAACTAACTTATTAATTTTAATTTTTTATAAATTGCATTCATGCAGTTAAAATGACAATTTATTAGTGAATCAAAAAAAAAACAATATTTTTGTAATACAAAAGTTATGAATAAAAATTAAAAAAAAGGGAAGGCGGGGTTTGTGGAGGAGAGTCAAAACCGCCTTACTTCAATTACATTTTGTCTCCCTCCTCCATATGAATTGGCTTATAACAAGAAGTTACAAACACACAGGTAAGGTAACCCAAAACCAAACCAAACCCAACCCAACTCAACCCAACCCAACCCATCCACGTGTGACGTATCTCTTCCTCACCGATTTCGCACGTGCCTCTGTAAAACATGTCGACACCACCCTCCCCCTCCTCAATCCAATCCTCATATCATACGTACGTACGTACGTACGTACATACTTTCGCCATCTCCTTTCATTCTCTCTCTTCTTTTCCCCTTATTTCCTTCTTCCTCTTTTCATCGGCGCTTACAGTATTAATTTCATCAATACAACATTGAAATTCTCGCCTCTTTCCAATTCAACCGACCGGCGATCTACTTGATCATTGAATTACTTCCAATTTCCGGTTAGTTTCTTTTCCTTTTTTGGTCACTTTGTTAAATTTACAATTTCAGATTCATATGTGTTTTGTTCAACGCAATTTGTTCCAAGTACATGTTAATTATATGGTGCAACTCTTGGGTATGGAATTATCTAATTCAGACTGATGCAACCCTATGAAATTTTGGATTTTCTGGTAGTTTTTTTATTTTATGTTTATTTTCTTTGATTAATTTTTGTACGTACATTGGACTAATGGTTTATGTGTGATGTCAATTGGCAAAATTTATCATGCTTGCTTAGTTATGGGATTAATTTACTGATTTTGTAGTTTGTCCACGTTGTTCTTCAAGGGGGCATTAAATTTCTTGATACTTAATTGGCAGATTGACTAGTTTCTTATCCAGGTATGGTTTTACATTCTTATGGAAATAGATACATTTAGGCTTCCTTTGGCCAGACACTTGATGTGATATTTTTTTACAAGAACAAATTTTGGCTGAAATCTACTAACCAAGAAGTTATAAACAAGTACCAGTTTGTATGAATGCCAAAATTAGGAAGGAAAAAAATTTGATATTTTATTTTCTTTATAAGTGAGGAAAATATGAATCCTAACGAATACTTTTATTAATAAGTAAGAAGTGAACTTCAATAATTTTTAAGCTAAAGTAGCATCTTAGAAGAAGCTTAGAGTGAATTTGTATATACATTGAAAAACCAAGTGATGATAGTTGACAACTCCTTTTTAGGCTTCAAATATTTCAGAGCTATGTAAGTTAATAATGTTCTTGTATATGTTCAAGAGTTGTGTAGGATTAACCGCAGACTAAATGTGTATATTTGGTCTTTTCATATATTTTACACTATTAGCAATGGGAAGTTGTGCAGTTAGTTTTATGATAGTAGAAGTAGTGGAAAACTGGTAGGAAGTTATTTTAGTGGTAGGAAATTATTTTATTCTTGCTATCTACTTATAGGCAAGAACTACAATAATTTGGGACAGATTAGTGTTATTGATTGTCGAGAATTTCTGTGTATTTTTCATCTTCCGTCTACGGACGCAAGGATCTCTATGGAGTAATTTCTAACATCCTGTGGGAGAGCCAAGCTCTTCGGAGATAAGGTGTCAAAATATCAATTTCATTGTTTCACATCTTTTTAAATTCTTGTCCTACATCATAATGGTATCAAAACCCTATTTCTCTATTGATTTCCATGTAGTGGGAGGTCTTGGGTTTTAAAAAACAAAACATAAACTCAAACACCGATGGTTCATCTTCATCATACAGAAAAGCAACCACTGCCCATACTTTCTTTAAGCAACAACCAGTAACCAGCATCATTATCACACATTTCAACAAACAGGCCAAGGCAATTTGTAGCCCCTCAGTCAGATCTGCTGCCCTTCACCCACCTTTGTTCTACCAAAAAAACCACAGAAATTCAGCAAACTGTTCATCTCCCTCATCATCTCTACCGAAGCTTTCAACCAGTGGTGACGAGTTCCAACCAAACCAATCAGGCAAATAGGCCTTTCACCACACCTGACGTCCATCTGATCAGCCCTCCATGGATCAACCTAGTAGCAGCCCAACAACTTCTGAAAAAAGGGGGGCATCCCTCATTGCCGTTGCCATCCAACCCAAGCTCGTTGGAATACAAAACCAACCACTCTTTAGCTGTCGTATAAGCCAGATTGCAGCAGCAATAAATATCAGTCTCCAATCAACAATGTGTCCATCTCTGTCAAATTCACTGGAGCAATACTGGAACAAACTAATCGGAAAAGATAAGAAATAGAAAGGTGGAAGAAGGAAAACTATCGTGGCTGCCTAATCGTATATATGAATGTGATAGCAGATGAATAATGGTACTTGAGTCACTTTGAGAAGTCATCCTAGACCACATCCTAGTATTGGCCATATTACATGATTTTCGCAGTGCTAGTAGCCCATTACTTCAAATTAAATGGCCAAGTTTTTCAGACATTAATAGCTTGGATAGGATCTCATTTTGCTAGGTTTAATAATTTAGAGGAGGTGATACCTGGATCCAGGTCTAGAGCATGGTGACTTGGCTTGTTGAAGCTTATGTCCAAGTGTTCTGATGAACTAAGCAGGAAGTCTACTGAAAAAATAATAATAACCCAGCTTCCTTAAATCTTGTTAAATTCCTTTTGAATGATGTCTTCCAGGAATGTTTGCATCTTTTTATAGTTTCTTGGGATTTATGGCTGCCTTCTGAGATATGTGATGTTTATGTTTTTAATTCTTGTGAGTTACTAAATGTGTTTTGTTGATTTAGGCTCAGATTGTGTCCTCATGTATTTATTTTAGTCATAGTTGTCACAGAGCCACGACGAGATGCGGCGGTAGTTGACCGCAAGGAACCCACCACGGTGTTCGTATGGTGACAAGTCGTTGATAATGTGCAATTTATATATTATTTATTTATTTCAAAAGTATATTGAATAATAAAATTTTATATACATTAAAACCCAAAACATAATAACTAACACTATGGAATACAATTAAAAACTATGATTACTTCACAATCAAAATTCAAAAATAAATTACTTGGCATTAAAAACTAGTTGAACAAGTCTACAAACCAAGTCATCAGACATTACAAGTCTAATAAGTAGTAAAATTACATCACATAACAACTCCAGCTCCTTGGGTTATGATGAATTATGAATAAAAATGACTTACAAGGCATGAGCCTTGGTAACTCGGCGTCCAAGGTGTCGCCTTGTTCTTCTCCAGCATTAGCGTCGCTCATGACAACTATGATTTTAGCTCTTGTTTGATTGTTGTTAAATCTACTGGAAATTGCTCACTTAAATTTTTATTTTTCCATTGTCCTATTGTCTTCTTTTTCTTTTTTACCTGGCAGGCTTGCTAAAGATAAGGTTTACTAATTGTGAGAATGTCTTCTCCAAGCAAAAGGAGAGATATGGATGTAATGAAACTGTAAGCATCTTATTTGCAATTTTTCTTCAACATTGATATACTCGGTTCATTTTGTATTATTTTTGCTGAAATAAACTTGTATTTTCGTATTTCTATTATATACTATAAACTTTATCATTTTTGTTCCATGAGAATAATGGCTCGTACTTTTTTTTTGAATAGTTAAGATTTTCCTCCGTACTGTCTTAATATCATACTGATCTATTGTATTCATGATGTAGGATGATGAGTGATTATGCTGTGGAGCCAATAAATGATGGAATTAGTGAATTTAATGTGGAATTCCATGGCCCTAAAGAAAGTAATGTTGCTTCCTCTATCCATTTATATTCTTATTATTTGTAGCATGTTGTCAATTGTACCAATACTGGCTAGCACTCTACAAGGTGAATAATTGCTTGTATGTGTATGTCTAGTTTTATAGACACTCATGATTTTCAACACTTTACTCCCTCTGTCCCCAAAAGGATGGCTTGTGATAAAAAAAATAATCCTGAAAAGCATGTCTAAAGTACCCAAGTCAACTAGATAAAATTTTGCATTGAATAATTTACCCTTGATCATATTACGTCTTATTCAAATAGTAAATCAATCACATCACAAATTAATGGCTCAAATTAATTCACTCTATCTCCACAAACCCAAGACCCAATTAAAGCAATTAACTCACATATCAATAATACAAGGGTAAAAGGGAAAGTAAATTTATACTCTCTCCTATTATTTGATTACCTTAATTTGTGTTCAATTTGTCCTTAGGCCATCCTTTTGGGGACTGAGGGAGTACATTTTAAGGTTCCATAGCTTTGAAGGATGCGGATGGTCAACGTCTATCACTTTTCCTTGTTATATCTAACATAAAGTTTCTATTTCCTAGACAGTTTTTAACATGAGGTCCTCCTTTGATGTAGAGGGAAAAGATATTATTAATTTTTTCCTGCAGATTTTATCTGGATAACAATGTTTTCTTGTTGTAGACTTTTGGTTTCCAAAAGAACAAAAAATATGTGGTTGAAAATAAAACTGACATGTCCTTTTAAAAAGTATGTTTCACTATAATCGGTGCTTTTTGGCAACAAAGTTTCCAGACTGCACAGGGATAGCTTTTTTCTTTTGTGCTTAATATTTCTGGGAACTGTTTGTGTGAATGTATGTTTTGTTTTTTTTGTACTTCGGTTGATTATTAAAGTTGGTGCAAAATAATCTTGTAAATGAGTTCCTACAGATAAAGTTGAAGTTAACTCTGTTTTTTTTGTTGCTAATTTGACACCCCACCACACACACCCTCCTTGGCCACTACCAAGGATTGAACCCCCAACCTCATGGTTTGGGTCATACCACTTGGGCCAAAGGCCTTCGGTAAAAGTTGACTTTTTGATGTGGAGGTCCGTATGATTTTTAGTATAAATTTGTTGGATCTACCCTTTTCCATGTGGAACATATGTTTATCCGGTTGCAAAATCGTGTTGGAGGTTTTGTAATTGACCTCACTGATTGCACACAAAGAATAATTTGTATTTTATTTTTTCTAAAGTTGTGATTGTCCTGACGATGCAAATTCATCTTAGTAATGATTGTCCTTTCATTATTTTGATAGAAAGTATGAACTTTTAATGGACAACTGTTTCAGAAAATCTGTCTCATACGATTCTGTATGGTAGGGAGTCATTTTTCTTCTCTTGACGTTTTTTATATTACTTGCCGTTTAGTAATCATGATCGCATAGGCCTTTAATGTAGCGTCAAGATCTCTCTCTCCCCCGACTACCAAAAACCTAGCGTCCATGTTTGGCAATTAATTTGATTGACTGCTTCCTTGACCTTGTTGTAGGATCTATAGGAAAGGCAGAAACTTAAGTGTATTCTATTCCGCATTCATCAGCAAGATGTCATGTCCTATAATGATAAATTAGATAATGCATTAAATCATTTTTATTTTTATTGTCTAAAATATGCCTGCATAACAATATTTATGACAAGTGGTTTCCTTTTTAAGTTATTCATATGGTCGCTAAAGTTTTACTCCATCTTATTGGTTGCAGGCCTTTATGAAGGTGGTGTGTGGAAAGTACGTGTGGAGCTTCCAGATGCATATCCTTACAAGTCTCCTTCTATAGGATTTCTCAACAAGATATTTCACCCAAATGTTGATGAGCTGTAAGTGCTTTTAACACAATTGGCCATTTGACACGTTCACCTTTTTAGTTTCCTGAACTGCCTAGATGTGGTTGATCAACTTATGGGCAGTTCCTCCATGAGAAAAGTATAGTTCTTTGTCCTTTTTTTTGTTCGACAGTTTCGATAACAAATTTTAAAGTTTTGGGAAGCTCAGTATTCTCTGATCTGGATGTGCTGAATGCATTTGCTAGTAATATTTTATTGGCTTACTTGATCTCATTTGTTCGGCTGCAGCTCAGGTTCTGTTTGCTTGGATGTCATTAACCAATCATGGAGTCCAATGTTCGGTAATTCTAAACTTTTTTTGAACAAATCACGTTTTCCTTTAATTTTTTTCCATCAGGTAGTGTGACAATATAATATCTGTATGCTAGGCAAATGGAGTCACTTCCTGTATTGACCCTACCCTCCTCCCCACAAAAAGGAAAAAAGGAAAAGGAAGAATAATAGAATAAAGCAATAAAATATCCTATATAGACAACAAGCACCCGAGCATGGACTATCTAGGCCAGTCTTTTACTTGAGTTTGCATATCAGCCGGAGGTCTCCTTTTTGTTTAATTAGTCTTTATGTTGGCAGTATATCCTTAGGATCGCTCATCACCTTGTCTTATATTTATAATTTATTTATGTAATTTTAGATTCAACTCTTTTTTCAATGACTTAGAATATTTATGACTTCACTTGCATTGAATTTTCACAAACTGAAGCTTGGGGTGCCAAGCAACATAAATTGGCACATGTTGCAAACAAATAAATGTAAAACTCAACCAAAAAGGAGTTAGGATTTGAGATTTAAGACTACGTTTTTTTGTTGAAAGTAGAAATTTTGTCTTTAGTTTCTTTTGGAAAAAGGGGGGAAAAAAGAAAAGGAAAAAGAAAAACTGAAAAACTATTTGTTTTTTATCCCTCTCTGATTCTGAACATATTATCTGTGTTGGTTCTACCATAGTTGGTTGTGTTTTTTTTTTCAACACATCCACATGAAATGTGGATATAGAAGTTGTTTGTTAAATATTGTCCGACTTTTCTAATGTTATATTGTGTGCTTGTTATGCATGAACTAGTTAGGAATCCTGCAACATCTTACCAGGGATATTTTGTGTGGCAGATCTTTTAAATGTATTTGAAGTTTTCCTTCCTCAACTTTTACTTTATCCAAATCCTTCGGACCCACTAAATGGTGATGCTGCTTCGCTGATGATGAAGGATAAAAAACAGTACGACCAAAAAGTTAAAGGTAAGCTAATGAGCTCATTCCGGCCTCTTCTCTTAACGAGAAACCAGAAAGTTGTTTGTTATGATAAATACCTGACCGTCTTCCTTTTGATGCAGAGTACTGTGAGCGTTACGCAAAAAAGGAGAATATTACCAGCACCCCAGCAGAAGACAGTGAAGAAGACGTCAGTGATGATGATATCAGTAATGGAAGAAGTGCCTCTAGTGAAGACGATGTTGCCGGACATGCAGACCCATAAAAGGGATAAAAACAGTCGTGAACTTTTTATATGGACGGATTTTTTTTTTCATGTTAGAATTTATATTTTTTGTTATTTGCATGGATTTTATGGTTAGTTGCCTGTAAAATTAGAAAAGGGCAGTTAGAGATTTGATACATGATGCCTTGCATGTGTAATGAATATATGATTTTTTCTGGCACATTGGATAGTTCGAAGAAATGAAAGTATGTTTCTCAGTGTATTTTGTTTTTCCTTTCCCTTTTTGGCCAAGACCTGAGCATTATATAAAAGTAAAGTAACCGAAAGATTGATTGTGTGTGGAAGGGGGAGCCAAAAATCTATTCCTTATATTTGTGCAGAATATTATGCATGGGCTCTCCATGCTAAGAGTTTTCATTCAGCAGGCCAAGTATATTTTAGATTATGCTTTGATGCTTGACCAGTTGAAGTTGGAGATAGCTGGAGATGGACAAAGAATGGAATATTGCATGGGATGCAAAATGAAAATGGTATGGTAGATTTGATAGCTGTTGAATTTGGCATATTTAAATTAGTTGAGAAAAATATGTTTAATCAGTAATGTCATTATTCTAATTCAGCCCTTTTATTTTCACTATTAAAAATCGATATTTTCACAAGGTTTCTCACTTAAGTGTGAGATTCATTTACTATTCATGTTAGAGGGAGGGATCTTGTGGAATTATCAGTATTCCATTACCAAAAAAGTATAAAAAAAAATTCGTATTCATCATCAGTTAACATAGATAACCCAAAGATACTCGAGAGATTCATAATTAGTTAACATAATTGCAATAATAAGCCACTCGAGACACTTAAGAAAATGCACTGGAAAATTTTGATATAGTATCTGACTAAACCTTTTGCGGACGTTGGCATTTTGGTTTTTGAACTAGTCTTGGCTCTAGTGAATCAGCCTTTCATTTTGATACACAACTTGCTACCGAATAGTAAATTGATGACAAAAGAATTTTATAAAAAGTTCTTTACAAAATAATATGGTTGGTCACGTTTTCATGTAGAAATATCAAAAAATCATGGGAAAATAATTTTCTGTTTATATTGGCCATTAAACATACATTATAAGTGTTAAATGATTTTAAGTTACTGTACTTTACGTCAACATACAAATGGGTCACTAAACTTTTTTTTTTCTTACAGTCAACTCACTGAACTACTTTTTACTAACAAAACGTTGGAAAATCCGTTAAGTCAGTTGACTTTAGACGGAATTGAATAACTAAGATGCAGACGTGTAAAAATATAATGATGTGACACTGTTTAGTCTATGTGGCCAACATTTGGTGGATTGGGAGGGAAAATCTCCCACCAAAGTACCAGACGATGGACCCACATGGGGATTAGAAGCAATTTCATCGTTCATTTGTGTCTAAATTTGTTCTAAAATAGATTAAGGCAATTGAGCCCTAAGCCAACCCTTCCAAAGTAATCTAAGCAAATAAAGATGAGTTGGTCGATCGATCAATTGAAAATCTAAACAAAATCGAATATTTGGTGAATCTTGGTGTGTTCACGTTGGTTAGAAGTGGTTTGATGCTCGATATCAACGTTCGACAGGTATGTCCCAACCGATGGTCCCCCCCTTTTGTCCTTTATCTAACTTTGATGTTTTTTGGGCTTGTCGTATTATTGTCCTTTTCTTCCAAATCCTAGATTGGTTATGTATTATTCAATGTTTTTCTTTGTCTTTTTCGTTACTGAATCTTGTTTAGGATATATAAAATCATTATTTACTAAATATTGGTCTTCTTTTGTCTCCACATGTATGCTTTGTAATTAGTTTCAATATTCCTTCAAATGTTTATTGATCATGCGCTATTTTTTATGTGGTTTATTTATTAATTTCAGTTACAGATGGATACTATTGTTCAATTTAATGTACACCATAGTGGGAAATTCATCTATGCTCCTTTTATGTGACTATGTGGGAGGTACAATTTATCATATGCCATTTTTGGACGCTGATTATATTTGTATGAGTGCTATTAATGAGTTAGCTACTGAACTTAGTTATGTTACTCAATCAAGTGTTTATTTTAAAACTGATGAAGTAGATATAAATAATGGGGTTAGACTTGTTTATGATGATGCTAGTATAAGAGATATGATTAATATTTGTTTGCCGCATGGTGTAATTGATGTCTATCTAGACCATGTATTACCATATAATCTTGATCAAACCTCTATATTGGATGAGCATAATAGTAACCATGTGACTGATAATGTATATGATAATGTGGTTTCCATTGTTGATGAAATTGTGACTGATAATATGGTTGGTGGTGAGGGTGAGGCTAAGGGTCAAGGTGATGGTGAGGTTGAGGATCAAGGTGAGGGTGAGGGGATGCTTTGTTGGATAATCATGGGGATAATGAAGACAATGTGACAGTTGACAATGTTAGAGATTGAAAAATATCTAAACAAAATGAGAGTGTGAAAAGGAGGGGTAAGAGGAGGTCTAAAAGGGTAGTTGAGGATGATAGTTCTGAAGAAGAGAATAGTACTGATGATGACATCAATCATGAAGAGTGTAGTGATGAGAAATTGGTATATGCTATTAGGAAAGCTAAGGAATTTAAGATGGATATGAGAAAGAATGTGGATGAGGAAGGTTGAACTGAGGGAGAGGAAGAAGGTAATGATATAGAGCAAGAAGGAAATCAGGGAGACAATGTGGAAGATAAAACTGCAGATACAGAGGATGTGGGAACAGATACTGCTACGGGCAATGAAAGGTATGTGCAGGGGGTGAGGGTGATGGAAACCAACCTGCTAGTGAAAGAACCAATTCAGACAGTGAAGAAGATGAGAAAAAATGGCATAATGACTATGAAAATAGTGATGTCCTCGGGTCACTTTCTGAGAGCAGTGAAGAAGAAGAAGATGTGTGCTATGTAGGGCCTCTTCGTAGTAAGAAAAAAGAGAAAACAGTTGAGGCTTACAACCTTAAGATAAAAAAGAAGTTGATTAAGTTCAAGCAGTACATGACATTTTGCGGTATGAGGGAGTTTAAAGATGCCATAAGAGACTACTCTATTGCTAATGGGAGGAAGTTGTGGTATCCAGCTAATGACTTCATAAGATGTCAAGTGAGGTGTGAGAAAGGATGTCCTTGAAGGTTGTGGGATAGTTACATGCAAGGGACTGATACATAGCAAATGAAGTCTATTTTGGACACTCACGTACAATTATTGCAGGAACTTCAAAAATAAGCTGGCTACAGTTAAGTACTTGGCAGAGTACTATGACAGTAGGATTATGAGGAATCCCAGATGAAACTAAGGGAAATGCAAGAAGAAATAAAACTTAAACTAAAGTTGGATGTAACAAAAGTTAGGTGTATGAGGGTTAGACAGTTGGCATTGCAAGGGATTTAATAGGTGATGAAGGACCATTATGCAAGGGTGTGGGACTTAGGTAGTGAGATAGTAAAAAATAACAAAAATAATACAGTTGATATCAAGATAACTCGATTGAATCCAGAAGATGTGGCTAGATTTAAAAAGTTTTATGTGTGTTATGATGCATTGAAAAAGGATTGGAAAGAAGGATGTAGACCTATTCTTGGATTGGATGGTTGCTTTCTGAAAACAGTTTGTGGTGGTCACATTTTGTCTGCAGTTGGTAGGGATGGAAACAATCAAATGTTTCCAATAGCTATGGGGGTGGTGGAAATTAAAATTTTGGATAGCTGTAATTGGTTCCTCCAATTGTTGGTGACTAACTTGGATTTGGGGGATGCGTATGAGATCATTCTCATATCTGATCAACAAAAGGTTCATGTTAACATTTTTTAACTGCATTCATTTTTTGTTTTAACAAGTTAGCATTTTTTAACAATCTCATAGGATGACTGTTGTAGGGACTGAAAGCAGCTATTCAGGACTTTCTATCTCATACAGAGCATAGAAACTGTGCAAGGCCTATGCAAATTGGAGGAAAAAATATCCATCACAAGCACTAAAACAAGCATTTTGGGAGGCATCCCTGGCTACATACCCTGTGGCTTTTAAAAGGGCAATGAAGGAGGTAAAAGGTTGTCTATTCCTGCACATGACAAGCTAGCTGAGCAAGATCCAAAAGTATGGTCCACAATATTTTTTGAGACTCGTTCAAAAACTGACAGTGTAGAGAACACCATGAATGAGTGCTTTAATGCATGGATAATTAAGGTAAGATATATGTCAGTTCTTCAAATTATAGTTGAAATTCATGACCAACTTATGGTGAGGTTGCACCAAAAGAGAAATGTAATGCTAAAGACTGAGGATATGCCCAAGGATTAAAAAGAAACTAGATGCTAACATTTTAGAATCTGCACACATGTGATGCTCTATGGGATGGAAAATTCAAGTTCCAAGTGAAGGAGAGAGGAAAATGAGGGTACACTGTCAACCTATAGTAGAGAAGTTGTGCATGCAGGGTGTAGGGTTTAACAGGAATCCCTTGTGCTCGTGCAGTTAGAGCCATTCATTCTATATATGAAAATCATATAGAATATGTTGTTAAGTGGTACACTAGGGATACATATATTAAGACTTATTCCCACAAAATATAAGTTCTAAATAAGGAAGACTTTTGGGATTTTAATGAGTGTGATATAATGCTGCCACCACCAATGAAGAAAAAATTGAAGGGAAGGCCACAGAGATTGAGAAAGAAGGAGCACTGGGAATATTGGACTACTAGAAATAATGTGGCTAGGGTGTCAAGGAAAAGGAGGAAGATGCATTGTAGCTTGTGCAAGGAAGAGGGTCAGAATCTACTTAAATGTCCAAAACACCCAACTCTATCTGGTCACAGAAAGGAGAATGATGTAATTCACATTATATACCTATTATATGCTTCTCTGTTTCTAAATATATGTTTGCCACAATCAAATTTGATATACCTATTATATGTTATTTTTGTAAGTAACATTTCATTCATTCAAAAGCAATGTAAGTTTTTAAAAATGGGTCTGTCAATGTCAGAATTTGATATAGCTATTAACGTTGTGTAAGACCCCAAATTATTAATAAATGAAATTTAATTTCCTCTATTTATTATTTTGAAATAGTAAGGGTTGATTTGATTAATGTGGTTAGTTATGGGTAAAATGCGCAAATATTTTAAATAAGCAAGTGGTTATAAAATATTCATTATTGTCGGGGAATATTCGTTTGGTCGTGGAATATTCTTACTGTCTGGGAATATTCGTACGACGGCGCAGCCTTGTGTGGGCCCATAACGGAAAGCGATTGGATGAAGAAAATGACAAGTATAAGTTGTTTATAAATAACGGCGCAGTTGTTACCGTTAATACTGTTGGAATACCCGGTGGTTAAAACACAGTAATACGCGTTGTTGCACAGTAGCACACGATATTTCACCAATTATTGATTCTTACGTAAGAAGGCACTACTCAATAATTGTTACAGTAATTACTGTTCAGTATTTTATTTTATTGATTCAATAATTGCTGTGTTGATTTTTTATATTGCTGTTATTTCAATAATTGTCACTACACAGTATTTTTCATTATCGGAGCAATAATTCATATTATCTGAATAATATTATTAGATAATATTATTGGCAATGTCTAGAAAGATCTGTCTAAGGAGAGATTTGGTCACCTAATTGCGCGCTAGTAAGGAGAAATCTTTATTGGAAAGCCTCCTCTTTCTTGGGAACGGCCTGGTTGCCAGTACTGTGATTCTGTAATATTATTTATGAATAATTAATTATTGATTTATATGATGAGGAAAATATTGATTTTATGTGGATATAGATGGAGAAAATTTTTAAAGTGACAATTGTTAAAAAAATCGATATTTTATCTTTTCTGATAAAATAATATTTTATTATATTATTATCATATAATAATGATGATATTTTTTTCAATGAATGTGGGATATATAAGTATATGAGGATGAAGAGTATTTTTGTTGTATTAAATTATTATCACATGTTTTGTGTGTTGGTGGACCCATTTCTTGACTGAAATTTGATTATAGCCTGTAAAATCGTCAGTTTATGGATTTCGGTCAATTTTTATTTGGAATTTGGAAAAAATTTCTTCTGTAAAGTTGTAAAGAATTGAATTTCCTATAAAAAATCGCGAGAGTCGAATTTTCTGACAAAAACTATTTATTATGAATTATTGAAGTTCTGTAGTTCTGAAATAATTGATTTTTGGAAGTTTTAAATATTTATAATTACAAAAATGTTTTTGGTCATATAAATGGGTCTTGCATGTGATGTAAATGGCTGATTTCAGATCTAAGAGTGGGCGTAGGAATTTTGTTATATATATTATTATTATATTCAATTTTCTGCTTTGGTGTTCTAAGCATTTTCCTATAAATAGGGTGTTTAGGTTAGAATTGAAAATCACACCAGAAACTAAAGATATCTCTCTCTTTCTCTCTCTATAATATCGAGCGTATTTGTGAGTATTTTAGTACTTTGAGTATTACTATACGATGCAAGTTCTTTCAGCACTATATCCAGTATTCCAGTCAGAAGTACTATTCTTTCTGAGGTAAGGGATGTTATTTTATTCGAAAATGATCTTATTTCTTCAATATCATTATACCGAAATATTGGTTAGAAATTTTTATCAAATTTGAAACTTTTTCATGTCGGGGTTACTATTCACGAGTTACTATTCACGAAGCGTGATGATGTTTTTTTGTAAAATTTCTATCTTTTGAGGTCGGAGTTACTATTCACATATACGGTACTATTCACGTATACGGCACTATTCACGAATACAACACTATTCACGAATACGACACTATTCACAGAAAAATTAAATTTTCTTTTCTATGTCCAAAATTGTCTGTTATGATTCCTATCTTTGATTGGATCTATGTTTTGATCTTCAATCTTGAATTTTACTCCAATCTGATTATTTATGAAGTATTTTTGAACTTGGATTATTTAAAGTACGAATCCTTAATACTTGTTCTTTTGTTTCACTGGATTCGTCTTCTTTAAAATATTTTTCATCATCCTCAGTCCTAAATGATGATATTACTGAATATCTTTGGCCTGTAGTGCAAAGATGAATGATTTCTTGATGAATATCTTTGGCCCGTAGTGTAAAGATGAACAGGTGTTGAGATGAACATGACCGACTGATTAATATCTTTGGCCCGTAGTGCAAAGATGAACATGTGTTTAGATGAACATGATCAACTGATGAATATCTTTGGCCTGTAGTGCAAAGATGAATATTTGATTCCAGATATATATTGATTGATGTTACAGGGATAAAATATCGACGATGAACTTTTAAATTCATATATAGAAGATAGTAGTTTGCATTCTCTACTTAACTCTTCTAATGAATTATTATTTTCGCTGCGAAGATTGATTTAAAACTAGGTTGTCTATTGTATTCTATTAGATTTTTTCCTGTTGAGGACTAACGATAATTTTTTCTATATTATCTTAGTCATAATGTTCTTTACTGGGCTAGTTGAGCTCACCCTTTTCCTGGTTGTTCTATTTTTCTTCTTAGGAGGCGAGAACGTAGCGAGTACTAGTCGGGGTGTGGAATGATGGTTCTAGAAAGTTGTTCTAGTAGTCCTCACTATTCTGTAAAATAGTGTATTAATAATTATAATGAGGACTTATTTGAGTGTGGATATTGTCTAGATGACAATATTTGTATTTAAACTCACAGTTTTTATGTTGTATTAATAAAGTTGTAGTTGTTACTATACCATGTATTTGGCGACTCAGAATGGGTGTCGTATTCCTATTTTGGGGGCGTCACACGTTGTTTTTGACATGTTACTTTATATAGGCTACTGACATTGAAGAGGGAAAAGAGATGGTGGTTGGCACTGCTAAGGGAAAGGAGAAGGTGGTTGACTCAAGAAAAGAAAAGGAAAAAATTTATATTTGTAAGTGCAATTTCATTCATTTGAAAAAGTTGTATTAATTTCACTTAGGGTAACTAATAATGAGTTGTATTATAGATGCCAACTCCTAGACTTGTAAGGAAGAAGCAGTCTTCACAAATAATAGTCCAAGGATGCACTCCACCTGCTTTTACACCACCAACCTAGATAAATACAACGAAAAGGAAAGCAAGTCAACAAACTTTACAAAATTCAACTAGTAAGTCATTCAAGGCACCAAGGAAGAAGGGTGGAACCCTGGCTAAATAGTTGCATTTAAGTTATTGTATAGCCCACTAGTAGTTCATGGCATGGTAGTTTAATAGGTATTTGGTATAGCTTTGTTTTGGTATAGGTATCTTAATTTTTGTAATCTTTTGGTATAGCTTCTGATTTGGTGTAATTTGACTGCTGGAATATGGGGAATACTTTTGGGGGATAAATTTGTATACTTTTGATATAATTATGGTCTACTTAATGTGGCAAGAAATACAGTTTGTAAAAAGCACTTGACACTGATTGAAGTTATGTTATAACAAGAATGATTTGTTTTTTGGGTAAAACATTTCTGCTTTAATGTTTTGTTGTTGGTTGCCTTTTATTGTTGTATGGTTATGGTTGCAAAAGCACTTGATATTGTTTTTTGTCATTCTCTTTTCACTTGTTAAAGTTAAATTGGTACATGCTCTGATTTGGGTTTGTGAATACATTGATGCATGGTAAATGGTACCTGCTCTGTTTTGGGTTTGTGAATATCAAGAGTTCCCTGCTACTTTCCATACATGAGTCTTGTTTCTAACAACAAAACAGAGCTAAAAATGTGCTCATGTTTAATTTCCTTCAACACATGACAACACAAGAACCATTAGTCAATTAAAAACAAATTGAGATGCTACCACCATTAGGTCAAAAATAACAACAATAACACAAAAAGAGCTAAATGTTCTGCTTCTTCATTTCTTTTAATCCATAAACACAACCATACATAATTTACAATCAACAACTCTTAGACATCTCTGAATTCACAACACAAATAACAAAACAAAAAGTGTTTCCCCAATGTTGTTATACATTACTATTACTAAAACATACAAAAAAATGAACCATGAACAAATTAAAATGATCCACATTTTCTTGAGTTTACCAGTTGATTAAACATTTTCCATAATCAGCTCTTTTATCACTTTTAACTCACTTTCATCTTCAATCAAGCTACACCTTTGTACTTCTTCATTAGCAGTTATGAGCTCATCCTTTAATTTTTTGATAACTTCCCTTGATCTTTCAGTGAATGGAGGATCACACCACTTCAAAAATTCACAATACCTATTTTTATCCTTGTCAATAAAACAATAAAACATTTTTTGTGAGGGAAAATTAGTTAAAACAAACGAATCTGGTGAGGGGAAATTAGCTACAACCAAGAGGGAAAATATCTTGCTCATTGACTTACCTTGTATCTGCTACAACCAACGAATCTTCTACCTGGATCTAGGGTTCCTTTTTTCTAAGCTTCCCACATGGGTGCAACGATTCCACAACGACAAACGATTGGAGAAGAAAACGTGGACTCGAGCTCAGAATCTAAAGATTTACTCACTGATTTTCTTTTGTAATAAGTGTCTACTCCACTTAAGGTAGTCATCTCAAAAAACGCAACAACAGATTGTTAGTAGCAATTGATTTTTTGTTCGACTGAATGCAAGAACAACCATGAACCCTTAATTTTATCCCATTCTGAATCTAGTCGTTATTTATCTGGAATGATTTGTTGAGGTGGATCGGATCTTTATTGGGTGGATCGAATCTTTGTTGGGTAGGTTAGTTTTTCATGGGTGGGTTATAGCTTAGGTGTTAAAATTAGTTACAAGTAGGCTCCAACTAGGATTAAGTTGGACCCTTCGTTTTACACGTCACGTTCCTGTTCAATTAATTAACATCTGTTACAAAAATTTAAATTTTTATTAGTAAAAAGTAGTTTAGTGAGTTGACTGTAAGAAAAAAAAAATTAATGACCCATTTGTAAGTTGACATAAAGTATAGTGACTTAGAATGCATTTAACCTTACATTATAATGTAAGATGAGAATGCTTTGTTGCTTGAACAGTTGTAGATCAAACAAAAAAGGAATAATGCACAAAACCATGGCGAATCTGGATATTAAATAAGCTAACTGATGTTTGATAATATCATCATCCAAATTCCGACCCATATTTTATGTTTATATGGTTCACCAGTTTTACATAATCCAAACAGAACATGAAGAGGATTTATTCATCAGTTAGGGAGGCAGGGCATAATTTGCTGATATAGTCCAGGATTCTAGCATAACAATATACCTGAGGAGGACATTATAATTCGGTTTTAACTAATTCTAACCAGCCTGGCACGGCACTTGATATGCTGTCTTTGTTTCAGTCCGAATGTCCACACACATAAAATACAAAGCCCCCCTATTGTAGTACCCGCCAATATGCAATAAATTAAACTTATCATTAAACAATCTACAAAATGAACCTTGTTATTACCTCCTAAACCATATTCATATCTTGAACTTTCAGGGTGTTCTCATTTGAGTGTCTGAATTGTGGAAAATGAATCGAATTCCCATCTGGGTATTCCTTATTTCATTCCTTCTCTTACATTCGACAAGGTCCGATGATGATGTCAAAACTGCATTGCTCAAATTTATTGTAGAACTTACCTCCAGCAATGATATTCCTAATCCCAGCTGGGGTTGGAATTCAAGTTCTGATCCTTGCAAGAACAACTGGAAGGGTGTCAGTTGTGATAACCGGACTTTTGAAGTGCAAAGACTCAATCTTGATGGCTTGAATTTTCTTGGAACTTTTGACCCAAGTATTCTTTGCAGTGTCCAATCTCTTGCTGAATCTCTTAATGTCATTAGTCTCAATGACAACAGCGGTTAGTGGAGATAATCTTGATGAGATTTCAAGCTGTAAATATCTCACTCGGTTGCATTTACGTGGAAACAGATTCTCTGGCAGCCTTCCAGATTCTATTTCCAGATTGAACAATCTCAAAGTACTTGAAATCTCTAACAACAAGTTTTCTGGTGCCTTGCCTAATTTGGCTAGGATATCGGGTTTGATAGAGTTTCTAGCTCAAGACAATGAGCTTTCAGGGCCAATACCAAAATTTGATTTTTCCAACTTTCTGAAATTTGACGTCTCCTCAAACAATTTCTCTGGTCCTATTCCTGAAGGAGGCTCTCGATTCCCTGCTAGCAGCTATGGCGATAACCCAAAATTATGTGGCGATCCGTTGCCAAACAAATGCCCATCAGAACTCTCAGATTCAGAAGACACGAAATCAAAGCGTGGATTCTCCAGGGACCAGATTCTTATGTTCTCGGGCTATTTTCTTATAGGATTGGTTGTGGTGCTTCTCATTGTGTTCAAGTTGTTCTGTAGAAAAGGGAAGAAAAAAGACGAGAAAGTAATTGATGCAGGTAAAAAGGTAGATGCAGTTGTTGATGATAGTAGCATGAAGCAAGCTAGTACTGTCTCAAGTGACTATAAAAGTGTCGTGAGCAAATCAGGGATCTCGGTTGCTTCAGCTGAAAATGGAGGAATGGTTTCATCATCCTTGGTAGTACTAACTAGTCCAGAGGTGAATGGATTGAAATTTGAGGAATTGTTAAGAGCGCCGGCTGAGTTGCTTGGGAGAGGAAAACATGGTAGTGTTTATAAGGTGATATGTGAAAATCAAGGATTGAATTTGGCTGTGAAAAGGATTAAGGATTGGACAATGTCTAGTGACCATTTCATGCAGAGAATGAAGAGATTAGACCAAGTGAGGCATCCAAATGTGTTGCCGCCTATCGCCTTCTACTGCTCCAAACAAGAAAAGCTTATTGTCTATGAATATCAACCCAATGGAAGTCTCTTCAAGCTTCTCCACGGTAACTTAATTAACTTCCACTCTTTCATTTCCATAGCTAAATTTGTTGTTTTCTTTAAAATTTCTCTCTTTTATTTTTCATTATTACTTTGTGAGTGTACAATAACATATCTAATCAGGGCTACCCCAAAACTCATCTCTCATAATTCTTGACAGTTGACACATGAATTTGGTCCTATATTGATCTCTGATTTAACTAAGTAGAGACTGAGTTGACCAATTCTCTTCAGAAAACATTTTCCGATTTTCAGGGGTTTGGTATAACACCTGAAAAGGCAAACAACAGAAATAAGTGCACATTTTAACTTGGGAAGATGACATGCTACTGTTAAATCCGCAATTCATTTTTCAGAAAGCAAAACAAGTCATTTCCCCTGAAAATGTCTTGCTGCGCTAATTTTATTTTATGTAAATAATAGGAGAAGAAGCTGTGAACCAAGCCTTTGACTGGAGCAGCAGGCTTGGCCTAGCAGCCACCATTGCCAAGGCCTTAGCTTTCATGCATGAAGAGCTTCATGAAGAAGTAATCGCCCATGGAAACCTGAAATCGTCCAACATATTGCTGAACCAAAACATGGAGGCATGCATTAGTGAGTATGGGCTAATGGTAGAAAATCAAGAACTTTCAATAGTCTCCAGGTGTAAACAGCTTCCTAACGACACAACACCAACAACAACAACAAAGTGATGCCGCATTCAAATCAGACATTTACGCGTTGGGGGTAATTCTACTTGAGATGCTAACAGGGAAAGTAGCAGCAGTACAAAATAATGGAATGGACTTGGCTAAATGGGTTGTTTCAGTTGTGAGGGAAGAATGGACCGTGGAAGTGTTTGAAAGAAGTTTAATTAGAGAAGGGGCTAGTGAAGAGAGGATGGTGAATTTGCTGCAGATTGCTATCAAATGTGTTAATCGGACACCGGAGGCTAGGCCTAGCATTAGCCAAGTTGCACTTATGATTAATACTATCAAAGAGGAGGATGAGAGATCCATGGATGTTTCTCAAGTGATGTGTTGAACTTGTATAGTTGAAACAACACCCGGTTGTGTTGATACCTGATGGGCCTTCCTAAACTTTATTGGATAGTGCAGTCTGCAGAGGCATCCACCATACATAAATTGGGTATTGAAATGTCAGAAAGTATGTGTGTATGTAAGATATGATTTTCTTGATTGTCAACTATAAAATTATACCACCTTACTTGGTCGTGCAGGCTAACACTAGAGGCCCGATATATATAATCATGAATTTTTATTTTATGGTTGTGCAAAGAAGATCCTCACATGAATGATGAATATGCCCTACTCAATTACTACTATTCTATTCTATATAGTGATGAAAATTAAGACCATATGGAATATGGAGTGCCTACTCCCTGCTTTGGTGCTTCTTATACTGTACCCAATATCTAGTGAAAATTGACAGATTAAAATCTTCCGTTGAAAATAAAAATATAATAATAATATTAAGGTGGCACCAAGTATTTGTTTAAATTATAATTATCAAATGAGTAAAAGATTCTTTTTAGAAGTAAGAGAGAGAATAATAATAAAGCTTAATCCTATTGTAGTCCCCGTAATTCCAACATTTAATCTCGATTTCAACAATGAGTATTATTTAAAATTTAAATTATCGTCAAAATAAATATATAAATATTGCCTGAGGCTTATCTATTGTCTAAATTAATACCCACAATTTAGTTTATCCAATAAAATAAAGAGTAATGCTACAGACACAAATTATTTTACAAACATTTTACAAATTACTGATGTGACATACTCCACTTCAGCATATTGATTTACAAATTGTTTCAATGTAGTCTCCGACGCCACACAATATGCTGATGTGGAGTATACCACATCAACCGTTTGTAAAATATTTATAGAATAGTTTGTGTCTCTAGCATTATTCTAAAATAAAATAGTAAAATTATCATCCCTCTCCTCTTTTATTTGTTTAGATAATAACACAACTAATTCCTTAGCGTAAGCATCGAATGAGCCTGACGTAGACTTTAATCACAATCTATATCTGTGCTGCAGCCTGTCATCAAGAAACCCACTATATAAATCCGTTTTTAAGTTTAGTTATAGTATAAATGCTGACACTATTCACTCTCTTCCTTAATGAATGTGAACTACCCTAGCTGGTAAGGCTGTAAACGAGTCAACACAGTTCGAGCTCGATTCGTACTCGATTCGAAAAAATACGAGCGAGACTCGGAATTCAGTTAATAATATGATCCAAATCTGAGCATTAAAAATAGTTCGAATAAAAATATGAGTAGAATATGAGCAATGTTATACTCGACTCGCTTAATATTCAAACTACTCGAATTCTTGATTGTGATTCGATACATACTCGGTTAATACATATTCGATTAGATGTTCGATACATTCTCTTATAATATATACAAATTTAAATCAAATTAGGATAATTAGTTATTATTTTGTTTTGTTTTTAATTTTAATTGTGATTTTATATTTGTAAAGTGTAATAATAAATATATTTTCTCATTTTAAGTAAAATAACAAATTTAATTTATAATTATATTTTTTATAAAACTAGTTATTATGTGGAGACTCGAATTCGAGCTTGAATTTGAAGCTCGCGAGTAGTTTGAATAAATATTCGAGTCAAGTCGGATCGAATTCGTGTAATAAATATTCGAGTCGAGTCGAATCTGAGTAGTATTTTTCAAATATAATTCGAATTCGAGCCGAATTCGAATACGAATTTATCATTTCGAGTCGAATTCGAGTATCATTCTGTTCGCTCTGGTTCGACTCATTTACACCCTTACTAGCTGGTATTTCATGTACGTTCCAATTTTATTTAGACTTTTCTTTAAATTTCTAAAATATAAGTTTGTCATTTATGCGAGACAATACATTTTATGGTTAACCATTTATGTTTTTAGATAATTTGTAAAATCCCAACTTTTTGAATAAAGATGAATTTTTTATAAATATTATTTTTGAATATTATGGAGTGAAATTGATATAATAGTTGTGGGTAATATTTATAAATTTTGCAAAGTATGTAAGTTGTCATATAATATTCGATTGGTCGGGGAATATTCGTTTTAACAGGAAATATTCGTACGACGGCATAATCATTGGTGGACCCCACAACAGAATTATTGTCGAATTGAGAAAACGACAAAAATATTGAATTGAAAATAACGGCGAAAGTTTTACCGTTGATACTGTTGAACTACTCGGTAGTAAAAGTACAGTAATACGTGTGGTTGCATAGTAGTACACGGTATTGATTATTGATGCTTATGTGAGAAGTCATTAGTTTTATTCAATTAATGTCGATATTTTATATGTTATTAAATCAATAATTGAAATGACGAAGTTGTTAATATGATAATTATCTCAGTTTTGTTATATATATATATATATATATATATATATATATATGTAAGACCCCGAATTTTATGAAATAAAAGTACTCAATTTTTCTTATAATTACTATTCAGTAAATGGTTAAATTGATAAAAGTTAAAGTTTTAAGGGTGATATATGAATTTTTTTTCAAAATACACAAGTGGTTATAAAATATTCATTGTTGTCGGGAAATATTCTTTCTGTCGGGGAATATTCGTACGACGGCGCAGCCATTTGTGGACCCCAAAACAGAATAAATGTCGGATGAAGAAAACGACAAAATTAAGTTTTTAAAAATAACGGCGTAATCGTTACCGTTAACACTGTTGGAATACCCGGTGGTTAAAATACAGTAATACGTGTATTTGCACAGTAGCACACGATTTTACACAGTATTTTTGAATTATTGATTTTTACATAAGAAAGCACTACTCAATAATTGTTACAGTAATTACTGTTCAATATTTTATTTTATTGATTCAATAATTGCTGCGTTGATATTTTATATTATTGTTGTTTCAATAATTATCACTGCACAATATTTCTCATTATCAGATCAATAATTTATATTATTTGAATAATATTATTAGATAGCATTATTGGCAATGTCTAGAAAGTTCTGTCAAGGAGAGGTTTGGTCACCTAATTACACGTCAGTAAGAAGAAATTCTTATTGGAAAGCCCCCTCTTTCCTGGGAACGGCCTGATTGTCATAATTGTGATTCTGTAATATTATTTGTGAATAATTAATTATTGATTTATATGATAAGGAAATATTTATTTGATGTGGATATAAATGATGGATTTATTTATGTGGTTATAAATGAAGGAATTAATGTTGAGGTATTTTATTAGTATTTTTGTCAGAATGAATGTATTAAAAATTAAACCAGTGTTTTTGAGATATATTGCGTGAGTTATAATTTTTAATCCGACCGTTGGATCGTTGTAATTTTTGGATATGTTATACATATATAAGTTAAGTATATGCCCACAAATTTTGAACCGTTAAAAATGAACGTATGATTTGTTATGAATTTTAAGAGGTGAATGGTTCAGAAATTGTTGAAGTATCCGAATTTAGTATTTTTGTGGATAATTCTAGAATTGAGTGGGTCCCACTTGTGGTTGGTGAAGAAATGTGCTGAATTTTATTTCAAATGTGGTGGGTGGGAATAGTAGTAGGTAAAATCATCAGGTTGCAGGTCAAGTCTGCTAAAATTTTCCTATAAATAGAGGGCTAAGTTAGAATTGAAAATCACACCAGAAACATAAGCTTTCTCTCTTCCTCTATCTAGATTATTGAGTGTATTTTGTGAGTATTTAGATACTTGGTGAGTTAATATTCATCAGTGCAAGTTTCCTTCAGCGTCATATCCGATATCCAGTTAGAAGTGCTGCTCTTTTGAGGTAAGGGATAGTAAGAGATTTTAAGGGTTATTATGTTTTTCAGTTCGTACTTCTTCTAACCTTCAGAAAATTCTGGAAAAATTTGAAATGATATGTTGATGAGTTTTATTGATTGTGTCCAAAAATGGTTATTTTTGAATGTATAGATTAAGAGTTATGAATTTTATGAGAAAAAACTATTTTAAAAGTAACCGCTTATAACTCCTTGTGGTTAACTTCAAAATTGATGAAATTTTTATTGAGATTACATCTATATAATATCAGTGTACTCTGTGAATTTCAGAATTTTTGGATAAAAGTACAATTTATGATAAATGTCTAAATATTCGGCGGTTTTGGCCATATGAAAAATAGTAAATGAATTTTAAAAATTCTAAAAAAATTATATGTTCAATATTGGACTATATTCTGCTAAATCCCAGTAAAGAAATATTTTTGGAACTGATTTGGTATTTTTCATGAAAATGGACTAGTTATTAATAAATTAGTTAAATATGTTATGTGAAAGAAAAAAATTAGAAAATATGATTTTATGGCTTGAGAATCATATATGTGGTATATGCAGATTTTTGATGAGGGTTTTGATTATTGGTGATGAAATCTTATAAGTTTGATATTTTATGATGATTAAATGCATTATTTAGTAAAGTGTAAACAATTAAAATAAATTATTTATAAGTTTAAGAAATATTATTCTTTTAATATCATTATACCGAAATATTGGTATAAATTTTATTGTGGAATTTCTACCTTTTTGTGTCAGGATTACTATTCATGAGTTACTATTCACTACAAAATTGGTTTCTTTTTCTAACCAAATTATAGTTGATTTATGAATATTACTCTGGAGATTAAAACTATATATTGATTATATTGATTTTATTATCATATATAATATTTTTATAACCTTGATGTTGAAATTCTCTTTCACTGGAGTGTAAAGATAAGTAAATTATTGGTATGATCATGACTAGGGTTCTCTTTGGCCAGTAGTGAAAAGTTGAATTGTGATTGGTATGATCATGACCATTGAATTTATAATTGAATATCTTTAGCTTAAGTGCAAAGTTGAATTGATCAACATGGTTATAATTATTTTTGATATAAATTCTGAAATGATTATATATTTCTTTGAGATATTAATATATTTGGCCTGTAATGCAAATATGAACTATTGATGAACACATTTGGCTTGTAGTGCAAATATAAACTGTTGAGGAATATCTTTGGCCTGTAGTGCAAAGATGAATTATTGATGAATATCTTTGGCCAGTAGTGCAAAGATGAACTGTTAATTAATGAATATCTTTGGCCCGTAGTGTAAAGATGACCTGTTGTTGAATATCTTTGGCCAGTGGTGCGAAGATGAACTGTGGATGAATATATTTGACCCGTAGTGCAAAGATGAATTTATTAGTATAATTATGAACAGGAACTGTGATTTGGTATAACCTTGATCTTTGATATTTCAGGTAAAGACATGTGATGAAAATTATATTTGTCCTGGGTACGAAGAGGAATTTAGAATCACAATTATGATTATGAGATATTCATATAATTGTGTAAAGGAACTGTTGATTGATGTTACATGGATAAAATATTCATTGTTGGTAGACTTTTAACATGGAGAAGATAATAGACTGTATTATCTATTTGACTCTTCTAATGGATTTCTCGTTCCGCTGCAACTATGGTTGAAATTTTTATCATCTACCGCATGTTCTAAATCTCTGATTTGTTATTGATGAAGGCTATTGATAATTTAATTATCTTTAGTCATGATATTCTTACTGAGCTATTTGTGCTCATCCTTTTGCTTCACAATTCTTTTCAGGTAATAAAAGTGTAGCTGGGTCAAGCGGGGTTAACAAGGGAATAGAACGGTGGTCTCTAACTAGTGGAGTTCTCCCTAAACAATATAGACAAGTGTGTTGTATACATCTTTTAGTAGTTATATTTGGTGAATCATATAGGGAGATGTCGAGTTACATCTTTTTGGAAGGGTGTTTTGCCACTATCATACAAGATGTCTAATGACATACAACCTCGTGTCATCATAAGACAGGGTTGTGCTCATCCACTTGCTGAGTATATTTACAAGCACTACCTATATAATATTGGTGTTTGTTTGAAGTATAATTCTCAATTTGAGACAGTGGAGATAATGATAAGTCAAGAGAAAACTCACTATTGGGAAGAATATGATAGTAATCTTCTCGTTTTTCTTTGGGGTCTAGTTGGGTTAACCAAAGATAATTCTGTGGCTATATGATATCTATCATAACCTAGAAGCATGACCTTCCATGTACGAAGGTTTCCTTGAGCACTTCCTAAAGATTCTAATTTCTAAAACTAGTTTTTGACTATACATTTATGTAAGGTGTCATTATGACGTGCTATCCAAGGTTGAGATGAGAGTCACAATTGATATATATATTTGTATCTAAACTCACAGTATATGTGTTGTTGTATTTTGTACGACAATTATTGTAATAAAGTTGTAGTTGTTTTCTGTACCATATATTTGGCGACTCAGAATGGGTTGAATGGAATGGACCTATTTTGGGGTTGTCACAATATATATATATATATATATATATATATATATATATATATATATATATATATATGTGTGTGTGTGTGTGTGTGTGTGTGTGTGAGTTAGTCAAATTTGGGTGGAAAGGTTTTGGTATTCACATGGGAGTACCATTATTGTTATTATTATATATATAAATAGGTATAGCTTTGTTGACTAAATGGGGAGGAATCAAAATTCAATCACGGGAGTATATCCCGTGAAATGCGTTAACATATGCCATATATATATATATTTAATATATATTATATTTTATTTAAAAGATTTTGCTTTAAATATGGACCGTCGGATTAAAGTAAATCAATCTGGACCGTTCATGAGTTAGTTACTATGCAGTCCATTTTTCTATAAATAGAAGCTCATTCCTTCATTATTTTCTTACGAATTCACTGAAACTCTATAGAGAGAAAATTATAGAGAGAAAGAAGAAAATATTTCTGCTACTTAACTACTCTTATATTCAGTTTCTTTTACGGTAAGGAGTGTTATTCTTTCTTATTCATGAAGAGAACTGTTGTTATTCCATTTCTTATTATTCTGTTGGAATAACCTGTATACGCGGTCTACCCTATACTTGGTGATATTCTTCTATTATTCCGTCTTTACTATTCTGTTGGAATATCCTGTCTGTGCATTTTACGCCGGACCTGATTCCGTCTTTATTATTCTGTTGGAATATCCTTTCTGTGCGTTTTACGCTGAATCTGGTTCCGTTAATTATTATTCTGTTGGAATAACCTGCATTTGCAGTTTATCGCATGCCTGGTGATTTCTTTTGTTATTCCATTCCTTATTATACTCAGTTGGTTAAAGTTTTGACTTCTATACTCCATGAAATTAGTGGAATATTCTTGATATTTGCGCTTCATCCAGTATATTTTCATGAAAATATTCTTCTAAGTATTCTTGAATTTTACTCTACAAAGCAGTATCATGTTGACAATTTGGACGTTAATAATTTCTGGATAAAATAATTCTTAAACTTGTTTTATTGAATTCTTATATCATTGTGATCATCCTCATGTTTATATTTTGTTGAAAGTCATCTGTGGCCTGTAGTGCATAGATGGACTTGGTATGATTATGATCAGGGATTATTCGGTATAATCATGACCGTAATTTTACAAATGATGTGGTAAAAGTTCTCATTGGCCCGTAGTGCATTGATGGACAGTTGTTGGCATGATCATGACCATTAATGAATACACAAATATTCTTGGCCTGTAGTGCATGGATAATTGTGGTCGTGATACTAAAGAATATCCTTGGCCGTAGTGCAGGGGTGATTCGATGATGTGGATTATTTATTAAGCTGAGTCACAGCGATAAAAGTGATGAAAAATCTTTTAAATCATAAAAGATAGTAGATTTTATTTTCTACTTGACTCTTTTAATGGATTGCTTGTTCTGCTATACTTAAACTTGATGTCTATTATATTTTATCAGTTTAACATTGTTGGAGACTAATGATAATTTATTCTGCATTATCTTAGTCATAATATTTCTTATTGGGCTAGTTGAGCTCACCCTTTCTTTCACTGTTCTATTCAGGAAATGAGAATATAGCTGGGACGAGTCGAGGAACGAAGTGATGGTCTAGAGGATAGCATTAGTAGTTCTCACTATTCTGTAAAATAGTGTGATAATAATTGTAATGAGGACACCTTTTGAGTCTGTATAATCTCTAGTAGACAATATTTGTATTCAAACTCACAATTTATGTTTTGTCGTATTGTACACGACAGTTGTATTAATAAGTTGTATTTGAATTCTGTACCATGTATCTGGCGATCCAAGATGGATGATGTATACCTAATTTTGGGGGCGTCACAATTTATTGCTAAGGGTATAATAGGAAAAATTATGTAAAAGTTTGGTTATTAAAGGAAAATGAACATTTAACATGAGACTACTTAAAATAGTACTCCCTCCGTTCCTAAAAGATTAGTCGTTTTAGGAGAAAAAATTTGTTTCAAAAAATTTATCGTTTACAACTTTCGAGGAAAATAAATTATTTACTTTCCTATATTACCCTTACCTTCTCTCATTGTCTCAAGAAATTCTCTCCCCTGTATTAATAGTTTTTAATTTTCATAAAGGGGTAGTGATAGAATTTTAAACAAATTTTACTTGGTAAATGACACTTCCTTAATCTATGTGCCAAAACCTTAAACGATAGTCTTTTAAAAATGGAGGGAGTAATAAAGACTTTTATCCTGTGACGAAAAGAGTATTAAGTTTTCGTTCGGTGCACCGCATTAAGAGAGTAGTATACTAATGGCTAATGATTTCTTTGTAAAAAAAAAAGAAGTACTCCATTCGTTCCAGGATAAAAGTCTTTATTACTCCCTCCGTCCCAAGATAAAAGTATTTATTACTATTTTAGGTAGTCCCATGTTAAATGTCTACTTTCCTTTAATAACTAAATTTTTACACATTTTTTCTATTATGTCCTGTAACATTAAATATCTCATACTTTTCTTATTCTAATTCTCTCTCCATATTTAATGACATTATTATGAGCAATTTTGTCATTTTATTCATCTTCTTAATATGCTGTGAAAAGTCCACCATGACTTTTATCCTAGGACGGAATGGAGTACTATTTTAGGTAGTCCCAAGTTAAATGTCTACTTATCTTAAATGATGTATTTTTTATAATAATTTATCTATAATACCCTTATTATTAATTGTTATATTTCTATTCTCTATGCATATTAATGTAGCATCACTAATAATGTACAAAAAACTATGTAATTAAATGAAAATTTAAATATGGATAATTTTATTATTTTATCCCATTTCTTAATATGCATAAAAAGTCAACCAAAATTTTTATCTGAGGGAATAAAAATTATATTTTACTTTTAACTACATAATAATTTATTTAATTAAAATAAGAAATGAAGTTTGACTTGGAAGCATCATATTATGAAGTTTTGGGCCTCACTCTCATTTCGAATCCTTGGCAGGCCCACCTTCCATGTGATACTTTTACACTTACAGTTGACCATTAAACCACGCGCCATAAGGACTCGTGGAATATTTCTAACGTTGTCTCTTTTGGAAGACCGAAGACGCATACTTTCCTTGGAAACTTGAAAAACAACTATTTTCAGTGCCAGCCTTTGGCTTCTATAGTTGTTTCAGTTCCAATTTTTAGAGAGAGAAAATATACAAATACAATTACCTCTCTCTATCTCTCTATATATATTTTTCACTTCCATTTCTCTATCTTAAGTACACACACAAATTCTATCTTAAATGTTCATATCTACATATTTTTGTAGTATTATCTTGTGGAAAGAGAGAGAACAGAGGAGATAGTTTTGACAATTTTAAATTTTTTAAAAAGGGATTTTTATTTCCTCTCAAAAGAACTTGTGTTAGGGTTTTGCTGCTGCAGTAGAAAGGGTCCATAGAAAGATCTTTCTTCAAAGAACACATTAATGGTGACATCAAGGTAGGTGAAAGACTCAACCATTAACACTTCCTATGTTCTATTATTTCATTATTGCACATTCCACTTGAGTTTCTACCTGAAAGCAATAGAGATTCAGTTCAATAGTATTTTATTTTGATGCCTCTATTTCCCCTCAAGTCTGTGGGCAGAAGTAGTGACCAAAATTTTTTTTAGGGCTTTAATCAATGGAAGATTAAAGTGTTTGTTTTTGGTTTCTTCATCACAAAATGACTTGGGATTTGACGTATGGGAAAGGACATAGTTTCTGAGTGTACCCAGAATCTGTTCAATGTCAGAGTTCAGAGAGCAAAAATGGCTTTTTGAGCATACCCACTTGAAAATGTCTTGGATTCAATATCAAATCAAGCAGAAAGATGGAGTCTTGACATACCAACCTCCTTTTTCTCCTTCAATTTCATCTCCATATAGTGGTACTGGTGCTGGTACTGGTACTGGTACTTTTCATAAAGAAACGCCATCATCTGGCACTAGAATTAGCCCTGCTGTACTTTTCATTATAGTAATTTTAGCTGTTCTATTTTTCATATCTGGGCTTCTCCACTTGCTTGTTAGATTTCTCACAAAACACCAATCTTCTACATCATCTCAGTCAGATAGATACCCTGAGATTTCAAGCTCAGATGCTCTTCAAAGACAGCTACAACAATTGTTTCATCTACATGACTCTGGTTTGGATCAAGCTTTTATTGATGCTTTACCTGTGTTCATGTACAAGGAGATTGTGGGCCTTAAAGAACCTCTTGATTGTGCTGTTTGTTTGTGTGAATTCACTAACAAGGATAAATTGAGATTGCTTCCCACTTGTAGCCACGCTTTCCATATCAATTGTATTGATACATGGCTCCTTTCAAACTCATCATGTCCTCTTTGTAGAGGCACCTTATTTAGTCCCGGGTTCCCAGTTGAAACCACAATGTTCGATTTTGATGATCCAAGAGAAGAGGGGTTCCATGGTAGTAGAAGAAATGGATTCTCTTCCAATCAGAAAACTATTGAAATTGAGGAAAGTGTAGTTGAAAAGGGGGTTCTCCCTGTGAGGCTTGGTAAATTTAGAAAGTTAAAGGATGGGGTGGGCGAGGCGGGAGGAGAGACTAGTAGCAGCAATTTGGATGCAAGAAGGTGCTACTCGATGGGTTCATATCAGTATGTGGTTGGTGATACAAGCCTTGAGGTGGCATTGAAGAATGAGCGAGATAGTCGTGATGTGAAGCTTGTGAAAAGCATAGAACACAACCAGAATCCATTGGTTGATGGGGACGATGAAGGGAAGAAGATTAATATTGGGACAAAAACCGACAGCTATTCTGTATCAAAGATATGGCTCTGGTCTAAGAAAGGAAAATTTGCTAGTTCTTCAAACACTCAAATGGATTATCTTTCATCTCTTGATACGGAGCTTCCTTGGATGGGGGAAACACAAGGTAAATGAAAGTTTTATCTTATTTTTTTGATTGATTATAGGTCAGTTGATGGGGGCATTCGAACTTCACGCCATTGGTTTTACCCCTTGTATTGGTAATTTTTGAGATGGCTTAGTCAAGAACTGTATTGATATTCAGCTGCTTGGTAGATGTGTGTAGCTCATCTTTGGGTCAAACCTTCTAATTTGTGGTTTTAATAGTATTTTCGCCCATCCATTTGAATTGGAAAAGGAGGAGTTTCTATATTATTTTACTTTTTAATTTTGTTTGGATTTATAATCCTTTCCTTCTCATTGAAAGAATCTTTGAATAATATTGGCTGATTTAGGGTTAGTGGCCCCCTAGATCACTTGAATAATGTGTTAATTAGTCACACCAAGCATAGAAGCAAGGGCTACCAAAACAAAGGCACAAGGCTTGTACTTAAATGAACAGGACAAATATGGTGAAGAAGCAGGTGGTGTAGCATGTTCTGAAGCACAATGAGTATTGGATGCATGTATGTGGTAACAATTTCTATTCAACCCTTGATGTATATGTAATTTAGAGAAATAAAATCCTCCAGCAAAAACTTTAGAGTAGTGATCATCAATCAAATTTGAAATCTTTATAGTCGCGGTCTCCCATAGTCCCATTCCCATATAGTATATAATATGATTCGTGGGGTGGGGGCAGTGGCCAACTTGTTTTTCTTTTTCGTATTGGCTTTGGTTTACAATTTCTTTTACCTCTTTCTCGCCCATCCTTTGGCTCATCCAGCACCATCTTTTGTGTGGAGGCATGGCATGGGACACAGTGGCGGTGGGATCCATTTTGATAATATATTTACTTCTCCTGAGAGCTTTTTTATTCAAAAATGGTTGGTCGTGGTGCCCTTTCCTTTCCTTTCCATGTGCCTCTCTCTCTAATATTATTTCTTTTTGCGTAAAGGTATTTTGATTTTTATTTTTATTTTGTGTGGAATGATTGTTGTGTATAAATTTGTCTCTTATTTTATTTCTTTATGCAACTGTTCTGTTTTCTGTGATATTACTTCTTGTATGTTTTGGCCTCGAAGCCAAAGAGAAAAAAATGACTTTATTAAAGACAAACAAGGTTTTAGATGAAGTTTATATCTTATTGTTAATAAAATAAAAAATCTATGACAGTCTCACGGATCCATTTGTTGTTTTATTAATAATACTCCCTTCGTTCTTAAAAAATTATCGTTTTAGAAGAAAAAATTTGTTTCAAAAAGTTTGTCGTCTACAATTTTCAAGGAGAATAAATTATTTATTTTTCTATATTATTTCTATCTTCTCTTATTGTCCCAAGAAATTATATCTCTTGTATTAATAGTTTTCAATTTTTCATAAAGAGATAGTGATAAAATTTTAAATAAATTTTACTTGATAAATAATATTTTTTTAATTCATGTGCTAAAATTTTAAACGATAATTTTTTAATAACGGAGGTAGTATTAGTATCTACCAACTGTGAGATCATGCTGAAATCAATACACAATTTCAGGTGGATGAAGTCGCCATAGCAGGTACATCACCACTCAGTCAGCTTAATTGGTGGGATTACAATTACTAGTACTACACATCAGTAGCAACCAACTACTACTACTAAGCTCTGTCTCTTATATATATATATATATATAATATATATTTAAAGTATTATTTATTTTTTTTATTTTAACAACACTTTCACTAACAGTTATTTTTTCTGGTAACAAAATTATTGTGTTGGCAGTAAAATTATAGTAGCTCTGGGCAGGGGTGGGCAAATTTTTCGGTTTTTTCGGTTTTTTGGACGAACCGGACCGGTCCGAACCGGCCGGTTCGGTATAAATGTAAACCGGTCCGGTTCGGTATAAAAAAATCGGTATATATCGGTTTTTCGGTACCGGTTTCGGTCCGTCACTTTTATGGTTCGGTATATACCGAACCGGACCGGTATATACCGGTTTTCTATTTTTTATTATTATTAATAATTTATTAATAATAATAATAATAAAATATTGATTATAATAATAATAATATTAATAAAAATAATAATAATAATAAAATAATAATAAAAATAATAAAATAATAATAAAATAATAATAAAAATAATAAAATAATAATAAAAATAATAATTATATTAATTATATTAATTTTCGGTAAAAACCGGTACCGAACCGGTACCGCCGGTTCGGTATACCGGTTCAATCGATACCGGTATCGGTACCAAAATTTAAGTAATTTCGGTACCGGTTCGGTACCGGTCCGGTTCGGACCGGTTTTTACCAGTTGCTCACCCCTAGCTCTGGCTAACAAAAGGCTTATGATTTTGTTTTTGATGTGGACCCGAATTGTTCGATTTGCTTTACCACTGCAAGTCTTAATGATGGAAGTGGTTAGTATAAAGTTTATTTTGGAATAAGTTGGTCAATTGATTAATAAAATACTCACACGCATGCGAGGTTGTATGTATGTCAGTATTCTATTAGTCAATTGACCAACTTAACAAAAAAATAATTCCATGCTAACCGGCTCCGTTAATGATGTTGGTTCAAGGGAAGTGTGAACGGGCCCATCTTAAACAATACTATAAACGCATACGGTCAATAAGTCAAGGGGGATCCGAATCCTCTATGAGGATTTCTCTGTGAGAATCTTGCGAGAGTTTTATTGTGGGGTTAACACATTAAAAGGAGATCAAATGACTCATAACTCTTTTTCTTGTCTGTGTATCAAAACGACATCGTTTTGATATGAATTTTTTATACAAGTTAATAAAAAATTGAAAGTCACAAAACGCTATTTACTAATTTGTTTGTGAAACTTTAAGGCTTTGAAGCTTTGCTTCAAGTAGGAAATTTAAATAAAGTACGAGTCAATGCTCAAATAGCTTAGTAGCTGGAACTTTAAATTCCGAGCAATTTGGATACCTGCCAAATACCACCCACTTTGGACAGTGGTAACTCAACAGTTGGAGAGTGGCCTTCATGGAACTTTTGATCTATGTGCGCTGGACATGAATTAGATTGTGAACTTTAATTTAGTTTTGAATGTCAATTCTCTTTATTGCATTAGTATGGCTAATTCTTGTTAGTTAGGAGCGTCATGATAATCATTTTTTTTATGCTTTGGAATTGATAGAGTTATTAATCCTTGTTTCTTTGTCAAAGGCTAATAATATTAATATACATCCTAATTATAATAATAAAAATATTTTATAAATCATCCTCCCTCTAAGGAAATTATTATTCCATTTACCGATGAACACTTGAAAAAATTAAAACTAAAAAGTTACAGTAATATCCACAGTTTACCCACCCCCTAAAGCGAAAAATTAAATTAATAAAGGAATTAAATTTCAAAAAATATAAGGAAAAGTCAACACATTGAGTCCGCCGGATCTCACGCCAATTCCGCACCACGTTAGAAGATTTTTTTAAATTTCCAAAAGAACACATAGTTTCTTCCTCTTCCTAATCACGTGAACGACGACGTTTCCTTCCCCAAATCCACCGAAGCCGACTTCTTAACCGATATCGGAATAGAAGCATATCTCAGTGAGAAATCCCGACGAAGACGATCATCGTCCAGATCAGCATTCTCAGCCGGACCCTCATCAAAATTCAGCGAGTAACTCAAGGGGTCGTATTGGAGTTTCCCCTGCCTGGTGGGCCGGCCCTTGTTGAACTGGCGAATGAAGGTTTTCCATTTTGGGCCGGCGACGAGCTCCGACCACTCCCTCATTTTCAACAAAGGCTTGGCCCACCGATGCTCGATGCTGCTATCTTCCTTTTCGTTATCGGCCGTCGGGATTCGTCCCCACAAACGGGATTTGGGTCGATGATCGGACCATCTTAAACAGGGAATCCAAAAACAACAGCCGCTGTTGGCAAAAGCAATCTCCTGAATTTCTTGGTAGGAATTCGGGTCGAGTTTTGGGGACACGGGAGTTTGTGCCATCATAGCTAGCCTAGAGAGAGACGGGATTGGAATAATAAGAAGAAGAATTCAGGGGTTTTTACAAAAGCTAACCCTAAATCTATTTCTCTCCCCTCTTTCTCTGTTCTGTTGTGTATATAAATGGGGATTTGTAACGGGAAGGAACTACAGTCAGTGTTGCTTAGCTGTCAACAAGGCTGTGGCATGCGGTATAGAGAAGTATATCCTGGGAAGAGTCCTAATTATTATTTTTTATGATTTAAAAATTTTATAATTTTTATTTTAATTAATTTTTTTACGTAATATAGTATTTTAGTTCCGCCTAAACTTATTGATTAACTAATCGTAACGCCCAAATTTTCATTTGGGTGAATTGTCATTGAAATGTTAAAATGTTACACTTTAATTGCAAATAAAATAGTAGTAACTACTAGTAGTCTACTACTACATATATCAATTAATGGAACTCATTTGTAGGTTATTGAGATGGTATTTATTTATTTTAGCTATTATTTGTGCTCCAATTTTTAAAATTAAAACTTTATAATCTTGTTCTCTTGGATCAGGTAGCAAATAACATAGTAGTCCCTCGTATGTTTATCTAAAACTAAATGTCAAAATATGCTTTTGTAATGTGAGGTGTGAGGGACAAATATGTCATTTGCTAAACTCGAGCAAATAATATGGAGCATAAATCATTAAAATTAGAATTATAAATAAGAATAATGCTTAAAACACAAACTATTTTATAAATATTTTACAAATTGTTGATGTGACATATTTCATTTCAGCATATTGATTAACAAGTTATTTTAATATAGTCTTCGGTCCCACATAATATGATGAGGTGGAGTATACCACATCCAGTGACGAAGCCACATAGATTTTGTGGGGTCAATCGACCCCACTGGAAAAAAATTGTTTTGTAACGTAAGGTAAATTTTAAAAATTTTAAGTATTATATATAAATTGACCATACTAAAATTTTATAAATTCCTATTATACAGGGTCAAATTGAAAATTTATAATTTTATCAATCAAATTTTAATCACATATGACTCATATCCTCTCAATATATGTATCTCTATGTAATATTTTAACCTAAATAATAATCTAATTTATATTATTTTTAAAAATAAATAATGAATTACTTAAAAAAATCTATTATGAGTCAATATAGTGTATATATACCATATATTATTACTCATTATATTTTCATTGTAATATATATATATATATATATATATATATATATATATATATATATATATATTATACTTGAAAGTATAAAGTATTAAAAAAATTGAAAAAACCCCTGCTAAATTATTTGTAATTCAATAATAATTTTGACCTCACTAACGAAAGTTTCTGGCTTCGCCAGTGACCACATCAGTTGGTTGTAAAATAATAGTAGTAAACAGATAGCCGAAGTTGTAATTTGCCACTTAAAATAATTTTTTTAAACTATGTGTCAAAAGAAATCAGCCTATAACTATGGGACAGAGAGAATATATATCTATCTAATAAAATACAAATGATTTTGAATTTCCCGCTCACTTAATAAATCATCTGGGCCGTCCAAAGTTTGGGATAAATCCCACCTTTCATACATCTATCTAATAAAATACATCTATCTATCTAATAATCTAATAATAATTTAATTTAATACAAATGACTTTAAATTTCCCGCTCACTTAATAAATTATTTTGGTCGTTCAAAGTTTGAGATAAATCATATTGTCTATACAGTACCGGAGGCACGGGACCCAGCTAGTATATATATATATAAAGAGAGAGAATCCATATTTGCCGCGGACTCATTTGACAGACTAGCAAACGGACTAAAAAAACACGCGGGTCAAAAAAAGGGGAAAACAGAAATGGGTCACAAAAAAGACTCCCTCTCTCTCTCAAATAGTTCGGAAGACTTCCTCTCACAAAAAGAAACGCGAGAGCAGCTTCACATTCAGAAGACTCCCTTTGCTATTCCCAATCTTCCGATTCTCTCTCCTCATATGAAATTCGCGATTCTCCGAACCCTTTTCTCCGATTCTCTCTGAAGCAATGTAAAAACAAAAAATGAATAAGTTATGAATGACTTATAGATATTTTACTTTTTAATAAAATTAAAAATATATATATAAATAAGATAATTATATTTCTAAACTTAGAAATGAAATTGATTTCTCAAAAAATATTAATTATTAAATGAAATTGGTAATATGTTTGTTAATATATATTAAAATTTATATATTTACATATATGTAAATATAATTATATATAATTTAACTATATAAAGTTATATATATGCGAAAATGAATGGAAGTCCTCGAAGAGTTATTAACGTTCAAAGTCTCGTCGGAAGCGGTATAAAGAGCAACATGAGAAGTAGTGGTCTAGTGAGAAAAGGTTTTGTCGGAGCGGTTGAGGTGACGTTCTTGGATGTCACCGCAATCGCAATTACAATCAGAACCACAAATGTGTGATTCTTAATTTAAAAGATCTCACTGCATCGAGCATATGAGTTTTGACCTTAACGATATAGTTGCGATTTGACTTGTGGTTTTATGCTCTTCCTTACAATTTAGGCTCGCACATGTTAGAAAGTTAGTACAACTAATTAATAGGACTGCGTAGGAAGACTAAATTCTAATCAATTCAGTGATTTGGATCGTTAAAGAGAGAGCCTTTGTCCCTTTTTATTTGTTTTTTAGAGATTTCTTTTTATTTTTCTTTGGTAGATTTTAAAGAAACATTAAATCTTTAAATTTTCATATTTTCTTTTATGATTAAAGATTAATTTGTTAAATTTTAGAAAGTTAATATTAAAATTTTATATTCATTTTAGTCAATCAAACGAGTATTAATTACATTTCTTAATATATATATATAATTTGAAAACGTCAATTAAAAAGAGGACGGAGGGAGTAGCAATATTAATAAAAGTATAAAAATGTCATCCCAAAACCTAGGCTTTATTTTATTTTTAAATAATAATAATAATAATATAAAAAACCCTCCAAAATAAATAAGCAACGTAACGTAACGTAGTAAAAACACTACAAAAGTCATGTTGTGTGTACTCCCCTGAGCAGCAGCCAGCAGTTACGTATCACCACAAGTAAAGATTTAGGGGCTGTTTGTTTAGAATTTAATGGGTCTGAATGGCTGAATCGGTAAGTGGCTGAATCATTAAGTGCGTTTGTTTTGAAAAAAAATCGTCTGAATGGCTGAATCGGTCAGATGCGTTGGCTGAATGGTTAAGGCTGAATTTTTGGTCTGAATGGCTGAATGGTTGGCTGAATGAAGTAAAAAAAATTAAAAATAATAATAAAAATAATAAAAAAATATTAACTATTATATTATGTAATATTAAATAAATTTACAACAACTTTGAATTTTTTTCAGAGGGGTAAAATATTAAAAATATGTCATTCAGATCTTTAAGATATGTCAGTTATCAAACAATTTTTTTCATTCAGATTCAGCTCATTCAGATTCAGATTCAGATTCAGCTCATTCAGATTCAGATTCAGATTCATTCAATTTTTATCAAACACCCCCTTACTCGTAGTTGATTACTAGGAGTATAATAAGTTGGTCCAACGCACGAGGGGGGACTAAAAAGTTTGAATTAATGAATTTGTTCCTTCCTTTTATTACTCCCTCCGTTGTGCACAACTACTTCTCCGTTTCATATCACGACTTTTTAGAATTATACATAAAAATTAAAAAAAATAATTATAATATTAATTGTTTATAATACGATTTACTATAATCTCATATTTTCTCAGATATGTAACATTTTTGTTGGGTCATGGTTATTTGGGCCTTTGGAGTGTGGGGCCATTATTTAAGAAAAATAATTTTGAAAATATTGTAGTTAATTCTCTTAAATTATATAAAAAGTCAAATAATTTAGAAAAATAAAATATTTAAAACGTCATATATTATGGAATGGAAGGAGTACTAAGAAAATAATTGTATAGTATTAAATATAATATTAATTGCCTATATTATTTATTAAATAAAAAATTAAGATTATACTTAAATTTTCAAATGACATATATTTATTTAGAGACAAAAACGCTTTTTTAAAACTACTTATATTTAGGTATGGAGGGACTAACTCAACCGGTTTTCTTCACCCCAACCACTTCACTTCATTATTTCCAATACGAATTTTCCTTTCATATTTCCCCATATTTCCGTGTTTGGACTTTGCACCTCCTAATCAAGTAAATAAATAAACTAATCTCTCTCTCTCTCTCTCTCCTAATCAAGTAAATAAATAAACTAATTTTTCCAACTCTATCAATATATAAATACTACTACTACTACTACTAGTAGTAGTATAAATATACATAACACTAGTTACTAGTACCACCATCTTCATCATATCTATAAACTTCTATCTCTCTCTTGCTCTTATAACTTCAAAAAAATAGTATATATAATGGATCGATCGGTAATGGGCTGCAGAAAGTCCGAGTCCAACAATATGCTCATGATTGTAGTTGTGTTATTGATCTTCAGTTTGCTATTTACTTGCATGGAAGCCCGGCCTTTGATAAGATATCCTCCTCCTACTACTCAATTGGGAAGGGACGTTCATGTTCATGTTCATGTTAAGGAGAATGTTGCAGAGTACTATGACAAACTTCTTGCTCTCTGGGGTTCTATTAAGAATAGTGGCCCAAGTCCTGGAGTTGGACATTCCTACGTTGATGGAGCCCAACCCTGATCATGATGATATATATATATATATATATATATATATATAGAGAGAGAGAGAGAGAGAGAGCAAGAATTTTAGGCTCACCCTTATTGAGCTCACACCGAGCTCACACCAAAAACATTTTTTTAAAAAACTTTCAATTCCAAAAATTATTATACATTTTTTATTAGTTATGTTTTTTTTTATAAAAAAAACGCAGGGTGAGCCTCGGGGTGAGCCTAAGAAATGGACTATATATATATATAAACTGATTTTGAATTTTCCGTTCACCCTAATAAATTATCTGAGTCGTCTAAAGTTTGGAATAAATTCCACCTTCCATATAGTGCCGGAGACACGGGACACAGCTAGTATATATATTTAAGCTGATGATGATGATGATGTATATATAGACTAATGGGAGTAGTTCAAATTTTTGTAGACATGCATGCACATTCGTTTCTTCATTCTTTTGTTGTAAATTTTGATAAGTAATATAGTTATTACAACTGATATGTACACCAATATTTGATATTCTAAAATAATATACTATGATTATGTTTTTTATATATTCTTATCAGTATTTATTCTGTAGTAATATGATATATTGTTTGTTACTTCCGAATCCAATATACTTATTAGACGTTTTAGGGTTTAGCACATAATCATTTTATCATTAGACGTAGTTTTAAAATGACACACACAACAACCGCTGCAATTACTAATTATATACACCCATGTAGCAACAATAAAGCTACAACTTTGTGAATAAATGAAGGGAAAGCTAACCATTGAATATATATAGTTTGGAAAATACTAACACTTCTTATCTACCTAAAAACCTCAAATCGCTAATAGTATTATGAAACAAAAAGAGGATTCCAAAACAACTAATTAATATATAGGAACCTAAGTAGTAATGTATAGTAGTATTATTAGTTTTTTAGATCATCACTTTTACCAATTACTCTCTCCGTCTCATAATATATTATTACTAGTAATTGCCCGTGCCTGAAGGCACGGCGTAACAAAAAATTAAATTTAAATTAAAAAATTATTATATTACTTAAAGACTCTTTACTACTTAAAATAACTTACAATCAGACATAACAATTATCAGAATTCACCATACCAGCACAATCATTAATACATACTCAATCATCAACACATCCAACCACCAAAACATCAAGCTAGTCGCTACTAATTTCAATAAATTTTGGCAAAATTTTTTTTAAAAATAGATATCTAAAAAAATCTAAACCTGTCTACAAAACTTACATCATCAATACATATTCAAACCACAAAAACAACCATCATTTCATACCCAAAATCAACATAACCATCATGTATAATTAGTTAACTTTACAAAAGATGAAACAAAAAAAATACACACATGCAGACAATAGAGAAACAATTTCGTATTCTTTACAACTTACACCAAGTATCAAAAATGTTTGTATGTAGTGGGGGGGGGGGGTGATTTACATTGATATAAGTAAGAATTTAGAAATAATGTAACAATTTATCAATTTATTTAGAAAACAATATGGATGAATGTAGACTTACAATCAAATAATTACCTCATGAAATTTTAATATCTTTGCAAGTATAAAATCAAAGGTCAGAAAAGACTATTGATTATACACCTTATACTGCAAGAAGAATTCCCTGAACAAAAATAATAGAACCAATCCTTAACCAAGTAAGAAGAAAAACACTCTCAAAAGATTTTATCAAACTAAAAGGCTTTATTTCAAGCCATATGTAATTGGAACATTATAAGATTGAATTCATAATTCAAGTATGTTGATAGAATAACAAATTTGAACATGCTATGAAAATTTTGATCTCAGTATCAACCATTATTTCAATTGCTCAAACTCTACCATACAATTAAATATCATCAAGGATAATTTGACCATAAAAGATCCATAGACCGTGAGGCGGATTAAAATCAGAGGGAAAAAATTCTCTTTCTTGGAAAAAATCAACCACCAAAGTAAAAACAACTAATACATACATAATTGCTACGCAGAACCCTAAGCTAATTCAAATAAATAGAAAGTTGTTTACATAGTTGAACTCTACAATAATCTTGGTCCAACTAAAAAAATCATATAAAAAATCTAATTAGAAAAAAAAGAGAGAAAAAGTGCATGTACCTGTGTAATTAAGGCAAAAGAGAGTTGACCTTAAACTTTTCCCTCTTAAAAACCTTCAACCACAATATGCAATCTACTCAAAATCAACTCTTCTTAAAACAAATGTTACTTCTAACGATTACTGAAGCTAATTAACAATTAATCAGAAATCCATCAAACTCTGGGATAAATTTTGATTTATAACTACTTCTATCATTTACTGAAATTAACTAATAATTAATTAGAAATCCATCAAACCCAGGGATGAATTTTGATATATAGCTAAAATTTAAGAACTGAAACCTTTGAAAGAATTCATTACTTATCTTGAATTAGCAACCCCTCTTTGGAACAAACTCAGTAGATAACATCTACATCAAATAAACTCCTTTTCACATTAAGAGTCTTTATAGCACTTCCTCAAAATTAACTACTATCTCACCAGAACAAAGATTCTATTTATAGAGATACTTAGAAAAAAATATTGAAGATATGAAACTCAATTAAAAAAAGAAAAATTAAACCTTGAACAACACCCATTTCTTGGAGAGCTGGTATTTCTTAGAGAGTTGCAACTTCATCTTCCATCTCTTTCAATCTTTTTTTCATCTCATGCAATTCCTTCAACACAAACAAACACATTCATCAAATCATATACTTGATTAGGGATATTACATTAGAATCTAACACTTGGGATCAATGATGACGTAAACAATGCTCAATCTTGACTTTTATTGAATTTAATTAACAAAACAGAAAATATGAGCGCAACCTATCAAAAGAAAGTAAAACGCACGAATTTTTCTGTCTAATTCCTTCTTTCTCAGTTCAACACTCATAAATTTCTAGAAAAGTAAATTTCTCACTCCTCGCAAAGTAGATGTTGACATACAAATTCATGCATGTATATAATCAAGAAGTTATTTGATTTGTAAAAAATCATAGGAGCGTATTTGTAGAATTAATGCATTTTGGATGGGGAAATTTGAGGAAGAAAATAGATCATTTTTCCCTGGAAGTTCAGAACACTCTAACTCAAACACTTTTGAAAGTAAATCCAAAGAAAGTAAACAAAAACAAAAACAAAAGATAAGAACCATAAAAGGTCATCTTCTTTTTCCAGTTTCTAACTTCACAATATGTTACATCAGTAATGAATGCACAAACAACATAAAGCAAAATATTTAATCCAAATCAATGAGATGCTCCAAATCAATGAATTAGTGAAGATGCAATTTTCATCTAACCTTTGCAAACGAACTGAGCCGCAATTAAGATAAGTTGAATTTAATACAAAAGTTAAGGATATATAAAACTAAAGAATTGGGTTATGATGTACCTTTCTTTTTCTTTTCCAAGAATTAGATTGTATCCCAATTCCAAATAGTATTCTTAAAATGAAGGAAAGGGATAATCTGGTACGTAGTAATTTTAAGTTGATAGTACACAAATTACAATAACTCAATCAGATAATAATGTGTATTTATGTAGACAAACAAATACAAAGTTAGCAGCATAGCAAGCCTCACTATGGTTCTCTCAAATTCCAATTTAATTTTAATTGGCAGAGTAAACCTTCCTGAAATAAATTAACCTCACAAAATTAACACAAAACACAACCATGAAGCTGAATAAGACACAATTCGCCCAAATTGAGAGAATACACCAGAAGCCCTAACTTGAAAAACACAAAAAGCTCCAACTTAAAAATACCAGAATTCAATCAATTTCACCAAAAGACACAAAGTAACATAAAATTAGACAATACATGTTGACCCAATTCACACCAACAAATAACAATGAAGCTCATAAATAAAATCAACTCGGAACGGCAAGTAGCATAAAATTTCAAAAAATATGAGCATTTATACATGTAAAGGGATAAGAGAGAGATAAAGAAACCTTTTTGCTCCTGCAGGGAGCTCCAAGGAGAAAACTTATTCCTTCTTCTCAACCGAGCTCGCCATTTCCCAACTATCCGAAAAGAAATAAATTAAAACCTGAAGTTATAAATAATAATAACACAACGGGACCAACCTACTATGAATGTAATACGTTATATATCTAACTTTCTCTCTTCATCGACAACAAAAATCGATCTTAAGCATATAATAAAATAATCATTGCCCAAGCAACTTGTGCATTTTGCTAATTTTAAGCTATAATATATTATAGCTTATTTGTAACCTGCAGTAACCACTTATTTTAAGATATGAGCTACAATCTTAAGCATATAAGCTGCAAAAAATGTCGCTATAATAATTAGCATAACAAACATCATTATCATGATTAAAATTATTAGCGATAAACTATATTTTTTTTTCTAATCTAACATCATCTTAACATCACTTCAATTTAACAATTATCAAACCGAAAAGAGAAAAAGGAAGAAAAAAATGTAGATAAATCTTCAACTAAGTCCATACTGAACAAACATGCAAAATAAAATATAATTATTCATTATTTTAACAATAAGTTAATATGAGTAACAAATACTGAAATCATCGAAAAATTTCATGTTACTATACTCATAACAAATCTGCACCCTTGCAAATTTTTAATAATGGTAAGATGAACTGACACACTAACATAACAAATAAATAATTAATTGTAAGAGTATATATATAGTACAAAAATAGAATTAATTTTTAAGGAAGGAGGCAGTAATATTTATGAGTCTTAAATTAAGATTACTTCTAAATTATATGAGTATGGGAATTTGAAGATAATATTTACCACCCAATTCTTTAGAACTCTCCTGCTAATTCCTTTGTTTTCTCTTGCTCCTTCAAAGAGACTGATTGCCTTTAATGCTTCATTTTCTCTCATAAATCCCATCAAACTAATGAAATCTGAAGTTGAATAATATATGTAAATCAAAAAGATGTCAAAATTCCGTAGCAATTATAAGAAAGCTCCAAAAACTCCTCCAAGTCCACAGTTATTCCTAATATTTATCTCTGAATTGTTGACATACCAATCAAGCTGCTCTGTTGAGACAATTTTTACACCGAACATAAAAATGACTTTTGTTCCAAAACAAAATTCTACCCTATTTGAAGCATGTTATTTGAAGCATCAAAATTAAGAAAGATAATGAAAATGCTCCTAAACTTGAACAGAGTAATCTATAAAAACTAATAAAAAATGAACTCACTTACCAAACAACCTCTAAAAACAGCTTGAATCGTTGACCCTATTTAATTGCTCGATTTGAGCTTAAGAATCTATAAGAAATAATTTATCGAATATGATATGTGCATTATTTTTATGGACAGAGTTCATAAGCATTTGTACAACAACTAAGCTCATTCTTTCTAAAATCCCAACATTACCACAATATTTTAAGCAATCTTTAGCATGTAATCATAAATTCATTAACAAAAATAGTAGGAAGACAAAAGAGTAATAGTTTAACCCAAAATCCGTCTTTCCGGCATTTCATCAAGCAGGTTGTCTACACCATTCTAAATTCTTAGAAAGAAAATTATCTACAAAATATATCATGGGTCTAATGATCCAAATATAAATTAGAGCAATCTGTTTCAAGTATTGAGATACAGCAATTAAATAAATACCAATCGACAATTTATAATGTTAAAACACATATAGTTTGGTGTCAAAAGAGAAGGAGAAGAGAGGCACGGTACCTAATAATAGACGAAATTGAAGAACAACTATATCGATCAATTTGTTTCTCACCTGTCATGGAAGAGGAAATATTAGTGTAAAAGTTATGTGTAGTTGTTTTTATTTTTGATTAGTGGGTTTTTGAAGGTATCGAACAGACCCCAAATTAACCCTCAGGAAGAGGAAGATATTACGATGAGAGAGAAAGGGATGTGAAGAGGTAGTAGTATGAGAGTGAAATAGGGAGAACAAAAGATAGTTTATTTGGGCGGGATGTTTTGTTTGTGAGATGAGATATGAACCGTTGGATTAAATTAGAAGATTTGAGATTAAATCTGGGCCTTTGTTATGGTTTCTCAAATGTTAAGTGCTGATAGATTCAAAAATGGTCCTATTTTATTATATAGATGACGTTTTAAATAATTTTATTTTTTTAAAATTATTTGACGTTTTATATAATCTAATAAAATTAATTACAATCTTTTTAAAATTATCCCTCATGTGAAAATATTTCAAAAAAGAAAGAGTCTGAAATAAGTATATAATAAAGAGTATTATAGATAATTAATAAAATATTATATTTAATATTATATAATTATTTCTTTAATTTTTATGCACAATTATAAAACATCATAAAAAGATGGAGGGAGTACATCACTACAAATATATTCTTAACTAATATAAAAAGTATTTTTGGGAAGCTTAAATTATCCTAGTCAAAGTTTGATCCGTATCCCAAGTTTGAATAAGTCAAAGAATATTCTACGAAGCATATAATACAATCATGTAGTAGTAAACTAGTAATGTATATTGTCAATTTTGGGAGATTTTCGAGGAAAGAATTGGGCCTGGGAATTCTTTTCTCGACTCACTGGCCCATGCGCCATTGTGCTAAAAGATATGGAGATAGAGAGGCTACGGACCAATAATCCGCCCCACCGTACCTGTGCCCACTAGGTTTAACGTATTTAATAGGATTATTACTCCGCTCATATAATTTTTGAAATTTTAAGATTCAGATTGTGATGTAAAAAAAAAATTAAATATTAATTTGGCATTGAATAATATTTTTAAAGTAATTTACAATATTAATTATTTCATTTGTCAAAAAGTAAATAAATTCACATCAATTTGAATGTGAGGATTTTAAGATTGACTAAGAAAAATATTTAGATAGACTTTTTTCTTTTTCTTTTTTATATAATTTATTTTCCTTTATACTTCCTCCTCCTTGGATTTTTCAAATTAGAAATAGTCTTATTATATATTATAATAAATTTACGCCATGAATTTTATAGATTTGTCCCACTTATAACATATCTTTTTAAAATGACAATTAAAAATCCAAAATAAACATGCATAATATATATCATTTTCTTTATAAATATAATATAGCATACATCCACAAAAGTGTCATTTTTTGTTGTTATTGATACCAATTGAAAATGACATAATCACACAATATCCTTAAGTCTGTCATCCTAATTTTATTTATAATATAAAATTACTAAAAAATTTAATCCTTGATATTTGTAAATATAATAAAATTGAATTCCTTTTGAGGAATGGTATGGAGGGAGCTAAGACGGGGTGAATATATCCTAAATGAAATGAAACCCATCATGGGATAGGGATAGGGATAGGGATAGGGCAGGCGGAGTCCCATGTATATTGGCAGAGATATTGTTTGAATCAAGGAAGCTTACGTATTCAGTTTCTTGGCACAAAATTCAGCACCATTCTTGGGAGGTCCTGATCTGATCGGGTGGTCCTCTTTCCTTATACATATCCTTCCTGCCACATAAGGAGTAATATTTTTATAAATAAAATGTTTACTTGAGTTGTGTTATTAAGGAAATTAAATAGATGACCATCTCATTCTCATCTGCGCTGGCTGGCTGGCTGGCTGGCCGGCCAAGATCAAGAAGATATATGGGATAAGATCACTAACTATATTACTCCTCCATTGATTGGCGGGTTCTGCGTGTAGTCTTCACAGATAACTTTGTTGTTATAATATTTGTCATGATTTTTAAATTTTAATCCTACTGCTACTGCCTTTCACTTTCACTTTTAGTTTCTTTATTGCTATGCTTGGATAGTATTACAAGTTGATAACAAATTGCAGCAAACAAATTAACAAAACAAAGAGACTGAGAGCATGGCAACCTTTGTGGAGTATTAGCTAGTAATACTAATCATTAAAACTGTGTACAACTATTGTTTTACAAGCCATTACTTGGAAAAATACTAGCTCAAGCAAACAACATATTAAAGGACGGCATGAAGGAAACACTAGAAAGAAAGAAAGAAAGAACCAACCTACTTTGCTATTACATTCATCATCTTCTACGTTGTTATCTTTAATAATTATACCTAATACACATTCTGGCTACTTTGACGACATCAAAGTAAAAATGATCAATACCCATATGAGTAACCGGTATAATTATATCTGGATCGAACATTATGATTGCTATAACCAGGATCACCATAGTCGACAGCCTTGATCACCATAGCTTCACGCCGTCCATCTTGTTCCTGAACAGCACCAAACACGATCTCATTTGTCTCGCAGCTTTGCTCATAGTAAGTCTGAGGACTAGACGAGTGGTGCCTATGATGGTGCTGCTGATGCTGTTTCTGTTGCTGCTGTTGTTGTTGCAGCTGTAGCTGCTGTTGGTGGTGCAAGTGCTGCTGTAACTGTTGTTGTTGCTGAAAATCTCCATTCCACCCGCCATAAAAAGACCGGCTTTGCTTGAAATGTTGGCTTTTCTCCATGTCCTTGGTCATAAATGGATAGGTTTTTCTGGGAGTCGTGTCTCTTGTTTCTAATGGAGGAGGTTCGTCTTCATTTGGAATCACAAAGCTTTCTTGCATTGGCCAAGCATTTGAATGTCTGCTCGGTTGCTGGTAATATTGCTGCTGGACGTGATGCTGGGGGGGTTTCTTTCTAAACCCTGAGAATAATCCCCCAAAGAGTTCAACCATAGATGAGCCGGTATTTAGGAAGAGCTTCCCCATTGAATCAAATAAGCCTTCTTCTTGTTTCTCATGTTCATGTTCAGCTGGAATTAATGGCGGCCTGACTGATTTAACAGGTCTCTGATACGGTGCTGGAGGGATGTCCTTCATAGAATCTCTGGGATCCTGCAAAAATACACGGGGATTTATTTTTTTCTAAAGTCAGAATATACAAAGCTATCTAATGTTGGGTTAAGGAAATTAATAATAAGATATAAATCTGAAAGCATTCAATATGGAGACTTATACAGAAAAATGATGAATTCATTTCTCTTTTAAATTAATAGATTTTTTGATTATCTGATAGAAATTTAATTTACAAAACAGCTTTATGCTCCAAACTGGTTATAAATTTCTTTACGTCTATTCTTTACCTCTAGATGGAACATTTTACTGGAAATGTCGATGTAGGTATGATTCCTTTTTAAATTCTAGTTAGTATAACTCCAAAGTCTCCAATGGAAACATCTTAAAGCAATAATATACGAGTTTAGAGGACTTAAAAAGGAGCTAGAACATGTATACTAAACCATTGATTGCTTACATGGTGGGATGAAAACAAGGCTGCAACCCTACGTTGTAGCAAGGCCAGCATGTAACCGAAAAATCCAGCTGCTACAAGTACTGCTATGCCTACAATTATAGAAATGATGTCTTACCAATACCCAAAATGATCATGAAAGAGTGGTAAAAAAATTAAATTATGACATTCAGCTTACCTAAATTAAGATCACCATCGTTTTGGTAGGAACAATCATCATCATGGAGTTGGATCTCTCGAATTGCCTGATTTCCTCTGTCAACAACCAACAGAGAGCAGCTGCTTCCAATGTAAACCACATCAAAATCATTTGAAAACTTTGCGTCTTCACTTGGACCATCAACATGACCTCCCCCTCGGGCCCATGTCCCTCCTGCAATGGTTACGACCCCTGCATAAAGGAAAGAACCTCAAGTTTATAATTAACTCGGCTTTCATTCTGTAAGTTTAAAAATACAGCCATTGTTGATTGCTGCAGTCAAATATTACTTGAATTATACAAGCCAAGGGGACATTCAGAAGGAAATAGATAGATTTGAAAGAGTTTTTCCAATTACTAAACAAGTGAATGGTTATACATCAAGTACATATAGTTGAAGAGTTCATCCACTCATTGAGCAAGTAAGGCTTAGACAAAAATTTACCTGCATCACTGATCTTCCTGATTGCCATGTTCATGGTGTCCGCAACATATATATTTCCTCTATCGTCCACTGTATGCCCTTTTGGATGGTGCATCCTTGCTTCTCTTGGCTTCCCATCCACATGACCATAGTGCCCTTCAGACGAACCAGCTACAAGCTTGGGCCTGCTATCTGCATATTACCATCCATTTCGATAAAAATTTGGGAGAAGAAAGCTAGAAATTTGAACCTATTTTGGGATCTAATGGCATTTGGCTAATAAATATCTTATTTTGTATGCTATGCACTGTATAGATAAATTATGCAATGTCTATCAAGGAAGAGAGACAGACAGAAAAACAGACGGAATAAAGGAGGTCAAGTGGCAACCGGAGAAGGTTGGACTCAAAAAGGAAAAGTTAGGAGTGACGTAACTCCAAAAAGAAGAAATGATTCCAAACAAACCCAAAAGGCACTCTTTTGAAAAAGTGAGCCTTCTTTTAAACAAAATCAAATAAACAGGCATTTACTCATCAAAATTATAAACTTCAATTTTCCGGAGCTGAATGAAAGAAATACACCAGAAAACATCATCAAAAAATTAGGCACAATCCTCCCTATGACCTATCCAAACAACTGTTTTCTTAATAAGCATCTAGAATTCTGTGCTGTTCACTGGATCAACACAAGTTTTGAGGGAAAAATTGCTGATGCGCAGCAACAATACAATTGAAAAAAATTGATAAAGTATATAGTTTCAAGTCTCTAGCAAATTAAATTTTTGATGAGAGTTTGGAGAGGTTTATAACCAAAATAGTTACAGTTTTAATTCATTAATGCAATGTGATTTATTCAAATAAACATACATACCCACGTTACGATGTTATGATGGAAAAAAGTTGACATAGTTTAATTGCAATTAACCAGATGAAAGTTGGGATTTGGCTTTTCAGAAGCACTCCAAATTCAGAAGACCACACATGGCCTTTATTCATGCAGAAGATGCAAAGGTCATATAAATAAGTTAGATAAGAAAAGATAAAATGACCATTAAATGAATCTAAAAAGAACGAAGAGTTTGATGTCATTGGAGAAATTTGGTCAATAAAAGCAAAGTGAAGGTTAACAAAGTTTCAAAAAGATAGAATCAGTTCTACAGAACTAAACAAAAAGTGTTATGGCACATTAAAAAGATGAATCTTCTTCTAAACAAAAGCAGATATAAAACCCTTTGCAGTAGTTAATAATAAAAAGAAATTACAGATTCTTAGAGCTCTTTGAAAGTAAAGAAGTGAGCTCAAAATATCACCAACAATTGAGGCTAATCCCTTTCACATGGACATGGTTACTAAGAGATGAATGAACCCAATACTAGAGCTTGAGTGAAAGTTCTGTTCATACTAATGACAATAGACAAAGGGGAGCACTATTTCCACGAGTTTTTGATATTTTATCCCCTCTCACATGAAGGTGAGACCACTTTCTTCTCATGAGAGAGGACTATGTGGAAATATCAGTTTCCTGGACAAATCAAAGACAAAATCTTCAAAATAATGCATTCAAGAATTTACAATAACTTATGATTGTGATAAATAATCCAACAAATTAATTGAGGCACGAGAAAATTAGCTTACATCGTGACAATGGTGTTGAGACTTTATAGATGTTACTATTTTCAGAATCCAAAACCAGAAGTTCCCCAGTTGGGGAAACCTCTACACTATAAGGTTCAATGCCAAGCTTGCTTCCATCAAACACCGTCTCCACAGTGTATCCACCTTCAAATTTCATCAATGAACGGCTGGAAATAGCTGAAAATTTTACACCCCAATAATCCCACCAAAATGAGCTAAATATAATTGTAAAAACAAGAATTCAAACAGGAGAAATTGTGAAATGTGAGTTCAGAAAAGATCTTTACCTGTCGGTGTGTTAGATTTTAGTGACCACAGCCATTTAAATAGAGCAGAGGCAACATGTGTGACAACCCCACTAATAATTTCTGTAGAAATATGAAAAATGATACGCACAAATGTGAAATATGAAAGTGATTTACAGGCAGAAATACAAATGTTACTGAAAAACTAGATACTCACTTGCAGGAGGAGTGGCAGAAACTGATGAGCACCCACCAAAAAGAATCACTAAAATCAGAAGTAACATTAACCAATTCCTCCCCATTGTTCTTGTTCTTCTCAGTAAACAACCAAAACCCAAGAATGTTTCAAGAATGTTTATACAAGAAGATGTAAACTCCGCATTTCATAAAGAGATAGACCCACCAAATTAATCACCACAAATCTTCTTTTTTCCTTGAGAAAATGAGAAACGAGGGGACAAAGAAGGAAATGCTGGAGAGAGGAAATAGAGGAGGGATGAAAGAGAAAAAAAGGTGCTATTTAATGGAGGTTATAGTGGTAAAACAGAAGCAAAGGGAGCTCTGTTCTGTTCTAACTACTACTAAGTAAGAAGGTAAAGGGAAAAAAGAAAGATGGGGTAGTCGGTAAAGATGGGAATCATATGCTCTGTTTTTGTCTTGATGTATTTTTACTCATTTCAACATTTAATGATTTTTGCGCTCCTAAATTATGATAATTTGGACAAACTTAAAAGTTTGTACGAGTAAAGTACAATATTACCCTCAACTGTGGGACAGCAAGCTTCAAACAAACAGGGGCAATGATGTGCTTTGCACAGCACGCGCCCTCCATTTCCATTTCTGTCTAAGTCCTTCTATGTGGATATTTTTATTGGATATTTTCAATTATTTTTTTTTTATTTGTGACTATCAAAAAATATATAATATTTATTATAACAGAAATTTTTATAAAATATAGTGTTTTAGGCGTAATTTAGATACATATACAAAAATAAAGTTATACAGACTGTAACCCTATTTTTTTTGTATATGTATCCAAATTACACATAAAACACTATATTTTATAAAAATTTCTAATACTACTCCCTCCGTCCCAAATTATACACAGATACTAATATATGTGATAAAAATTCTAAAATACTCTTATTGGTGGAAATATGAAAAGGGTGTTTAAAAAAGAGTGCATGAAATAGTCTGCAGAGAAAGAAAGAGAGAGAAAGTATGAGTGTATGAAATAGACAAAATAATCTGCAGAGAGAGAAAGTATAAGTGCATATATATGTGTGGACAGAGGAATATAATGGGGAAAAGAGAGACGTGAATTCTTATTGGTAGGAATATGAAAAGCATGTTTAAAAAAGAGGAGAGGCATGAATGAGAGTAATGACTATCAATAATTAAGGTAAAGAAACAAACTTGGAAAATAAAGAGAAAAAATGCATTGAAATCTTAAAAAAGCAGATATTATGGGATAATTTTTTTTTACTAAAACAGATAATTCGGGACAGAGGGAGTATATATTTTTTAAGAGTCACAAGAAAAAAAAAAGAGTAACTCTTGGCAGACAGGGATACCGGACAGGAAAATTGGACCGGTGAAGGTTTTTTTTTTTTTTTTTTCTGGTGACTCTAAAAAAATATATAGTATTTATTTCAACAAGAATTTTTACAAAATATAATGTTTTAAGTGTAATTTGGACACATATACAAATACAGGGTTATACAGAGACTGTATAACCCTGTATTTGTATATGTGTCCAAATTACACTTAAAATATTATATTTTGTAAAAATTCTTGTTGAAATAAATATTATATATTTTTTTAGAGTCACCAGAAAAAAAAAAAAAAAAAAAACCTTCACCGGTCCAATTTTCCTGTCTGATATTCCGGTCTGTGTAGCAAGACTAAAAAAAAAAACTCAAAATGTCCGGTCCTTAAAACCGGTCTGCGAAGACTTATTGTTTCTTTATTTATTGGGAGTGCTCAGACAAAGTCAGAACTCGTGCAAGATGTTGGGCTTTTTGGGAATTGTTCTCTTGGAGGGTGAAGAGACATTGGGGGACACTAGGCCTTGTGGTGAGCTTAAAATAAATAAAACGCATTTTGTTCGCAAGCTTCAAGATTAAATCTAGTTCTCCCACGCCCCCGCCCCCCCTCCCTCCTCCCCCCTCCCCCGTCTCCCCTCTCCCTCTCCCTCTCCCCTCTCCCCTCATGATATCTATTGCGTAGATGATAAGATAGATCATAGATCTCATATTATGTATCTCTCTCTCTCTCTAGGGAATGTTATCTTTTTCTTTTGTACTACTTCCGCTGTTAAAGTTTAAAGTGTTTTTGTACATTATTAAAAAAATCATTTAATACTACTACTTTTTAAAAGATTGTGTTTTAAAAATTTTGCACATACATTAAAAAAATATTATTTACTAAATAAAATTTATTTAAAATTCTATCAGTACCCTTTTATGAGAAGTTGAAAACTATTAATATAAGGGAGATAATTTCTTTGGACAATGAGAGAAGGTAAGGGGTAATATAGGAAAATAAATTATTTATTTTACTCGAAAAAACGACAAATATTTTAGAACAAATTTTTTCTTCTAAAACGACAATCTTTTAGAAACGGAGGGAGTACCATTTAACAATTAAAATTTATTTGAAATTACATCACTAGGAAGTTGAAAACTATTAATACAGAGAGAATTTCTTGAGATAATGAGAGAAGGTAGAGGAAATATAGGAAAGTAAATAATTTATTCTCCTAGAAAGTTATAAACAACAAATTTTTTGTAACAAATTTATTATTCTAAAATTACAATTTTTTAGGAGGGAGTAATGTTTTTTTGACCAAAGAGTAAAGAGATAAACTTACATACTAACATAACATATTGAAATTGTTGTCTCTGCTTTTTATTCGAATAAAGCGGAGGAGCCAAGTAAGAAGGTAACTTGAGATAATTTCCTTCCACTTCAAATTCAATACATACATAGTAGTGCAAGAATGAAGAAAATGACTTATTTGCACTGACCGCTACTTGACCATCGAGCTAACTTTAAGAGTATGTACCACACTTACAACACAAGGATCAAAATGTGCACAAGCAAGCAAGTTTACCTCCTCTATGTCACATACATATCAAATAGAAGTAGATATTAATTTCACGGCATAGAATAGGAAAGAAGGAAAGCTATGCACAAATGGGTAGTTATTCTTGATGGGGAGTTGAAAAACAAAACCCCAAGTATAAACTATCATTACTTCAAAGTCTACCTCAGATCAGAATTCTTCTATACTTTAATGGCTAGAATCCCTTTTAACTACACCCTGTATTAGCCTTGTACAAAAGCTTTGGTCTATCATTTACGGTGGCTTGCATATAGCTTGCTGAATACATTAACTGTATGTACCATACAATCTAAAATCAAACATGGTATATCATCCCCACCTCTAACGTTGACCTCCTCAAGAAATCATACCCTACATTAATTACAGCCTTTTTCATCAAACTTGAACCCCTCTTTGCCTTCACATAACAGTGCCCCAATATAAATGCAATCCCTGCCTCCCTTGCCTCCATCAAGTCTTGCAGCTCTCGCGCGCTCTGGTCAATATGTGGGCTTTCGGGTATAAGAAACGTTACTCTCTTGCTTGGAATCTTTGGTGACTCGATCTCTGTGAACTCTGAAGTACCAGCTATTTCGGACATGTTAGCATCCTCTTCACACATCCGTGTACCCTCAAAATATCTTGACCATGTTCCAACAACTGTCATCTTTTGGTCGTACGCCAAATCATCATCTACTTCCTCAATACATACTTGCCTCTCTGACCGGATAAATTCAGCAATGCTACAAACAAGATCCTTTTCAAATTCTACATCATCCAGGTGCATATGACGATAGCCATAGGGTGCTATGCACCGATATAGCCGGTATTCTTTTGGGCCCATCCTTCCCACTAGGAACCGTTCCTCGGGTCTTACATGAGGGACTGGGACAAATTTGACGCAGAGGAAAACCAGAACCTGATGGAAAGCTGGGAGATTGGTGACAAAGTGGGAGAAAATGGTTGGGATTCCAGAGACGAGCTCTGTATGTATAAGGCCAAGGCCCCGGACTCGCACAATTCCAAGACTGGGACCCAAACTGAGTAGCCAGCTAATAGACACCTTGTTCTGAACATCAAACTCATATTTCAATTGCGTGCCATACTGCCAAACGTACATTATTATCAGAAAGATAAAGGAGAGGGCAATAGGGACCCAGGCTCCTTCACGGAACTTTATAAAGGAAGCTGAGAAACAGAGGGCTTCAAAAGAACCAAAGAAGAATATGAAACCAATGGCAAAGTTGATACTTATAATCGTTACTATTACAAAAAGATTGTCTGCCTAAACTATTCTTGATGCAGTAAAATTTCTATTATCTTGTGATAGTCTTGTATACATTATGGTGGATACAGTTGTTGCCTTATTGATTGCTTACTGCTGCCTTGTAAATATTTTCTTTTGACAAGTTGGTGTGTTTTTCTTTTTTATATCATGTCGATGTAATATGTATAACTCGTATCCTTCATTTTGAAGTTCGTATGGACAGAATTTGCAGACCAGCACTTGTATTGGTGAAACTACATTTTTTATTCTCATAAGCATTGGGGGTTTGATTCTGTTCTCACAGTTAATAGGCAACATGCAGGTAATAGGATAATTTTGTCAACCAAAATATTTCTTTCAACAACGTGTTACAAATTTTTTACTTGCTTATATGAATTTTAAATCAATAATTTCACTTTATTTATCCTTTTTGATTTGTTATGAAGACATATTTTTCAATCAATGAGTACAAGGCTTGAAGAATGGAGGATCAAACGAAGAGATACTGAGGAGTGGATGAGGCACCTCCAGGAATTGCAAGAGCGTGTTCGTCGGTTTGTTCAGTATAAATGGGTTGCTTCCAGAGGAGTCAATGAAGAATCTATTTCGTGAAATTCAACGACATCTATGTCTAAATCTTGTCCGCCGTGTATGTACTTCTATTCTTTTTTATTGTTATTGCCTTATTGATATGCTCATAGTTGTAGACATGGATCAGTTGAGGCAGTAATTTTGCAAAATTGGTATGGAATAATTTTTTTATTAAAACATAATACCATGCTTCGTGCTTAACTATTTTGGTTTCCGTAACATACCAGCAAATTCCAGTTGATTTTTCCTATATATATATAAGGAAAGTTCAGGGACAGAATTGTTAAACAACATAAAATCCTTAACAGAATTATTTAAAACCCAACATCCGTCAACATCTAAAATTCAGTTTTCCTATGAATAAAACTCCATTAAACAACATAATGATGATTGGCTAAAACAGAAACATAAAACTCCATTAAAAAATTCAGTATCGAGAAATTCAGTATCGAGAAATGATTATTTTCATCATTGCCTCATTAAAAAAACTAAAATTATAGTAACCGACAAATACAATTCATCAGAAATGTAACGATAAATATGAAACAAAATACAAACTTAATATTTATAAATTAAAATTAAAATTTTGAAAAATAAAGAATGTATGGTATTATGTACAGGTTTTGAGTACAAAAATGATTCGGTGGTTGTGGTGGAAAAATGGGGTTACTATCACTGCATCACAAGTAACCCATCCTCAGTGATAATCCAGGCCCACTCTACTTCATTAGCGGATACCCTCAACACTGCAAGACCCCATTTCCAAATCTTCTCCTCCGTCTCCTCATCCTGATTTCGCAGACTCTCCGGCCCCATCACCACTTTCAACTTCACCAGCAGCGGCAACAGCTGTTTCTGTTTTTGCGACTCTACTGGCTTCAGCTTTAGTACTGTGGCTTTCCGCCTAGGCTTCAGCGGTCGCGATTGTCAAATCAATTCTTGGTTGGAGTGTCTGCGATTTGCTTGTTCTAACTCCTAAATCGTGAATCTTTGTTTCTCCTAAATCGCGATTGTCTCTGCTTGGAATGTCTGTGATTTGCTTGCCCTAACTCCTAAATCGCAAATCTCTGTGTTTTGAAGGCAGGGGAGAGACTCAATTCGGAGAGAAGAGCTCGATTAGGAACGAGGAGAGCTCGAGTAGGATCTGATTTCAAAGGCTCGCTGATTTGGGTTTTGGAACGAGGAGCTCAGTTTGCCTAAATGCCTAAATCGTGAATTTGGAGAGAGAGGAGAGACGCGAGATTTGGGTTTTAAATAATTCTGTTACTTAAGGATTTTATTTTGTTTAACAATTCTGTCCCTGAACCTTCCTGTATATATATATATACACACAGCAAGGTTCAAGAACATAACTCTTAAAAAGCATAATATTGTTAAAGAGTATAACAATTTAAAACCTCAGTGTTTTTTCTTTCTCTATCCTCATTTGGTTTCATTTGGTTTCAGGGGCATAAACTGCAAATAATCCAGGAAGACCACTGCTACATAGGCAGCCATATAATTTTTGACATTCTTCCAATTGCATCCTAAAACAAAACCGAATAACCACTTTAGATAAAAAGTGAAAACCAAAATTTTTAAACAACTTTAGACAGGCAGAAAAGTGAAATATGAAATGAAATGATAACATTTATCTGAGCCAAAAGTTTCACAAAACAATATTTTCATAAACAGGTTACTCATTTATCTTTGTATATAATTCTTATCATTTATCACTTACAAAAATCCAAAATCATCACACATATGTTCCCATTATACACGGTCTGGCAACTCAAACACCTTAAAGGTCATATATAGAATACAGTCTTCTAGTAAGAAACAAAGCATATATAGCATTCACAAGAAGAATCATTCAGCATAATATATAACAATTAATTTGTTCAGGGAAACATTTCTTATTCTAATTTTGATTGCAAAAAAGAGTCAACAGGACTCTATTGAGGATTCTAAATCGTAGCTCTTGCTTCAAACAGAGACTTGGTGAGTGAGCTACCTTGATTCCTTCAAAATAAACACGAGAATCATTCTTCTTGCCAATATATGACTTCAACCAATACATGCAAACATCATACCAAAAACATGATATATACTTTAGGAAAATGTACTGCTAAAACTATGGGCTTAATGAAATCTAAATAGAATTACATAGTTATAATCCTCAACCATATAGACATATCAAAAGTCCAATTTGTTCACAACATTAGAGATGATAGCCTTGGGGTTTAAGACATTTCTATAACCTTTAGAATATGCAACTTATATTCTCCAAACCACAGTATACAATCAAGACCCTTTTGATTGTAAATAGAAAATTTCAACCAACAAAATAACTAAACAATCAACCTACTGCATACAGATACATATAAAAAAAAAACAAGCACATAATAATCTTTATGCTCTAATCACAAAATAATCAAAACTAAGGAAAATAAGAATGGAATGAAGGGAGAAGAAAAAGGGCTTTCAGACACCGCATTTATGCTCTAATCACAAAATAATCTCACAGACCCATTAACATTTTATGCCTTCATTCAGAGAATGGTCACAATTAAAAAAATAAAATAAAAGCCTTGCAAAGATTTTAAGCACAAACTATCCATTTGCATCAACTCCGGGCTCAAATAGATGAACAATAACTATGTTTTACAGGATTAAAAAAATATAATAAGCTGTGAAATATAACAATGGATACATATAAAAGAACCAAAGAAATCTAAAATGAAGAATACAGTTAATGGCGGAAACCTAGAAATCTTCACAAAATACAGTTAATCTAGGAAAATAGTGAATGGTTTACCAAATTGAAGCGGATATGAAGGAGGTAGATGGCGATAATTGGTCTCCGTGAGGGTGATTCGGATTTTTCGAGCCTTGAATCTGAAATAGGGGGACTCGAATTTGCTTGAATCTGAAATAGGGGATTCTTTGTTTTGTTTCGGTAGATGCCGATTTGTTCGGGGAGAGAGAACACCACGATTTGGGTCTGAAACTAGGGCTCGCGATTTAGAGAGAGGAGAGAAGAGCGACTGAAGATTTGGGAGAGAAGAACGACTAAAGATTTGGGTTTTTTTAAAAAGACGCTGAAGGAGGCTGAGTTTTGGGTTTTAAATAGTTATGCAATTTAAGGAATTATGTTAATCAAGAATTATGTTTTTGAATATTTCTGTGAATATATATTCATTAAGTTCACTTATTATATATGTTGCATAGGAAAATCCCTCTCTAAGTCGATATGTTTCCAAGGTCTGGAACAAATACTTTGTTATATGTAACTACCTCCTTATCAAAAGAGGAAAGTGAAATTTGTAATGCTTAATATCAGATAAAAGTTTCTTACATTAGTAGACGCTTGAGTGCAATTAAATTATAGATAAAATTAATCATCAATGAATGAAAATACATCTGATTGGTAATGTTTGGGTAACCGTTAGAAATACTTATAAGTCGAAATGGGGAGAAGCCTTTTTGGTTCTATATCATCATTGGTTTTTTGACCCTTTATTCTGTAAAGGATCTTAAAGATTGGTGTTTGCAACTTTCTATGTTAGCTTCCTTTTAATTTAAGGGCATCTGAAGTTTCCATGTTTTTATTTGTTAATCATAATATGACCTAGCATTTAGCAATTGTGTTAATTAGTTAGATGGAAAGAGATGTAGCTTGCATTTTGATCTAAGCACTCATAGTTTCATAAACTTTTTAGGTCCCTTTCTTCTCACAAATGAATGTCCAGCCTCTTGATGCCATATGCGAAAGACTTGTCTCATCCTTGAGTACACAAGACACTTGTATCATCCAAGAAGGTGATCCAGTAAATGAAATGATGTTTATTATCAGGGGACAACTGGAGAGCTCCACAACCAACAGAGGAAGGTCAGGGTTCTTCAACTCTATCACCCTTAGACCTTGTGACTTCTGTGGGGAGGAATTACTGACATGGGTCTTATTGCCCAACTCGAGTTTAAATCTGCCTTCTTCAACTAGGAAGTCGAAGCTTTTGCCCTTCGAGCTGAAGACCTCAAGTTTGTTTCGAATCAGTTTAGGCATCTTCACAGCAAGAAGCTGCAACATGCATTCAGCTACTATTCTCACCAGTGGAGGACATGGGGTGCTTGTTACCTGCAAGCTGCATGGCGAAGGTACAAAAGGAGAAAATTGGCAAAGGAGTTGGCTCTACAAGAGAATTATTACGACGAGCCAAGCTTTGACCATGTACATTACAGTGGTGATGAGCTAGCTGGTGGAGACTATGATGATGGAAATGGTGATTGGTTTTCGGTGGATAGCCCAAGTAATGCTCAGCATCTTGGAGCCGCAATTTTGGCTTCAAAGTTTACTGCCAATACAAGAAGAGGGGTTGTTCAGAAGGTTCGGGTGGTTAGTCGTTCTTCTTCTAGCCTAAAGATGCCCAAGTTGTTTAAACCGGATGAGCCTGATTTTTCTGTACACAGGGATGATGTTTAGCTAGTGCAGGAGTCGTAAATTGTTAGAAAAGAAGAAAAAAAAAAGAGGCAAGAGATGTGTAGAATACGTGTTATATCTATGTAAATTTTAGTAGTACTAGCAGTGAGAAACAATTTATTCACTTAAAAAATATAATTCTAACAGTCTCGAAAACTTTAATTTGTTTTTTTGAAAGTTTTGTAGATATTAAGATTTAACCGGAGATAGAAAAGCTATAATAATATATCATTGTAACTGGCCTAATCCTAACTTACAAGGACATACAGCTTTTGTTTGAAAGCTTTTGAAACTTGTATTTCTGAATATTTACTAAAAGAATGATGATTAACTTGGTTATTCTCTGTGAATTGACTATTGTACAACATAAGTAGAAAGTTGAGAAAAGCTAAAGAGAGATTCATGTTGTTTAGGCTGACCGAATGAAAGAAGGTATATATTCCAATCCCCTTGAATACCAAAAAACTCAATGGATTTGGTATTTGATCTTTTAGCTACAATTTGATCATGGGATCATAAATTTGAAACATACATGCGTCAATATCCCAAATGACCAGGCAATGATGTCTTTGTCATATCATAAATTGTGGAAAGAAAAGTTCCTGAACTGTTCGGGCATACATGTATTATTGTTGTGCAAGGCAAATTATCTGATTTTATGCCACAAACTGGCGAGTTTCTGTTTGAGAAGTGTTACTAATAAAATTGGTGTTTACACAAAATGATTTGTTTAACAAGTCTACCAAAGACGACAAAATTTGTGTTGAATCTATCTGACAGATATGGTAAGTTGGATTACTGGTTTTTGTCATTACGGAGTTGAAGACCAGTCAGATGTAGTATGAGGAGTTGAAGACCAGCCTGGTGTGTAATGTGGAGTTGATGGTTTGGCCCTGTGGATATGTTTAGTGCCGCTTCTAATTTTATAGCGACTTGCTCCATGGAGGGTCGCTCTTTTTTAAGTGTCGTACATGACAGAGCTAGCTTAAATGTGAGGTCAAAAGCTTCTTCAGAGTACTCCCCTTCAAGTTTTTGGATCAGCAAATCCTCTTATACTGCCATCTCTGGTAAGAGTCTTTGCCTGGCAAACCAGAATTATTAACTGTCATAACTGAAAAGAAATTTAAGAAAAATATGCGATATGAGGTGAAATGGTTACCATTTTATCTATGGGCATTGGTATATTCATATTTATGACCTTCCTTCCTGAGATTATCTGCAGAAGTACTACTCCAAAACTATAGACATCACTTGCTGGATTAACTCTGCTGTTCTTTTGATACACGGGATCAACATAACCAAATGTTCCTCTCACTTCTGAACTCATGTAGGTTTCACCAAGCTCAATAACCTTGGACAATCCAAAATCTGAAAGCTTTGCTTCGAAGTTTGCACCTAGAAGTATGTTTGTTGGCTACAATTCAGAGTAAGGTAAAGATACATTGTCATAATTCAAAATGAGACCAACTGAAAAAATCTTAGCTAAACTTTCATTTCAAAACGTTTTACGTCTAAGTTGATATGCAATAGGTATGGCAAACCATCACGATTTTTAATATTAGAAGCATGGAAATGCACAAGCAGAGCACGTGAAGTTGCTCAAGAAAAATGTGTAGATTGTGGGACAGACCTTGATATCGCGATGAACAATGTATCCTTGAGGATAAGAGTGGAGAAACCAAAGTCCTCTTGCACTGTCAATTGCTATCTTAAGCCTACTAATCCAGGACAGGACTTTATCCTTCCCTGTTTATTTATCAGTTAACTCCTCAGCACTCAGTTAAGTGAAGGTATGGAATGGAAAGGAGAACAAAATGCAGAAAGTAATATACCAAAAAGCCACTCTGAAAGGTTCCCATTTGGGCAGAGTTCATAAAGGAGGAAGCATTGATCTTTATGCTCACAATATCCCAGCAAGCCACAAGGTTTGGGTGTCTGACTTGTGATAAGCTTCTGAGTTCTCTGAAAAAGGTCTCTACATACACCTCATCAGTGATTTGCTTAACCGCAACATGCTGATCACTTGACAGTACGCCTTTATATACCTTGCCTGATAAATAATTCACGACTTGATGTAAGTATGAAATATAGAGCATTACATTATTAATATATGATTATCCAAAAAATTATTGAACATTAGCATCAGGATCAATACAATGCATTTTAAAAGAACCTCACCTGCTGTTCCTTGGCCAATAAAGATTGATACGTCTAGATTGTTTGTGGCAGAATAGACCTCCTTGATTGAAACTTTTAGATGACCAGAGTCCTTTGACAATGCAAGGTTCACTGCATGTCAAGGAAATAGCATTGTTTATACATAATATTCATATATGATATATGCATTGTGAACTTCAGATTATGGAGGTGCATGCTACAAAATATGATAATACCATCTTTCTCTGCTGGTGCATTTGATTTAAAATGTCTTCTTAACAAAACCCAAGTAGAGACAATTACTATAACCACAATCCCTACAATGCCTCCGATTAGAATCCATAAGCCTGTTTCATGTCAAAAAATTTACAGTTGGAATAAAAACATAGCAGAAGACACGGACATATTGAGGAGTAAGGACACTTACGTCTGCTAATTTTCCTTTTCCCTTTTTTTACTTCTCCTGCTCCCGTCTCTGCAAGGAATAGAGAGGTTAACTAGGAGACAAAGATTTTTATGTAAATGGTGCTGAAAATTATGTCACATGGTACATTTTAATGATGCAGGAAAAATCTGTCAATTTCATTTAAAGGATGTCACCTGGACTTTGTTCAAGCTCCTTATACTTATCCTGGTCCTGCTTCATTAGACATTGATCAATTTTCTGAATCCAAATATCATTTTCAATATTAGCACTTGTTAAGGACACCAGCACAGCAAACCTGCACATATAAGTTTCAGACTCCGTAGGTTCACCCTTATCGGAGTTTATTCCTTTTATGTCTTCCCAACTACTCAGACAGGAGCCACATGACTGATCCAATTTGCCGCCAAGATTTACAAGCTCACAGTTTTCCTTTAAGTTTTTGACATCGTCTCTTAATATACGATTGACATCATCAACAGAGAAATCAGAACAGCCACCACCGCCACTTGTGAGCTTCTCAATTCCACACCCCAAAACATCTACTCCAGACTCCTTCATTGTAGTCAAGCAATTCCTTTGTTCAGATGAATTCAAGAATATTTGCCCGGTTTGATTTGCATAGTGAGCCAATGCAAAAAGGTACTCATCAAATACTCCCCCGCAGGAATTATTGTTCAAAAACCCACCCCAAGAACCCTCCACATAACTTGCTTTATATAAAGGCGATGAGTTTGCAAGGTTGATGATGCATCCTGTGGTAGAAGGATAAGAAATCGCAGATTTAACATTGGTGATCAAGATGAAGATGAATATGTCAATGACTAGCAGTCTTGGATATTTTTTTATTTCATGCCATATGTGAAAATCTAAATGGGCTTCACCCATAGTAAAATACCCAAGAAGCTAGGAATCAAGAAGGGGTTTTTTTTGTAAGAGGAAATTAAGTTATTGAATTATACTAGATATTATAAAAGCTGGTATATTTTGCTTGGACTATAAAAGGAATGGATGCCAGACTGGTTGAAAAGATGGGAAAACCCCGGTATATGTCTAATTTCTACCTTATACAGATTGGTTGCAGATTGCATGATCTAAGGGACAGGGAGAGATTTGTTGGTTGGTTTGAGCTTACAGTTTTAGTTGATTTCTAGAAGTTGAGATGCAAAGTTGAGTTCTAAAAATAGTACCATCATATGTCAGTTTTGGGCCTTTGGCAGGACTTGAAAGAAACGAGGTTTGGATGCAACGTCCACATAGAAAAATCAAGAAATAAGAATATTATTAAAATTCTGTAATTGAAACAACAGAAAGTAGCATAACCGGCTCACGGTTATGTTTGTTGGCGGGGTTTTTAACATCGTATCTATTGTATCACTTAGATTTATTCTCTACTTTTGGAATACTACTACTTTTGTCTTGGTTAAAGGTTTGTTGGAATGAAAATGCATCCATGTAGAAAAATAAACACTGTTTCAAACTTACGTCATTACAAGGCTACCAAATAACTCTATAGGGGTGAGCATGGTACTGTTTGAATTTCAAACCACACCCGAAACCGCTTAGGTGCGGTTTGATAAATTCAAAACCGCACATGAAACCGCTTGTGATTGGTGCAGTGCGATTTTAAACTGTGCGGTGCGGTTACATTTGGTGCAGTTTCGATTTCAAAACCAATTGAAACAACAAATTTGTTTGGAGATTGAATATTTAAATTTGATGTTGAAAGTAAATATTCATGATTATATATAAAGTTCTTCTAGGAATACATGTACAAGGACTTAATGATAGATCAAACTTGTTAGGTTGATCTAAGCTTTAATGTTTATCATTCTGTAAATGAATGTATAGAAAAGAAGATCAAAGTTGTTAGGTTGATCTATGTCTTGAGATGTAATAGATAGGCTTCAATAGAATCGTAGTCTATCAAGCTAGTCAAGAGATTACAGAGGTCAAGGCAGAATCGTAGAGCATCGAAAATCGTAGTCTGTCTGCTTTGGAGGGCCTCTCCCAATATCGTAGAGTGGTCAAAACGCCTACCAAGTCAAACTCAAGAATCGTAGAGTGCTCTCGGAATCGTGAGTCTGCAAGTCAAGCAAGTTAAGATCGTAGTGTACCAGTACTTAAGAAAAATTGTAGTGTTCTCATGTACTAGTGCCGGATCAAGCACTAATGTTACAAGACACCACGATCATGATCGTAGTGTATTATCTGTCTGCATCAGAAGCATCGAGCCTTGTCCATTTGTTTAAGAATAAAAGTCAACAAATGTAGAATGGACTGTAGACATTTAGACTATCGAGAATCCCAATGACACAACACTTATCCTTAGTATATAACAAAGAGACGTATTAAAGAAGCTAAGGAAAGTACTACATGTCAGCCGAAAATACATTTTCAGGTGTTAGGTGAGATAGCAGTTTGATGTGTCAATGGGTCATATGGCTAAACATAAAATTTGCAGAAAGTCTCCATCAGTGCTCAGAGATGTCAAAAACTAATTAATGCTTCAACCGATGCCTTCCAACGGATAGATCTCCAAGGCACCTTATATTCAAATCAGATGCAGAAGAAAGAGGCAAGCAAGCATACAACGAAACGCTGAAGAACACTCAACGCTCAACTCTACGATCTGTAAAGAAAGGTTGCACATTTACTCAGTTCTTTCGAACACAAGCTTAACGGCAACTGAGTAGCACTATTCAAGAACTCAACTATCATTAAGTGACCTAAGAAGTGTCAAGTCTGTTGGATTTAAAGAGTTCTAAGTGAACTAAGAAGTTCCAAGACTGTTGGTCTTGAAGGAATCTAAGTGATTCAAAGATTGTAAAAACATCCTTAGTGGATTTCCTACTCAAGGAGTAGAAGAGTGGACTAGGAGCCTTGAGTACTCTGAACCACTTAAAAACACCATGTCTCTTATATTCTTGTTATACCTGTTATATGATTATATCTGTCTTAACTGCTTATCTCTTATTAAATCGTTTTATCTTAAAGGGAAACAAACAAATCTCAAATTCCGCTGTGATTAAATCATTAACAAATCTGATAAGTATTTTACAAAAAAAATTTAAAATATCTATTCAACCCCCCCCCCCTTCTAGACAACTATTGTGCCTCTGGGAACTAACAAAATTTTTATGCAATTTAGCATCACTACGTACTCTAATTTTGTGGCCATATTTGAAAAATATTTATCTGATCTTGAGCCGGTTATTTCTTTGGTGCAAACTTCTAGTATAATTATTTGTTAGACCAACTCTATGGTCATCCACTACTTGTAGACCTCCCTTCCAATCCAACTAGTAGTGATTTGAATAGATCATTTTTTCAATAAGTTTTAAACCTTCAATAAATAAAATTTCCACCCTAATCAAATGAACAATCATTCGGAGCCTTTACTTGTGCGAATAATAATTTTTGACATGATTGACTTCATTACAGTCATACATTTAAAGACATCAAGTTCATGCATCTGAGATACTATTGTCCGATTTATATAATGACAAATACGCGTAAGTGCACACGGTGAATCAAGTAATAAAGTGATAAGAAAGGTTGTCGAACCCACATAGAACAATTAATAATAATTATTCTAATTATCAAGCTTCTACCAATTTAACACATTTAAGCAGTCACTCAAATTGATTAACATAAAGTAATTAAGAACTAATTAAATTGACAAATATTGATTACCAGATGATTAAAACATAGGAATACAATTTCCCCAATTGCTTTGCAATAATCCTCTTACCTTATTCCCACTTGATTTTATCTAATGAATTGATAATTAGGCTTGTCTATCAATTTACTAACACCTTTCAATGATTAATAAAAAGACATATTTCAGTTATTTTACTACTGTCGTGCAAAACACTTAAAGTAGATTCGTTAAGCACAAACTCCTAACCAAGTTACACATAGCATACAAATACTTTCGTCTCCTACACTATTATGTTATCCTACAAAGAATCAACAAAGTCATGTGTTATTATATTCAAATTCAATCCAAGATTTACTCTTTCAACTCAATCAAAGATATGATATTAATTGTTGGCCAAACAATTATTTAATTAAGCACATAATATAATAATCAATTCAAAAGATTTATTAAATGGAAATAATGGCAATTTAATTAAATATTTGCAAAAGGTTCCATTGTATTCCTAATTGATAAATTAGTTTATCAACATAATTGAAACTAACATATAATAATTAAATAACATCTTGAGTACATAAATTAAATAAAGATGAAAAAGAAAACTGTGACGCCCCCAAAATTAGGTATACATCACCCATCTTGGGTCGCCAGATACATGGTACAGAATTCAAATACAACTTACTAATACAACTGTCGTGTACAATACGACAAAACATAAACTGTGAGTTTGAATACAAATATTGTCTACTAGAGATTATACAAACTCAAAAGGAGTCCTCATTACAATTATTACCACACTATTTCACAGAATAGTGAGGACTACTAATGCTATCCTCCGGACCATTACTCCGTTCTCTGACTTGTCCCAGCTATATTCTCATTTCCTGAAGAGAACAGTGAAAGAAAGGGTGAGCTCAACTAGTCCAGTAAGAAATATTATGACTAAGATAATGCAGAATAAATTATCATTAGCCTTCAACAGTGTTAAACTGATAAAATATAATAAACATCAAGTTTAACTGCAGCGGAACCAGCAATCCATTAAAAGAGTCAAATAGAAAATAAAATCTACTATCTTTTACGATTTAAAAGGTTTTTCATCACTGTTATAGCTGAGACTCAGCTTAATAAATATTCCACATCATCGAATTACCCCTGCACTACGGCCAAAGATATTCTTTAGTATCACGACCACAATTATCCATGTACTACGGGCCAAAAATATTTGTGTATTCATTAATGGTCATGACCATGTTAACAACTGTCCATCAATGCACTACGGGCCAATGAGGATTTTTACCACATCATTTGTAACATTACGGTCATGATTACACCGAATAATCCCTGGTTATAATCATACCAAGTCCATCTATGCATTACAGGCCACAGATGACTTTCAACATAATATAAACATGAGGATGATGACAATGATATAAGAATTCAATAAAACAAGTTCAAGAATTAATTTATCCAGGAACCAATAACATCCAAACTGTCAACATGATACTACTTTGTAGAGTAAAATTCAAGAATACTTAGAAGAATATTTCCATGAAAGGATACTGGATGAAGCGCAAATATCAAGGATATTCCACTAATTTCATGGAGTATAGAAGTCAAAGTTTTAACCAACTGAGTATAACAAAGAATGGAATAACAAAAGAAATCACCATGCATGCGATAGACCGCACAGGCAGATTATTCTAACAGAATAATAAATAACGGAACCAGATCCGGGTAAAACACACAGACAGGATGTTCCAACAGAATAATAATAAAGACGGAACCAGGTCCGGTGTAAAACACATAGACATGATGTTCTAACAGAATAATAATAAAGACGGAACCAGGTCCGGTGTAAAACACACAGACAGGATGTTCCAACAGAATAATAGAAGAATGTCATTAAGTATAGGGTAAACCGCGTATACAGGTTATTCCAACAGAATAATAAGCAAGGGAATAACAACAGTTCTCTTCATGAATAAGAAAGAATAACACCCCTTACATTAGTAGGAGATTGAATACTGCAGTAGTATAGTAATAGAATACTCTTCTTCTTTCTCTCTTATTCTTTCTATACTTTCTCTTTCTATAGCTTGAATGAATTCGTGAAAAATAATGAAGCACTAGGCATCTATTTATAGAAGATTTCTAGCTTTACACTTGAAATGTGAAAAGACAAGTGGCTTGACGACTGGTGATGTGAAAAGAAAAGTGGTTTGACGCCTGTAATGTGAAACACCAAGTGGTTTGACGCCTGTAATGTGAAACGACAATTGGTTCGACGCCTGTAATATGAAACGACAAGTGGTTTAACCTCTGGTAAAGGTAATTACTATTAACGAAGGTAATTACTATTGACGAAGGTAATTACTATTGACGAAGATACTCTTAGATGACATATGGGCCCCCATAAAATAACCAAACTTACCACAAACGTCTCATAATAGACTCTTTATATACATCAAGGATTGAATAAATATTACCACAAATTATTTTATTTTTAATCAACACATATTTAATCTTTCAACAATTATTAATCATTTATAATTTGTCGTCTCAATTATTGATTTAATAATATAACATATTATACAGATGATACTGTGACAATAATTGAATCAATAATATAAGAGATATGATACAACAATTACTGTAGTAATAATTGGGTATAGCTGAGTGACTTCTCACGTAAGCATCAATAATCAATACCGTGTGCTACTATGCAACCACGCGTATTACTGTACTTTTACTATCGGGTAGTTCAAAAGTTTTAACGGTAACACCTCTGCCGTTATTTTCATAAAGTATTTTTGTCGTTTTCTCAATCCGACAATAATTCCATTGTGGGGTCCACCAATGATTGTACCGTCGTACGAATATTCCCCGACAAAAAGAATATTCCCGACCAAACGAATATTTTATAACAACTTGCTTATTTTGCAAAATTTATAAATATTACACACATCTATAACATTATATCAAATTTACTCCATAATATTCAAAAATAATATTTATAGAAAATTCATCTTTATTTAAAAAAGTTGGGGTCTTACAAAAACTCTATCGAGGATCTCTCGTCTCAGTTCTTCAATAGTTGTCTGTCGTGTTCTCCAATTAGATCTCCAAGTCTCAAAGTGCGGCTCTCAATGAATTGTAGTCAAAAGTCTCAAAAAGATATCTACAATTAGGTAAACAACTAATATTTATAGTTCTAGCAAAACCCTATTACATAAGGGATGTTCAAATCCTCAATCAAATCAACTTCTACATTTAAGGAAACCAAATCAGTACATTATCTGTCAGACCAGCGCGCCCCGCGCCCGGTCCCTTCACAAATCGGTGTTGTAAGACCCCAACTTATTATTAATGAAATTTAATTTTCTCTATTTATTATTTTGAAATAGTAAGGGTTGATTTGATTAATGTGGATAGTTATGGATAAAATACGCAAATATTTCAAAATAAGCAAGTGGTTATAAAATATTCATTGTTGTCGGAGAATATTCGTTTGGTCGTGGAATATTCTTGCTATCGGGGAATATTCGTACGACGGCGCAGTCTTTTGTGGGCCCCATAACGGAAAGCGATTGGATGAAGAAAATGACAAATATAAGTTATTAAAAAATAACGGCGTAGTTGTTACCGTTAATACTGTTAAAATACTCGGTGGTTAAAATACAGTAATACGCGTTGTTGCACAGTAGCACGGTATTGCACCAATTATTAATTTTTACGTAAGAAGTCATTACTCAATAATTGTTACAGTAATTACTGTTCAGTATTTTATTTTATTGATTCAATAATTGATGCGTTGATATTTTATATTGCTGTTGTTTCAATAATTGTCATTACATAGTATTTTTCATTATCGAAGCAATAATTCATATTATCTGGATAATATTATTAGATAACATTATTGGCAATGTCTAGAAAGTTCTGTCTAAGAAGAGGTTTGGTCACCTAATTGCGCGCGAGTAAGGAGAAATTCTTATTGGAAAGCCCCATCTTTCCTAGGAACTGTCTAGGTTGTCAATATTGTGATTCTGTAATATTATTTGTGAATAATTAATTATTAATTTATATGATGAGGAAAATATTGATTTTACGTGGATATAGATGGAGAAAATTTTTAAAGTGACAATTTTAAAAAATTGATATTTTATCTTTTTTGATAAAATAATATTTTATTATATTATTATAATATAATAATGGTGATATTTTTATAATGAATGTGGGATATATGAGTATATGAGGAAGAAGAGTATTATTGTTGCAAAAGTTGTTTAACACATGTTTTGTGTGTCGGTGGACTCTATTTCTTGACTGAAATTTAATTATAGCCTGTAAAATTGCTCGTTTGTGGATTTCGGGCAATTTCTGTTTAGAATTTGGAAAAACTTTCTTCTGCAAAGTTGTATAGAATTGAATTTCCTATAAAAACTCGCGCGATTTGAATTTTCGGACAAAAGGGCTATTTATTGTGAATTATTTAAGTTTTGAAGTTCCGAAATAATTGATTTTTAGAAGTTTTAATTGTTTTAATTAACAAAAATGTTTTTTTCATTTTTGAAACTCATTTAACATGTGATTAAGAGGCTGAATTCAGATTGTTAGTGTGCGTATGAAGTCGTGGAAAATAATAATAATATTATTAAATTAAATTTTTTGCTTTGGTGTTCTAAGCAATTTCCTATAAATAGGGTGCTTAGGTTAGAATTGAAAATCACACCAGAAACTGAAATTTTCTCTCTCTGTATTATTGAGCGTATTCTTGTGAGTATTTTGAGTATACTTTGAGTACTGCTATACGGTGCAAGTTCAAGTCATAGCCTATATCCGGTGTTTCAACTAGAAGTGTTGTCTTTCGAGGTAAGGGATATTATTTTTTTTAAAAATGATATTATTTCTTCTAATATCATTATGCCGAAGTATTGATCTGAACTTTTAATCAAATTTAGAACTTTTTGTGTCGGAGTTACTATTTACGTATACGGTACTATTCACGTATACAACACTATTCACGAATACGGCACTATTCATCGAAAAATAAAAAAAAAAAATTTCGTCTAAAATATCTATTGTGGATACTAGCTTTGATTGTATCCATGTTTTGATCATTCTTGAATTTTACACCACTATAATTATTTTTGAGGTATTTTTAGACATGGTTAAAACAAAGTACGAATCCTTAATCCTTGTCATTTTGTTTCACTGGATTCGTTTCTTTAAAAATATTTTTCATCATCCTCAGTCTTAAATGATGATATTATTAAATATCTTTGGCCTGTAGTGCAAAGATGAATGATTTTTTATGAATATCTTTGGCCCGTAGTGCAAAGATGAACAGGTGTTTAGATGAACATGTCCAACTGATGAATATCTTTGGCTTGTAGTGCAAAAATGAATATTTGATTCCAGATATATATTGATTGATGTTACAGGGATAAAATATCGACGATGAACTTTTAAATTCATATATAGAAGATAGTAGTTTGCATTCTCTACTTAACTCTTCTAATGAATTGTTGTTTCCGCTGCAGTTGTTGATTTAAAACTGGTTGTCTATTGTATTCTATTAGATTTTTCCCTGTTGAAAACTAACGATAATTTGTTGTATATTATCTTAGTCATAATATTCTTTACTGGGCTAGTTGAGCTCACCCTTTTCCTTTTTGTTCCATTTTTCTTCTCAGGAGGCGAGAATGTAGCGAGTACTAGTCGGGGTATGGAATGAAGGTTCTAGAGAGAGTTGTTTAGTAGTCCTCACCATTTTTGTAAAATAATGTATCAATAATTATGATGGAAATTTATTTACGTGTGGATATTGTCTAAACGGCGATATCTGTATTTAAACTCACAGTTTATATGTTGTAATAATAAAGTTGTAGTTATTTATGTATCATGTATTTGGCGACTCAGAATGGGTTGGATGGAATGGACCTATTTTGGGGGCGTCACAGGTGTGCCCCGCACTACCTGATCAGTGTCCTCCCTCTAGCCTGGTGCGGCCCGCACTGTCCTCAATGTAATTTCAGCGCTCCCCGCGCCATTTCATTTGATTTACCAATTCTTCATGTTTTCCTTTCTTTTTAGCTCCTAAACCCCATCCTCACCTTCATTCCTACAAAGTAACACAAAAACTATCAAAAGTAACATGTAATACTCAAGAAACAACAATATACTAAGCTAAGAAGTACCCGATTCGTAGGTTTTTTATCCACTCATCAGATACATACAAACACATGGTGCAGTTTCAGTTTTATTAGTGCGGTTTTGGCTAATAACTAAACAGAAATTGTAAATTTAGTTTTTCAACCTATCTTAAACCGCCTCATACGCCGGAACTGTTGGTGTGGTTTGTGCATTTTTTTCTAATTTGGTTTCTTACTCAGTCCTAACTCCCTTTGTCCTAAAAAAATACAATTTTTTGTCCTAAAATATATGAGCTAAGATATGTAAAGTGAAAGATAAATATATCACGGGGTCTATTAACATAAAAAAAATAAAGTATTCATCGCTCCATGTAATCTATTGAGACCATTAAAAATAAAGTTAAAACTTTTTTTACCATATTATTTTTCTCTATTTTTCTTAATATGTTTAAAAATATACTTTACTCATCGTGTTTTGAGGATGGAGGCCAGAGTATTATAGAGTTACTCTGCTAAGAGTATCTCGAGCAAGGTGGACTATATCATGAACTATATTTAGTCCATATGACATTAATTCATCGGATAGTCTTTCAATCCTTCCGACAGATGAACTATCTTATGAACTATAATATTAAAAGATTATTTTATATTTAATGAATTATAGTCTACCAATCATTCTTCCACACTCCCATTTAAATATATTTAAAATTATAGTGCACCAGCTTCACTGGAAAAACTCATGGACTAAATTTAGTTTGACTGCTGGAGTGAAATATGAATCACTATATTTAGTCTAAAATTAAGTTGTCTCCGGCCTACTAAAAATTGTCTAAGGCCTAATAAGGAGAAATTTTCTATACACGGGGTGATAGTAACTACTCTCAAGCCTCAGTGGTTGCCAATTATATATTTAGGGAACTGATAAATTCACAACAGAAGATTATATTTTCACATGAAAGTCGTCGTTATAGATTCTATAGCGACAGTATAGCGACACTTTTTACGTGAAAATATCAAAAAAATGTTGTAAAATATCAATTTTCTATATTTATTAGCTTTAGAAGTCCTCAAATTGAGTTGCAATGTGCTACCAAGTTTTTAAATGGAGCCGCTGTTTAATTATTTGTTTATGAAATTAGCTATTTTTTGTTGAAAAATGAACAAATTTACACAGAAAATTAAATTAAATAAGCAAATATTTTATAATTCTTATAGTCTGTGTACTTACAAACACAACAAAATTAATATAAAAATAAAATAATATTTTAATCGTAAGAAATTAAATTTTCTTTTTTCTTTGTAAACTCAATAACAGCTAACAACATTAATAAATTCTGAGTGGAAAGTAAAATAAAATTACGAAATTCAAGTAAATTTCAATCTTAATCCTAGAATTGGAAAAATGTTGAAATTTTAGAATTTTGATAAATTAATTTCCTGAAATGAAAATAGGTGTGCGGTGTACCCCAAATCCCAATTTTTACGAAAACCGAAATAGGTGCCGTAGGGACAAATCTGTAAAATAAACACATAGCGCATCCTGATTAACCATACTAAACACGACACACAGCTCGACCTGATTCTCTGTCTCTCTGCGCAAGTATGTTTGAAATTGTATGTTTGTATTTTTATTTACTGTAATTATCAATTGGTTCCATTTTCGCTATTAACTTATTGAGGATATAGGATTTGACGATCTGGAGTTTTGAGAGTGTATATTTCTTGCCTTTTAGGGCTAATGATTTGAATGAGGCTTACTGTGCTGGTAAATTGATAAATTCACTGTTTTAACATTTTTGGTTATTAATGAAGGTTTTTTCGGGCTGATAAGATGGAGAAGGAAACTAAGGTGGCCACTGAAGACCCAAAGATCGATTTATTTGAAGATGATGACGAGTTTGAAGAGTTTGAGATCAATGAAGGTAATTATTTTGGGATTTTTTTACTGTGTGGTTCGTCTTTATTTTCTGAATTCTACTAATGTATGATTTTATAAGTTTTTCTTGGTGTTGCTGCTGTTATTTGTTATCTTTGTGAAGGTGTCTCTGTGATTTGAAATATGATTTGGTTTCTCTAATAAAGAAGCTGACCTGCAAATCCCATAATAATATGTCATTAATTATTTTCAATGCAATTCAAAAGTACGAGATATTTAATGCTACGGACATAATAGGAAAAAATGTGTAAAAGTTTGGTTATTAAAGGAAAGTGAACATTTAACATGAGATTACCCAAAATAGTAATAAGTACTTTTTTTTATCATGGGACGGAGGGAGTAGTATTATACTTCCGTTCTGGATTTTAATTTTGCGCATTGGCATCAGGCATGTGTTCACAAAGAAGGTCAATGCTTTTATCTCAAATCAATAATATATCTGACTCTGTAAAATGATGAAGGATTTTTAATGCTTATATAAAAAAACTAAAACTTGGAAAATAAGTAAAAAGCCTAATTTTATAAGGAAAGAACTCCTAATAATATTCTACCACTATAATTAAAACTACTTGCCTACCTAATATAATTAATAAATAATTACATTAATTACCCAAATAGTTTTCTGTGAATAACAATACAAAATGAAGATAATAACAAATAACTGTCTTGTTCTTCTTTTGCTCTGCGTCAAGTGTCATCAATGCATGTATAACGCTTTTGAGTTTGAGATACTTGTGATTTTTTTGTGTAGATAGCTGAATGAGAATACGGTGGTAGGCTATGAAAAGACATATGATTAGATTGAATATAAGATTAGCAAATGGTGATAAAGGCTGGGGATGGGGGTATAATGGAAACTTGAGGTATTCGGTTTCCAATTGGTGTGTAGTCATAAAGTGTATGTGCACTTTAGAATTTAGATGGCAGCTGTTGGGGGTGACTTTGTTGCAGTAAAGCTGTCCATTTTGATAGACTCCACGATACGCTTGCGCTTGCGTGAGGTGGTCGTCGCGGATCGTTTCCAGCACAGTTGATAAAGTGGAACTCTCTCGGCACCTCAACCCAACGTCTATATTGAGATGAAAACCTTGGTACAATCGATCAAGCAATGAAATCAGCGTTGAATGGAACACCAACGACGCCCAAACCCCGTGTTTATATTGAAACAGGAATCTCGGCACAATCGACGATTGATGCGGTAGAAGACGTCACACATAACTATGTATTGTTATAAGTCAAATTGAATATCAAAGAATAAACTAAGAAATTACTTGGGAATTCTTCAAAAAACCAATAGTAGAGAATAATCTCACAAATAATTAAATCTGAATATTATGAATAATTGTTTGAATTACATTCATATGACTTATTTATACTAATAAAAAAACTCTAGAATCCTATAAGGAATCAATAATTTGTTTTAGTAACCAAAACTCTTACTTAATAGAATCCTAATTATATTAGAAATAATAAAGATATGAAAACCACTAAAAATATGAAGAAATCTAATAAAATAAGGAAAATCTGGTCAAAAAACGTGTTGCCTCGAAAAACACTCAAAATTCTGTCGCTATGGCATGGGGTGCGCTGGTCTTGGCCCAGTCCTTGCGCGGGCCGCTCTACACTGTCAGAAACTTTGTTGCTCTGGCGTGAGGCGCATTGTCTTGGCGCGGGCCGCGCTGCCCTTGCAGAAACTCTGATGCTCCAGCGTGGGGAGCGCTGGTTTCAGAGTGACCTGGCGCGGGACGCGTTGGTTAGGTCAGAAAACTTTAAGACTTTTGACTTCGAACAAATACTTCTATCATATTTATGAGCTTAGACTCCAACTCCAAGGTCTTCAAAGTTGTTCCTTCATCACTCCAAACTCCTTTCATAAGTTCGTTAAGTCCTTCCTTAAAGCGTTTAGCTCGGCTTCTCGTCATGGGTCCAACTAGAACTTGCGCCGGATCCGATCCATGAACTCCATTTGAATTCTAGCTACGCATGTGATCATCATTCCTCTTCTCTTGAAAATGATTCGTCCTCAAATCATCTCCTACATCAAACGGACTTGGATCAGAAACATTGAAGGTTGCACTAACATTATACTCACCCGAAAAAATCAGTTTGTTAGCATTGTCATTTATGCGCTCCAACACTTGAAATGGACCGTCTCCTCTCGGAAGCAATTTGGATAGTCTTTGAGCCGGGAATCGTTCTTTTCGCATATGTAGCCGTACCCAATCTTCCAGTTCAAAGATAACTTGACGCCGACCTTTGTTGGCCTGTTTGGCATATTGCTCCGTTCTCCTCTCAATGTTGAGTCTCGCCTTCTCCTGTATCTGCTTAACAAATTCAGCCTTTTTCTTTCTATTCATGTTAGTAAATTCAGAAACATGTAATGGTGATAAATCCAATGGAGTTAAAGGATTAAACCCATAAACAATCTCAAATGGTGAAAATTTAGTAGCAGAATGAAGAGATCTATTATAAGCAAACTCAACATGTGGTAAACACTCTTCCCAATGACTGATATTCCTTTTAATAATAGCCCGTAACAATGCAGACAAAATCTTATTTCTTACTTCAGTTTGATCATCGGTTTGTGGGTGACAAGTTGTGGAAAATAACAACTTAGTTCCCAATTTACACCACAATATCTTCCAAAAATAGCTTAAGAACTTGGCATCTCGTTCAGAAACAATTGTTCTAGGCATACAATGCAAACGTATAATTTCTCTAAAGAACAAATCAGCTATATGGGATGCATCAGTTTTGTGCCATTTTTGAAAATCTATCCACAATCACAAATATAGAATCATTACAACCCGAGATTTAGACTATCGACGAATAATGCATCTATCACAAATTCTTTCAACATCTCGTTTTATATGAGGCCAATAAAAATGTTCTTTTAAAACAGCTAAAGTTTTATCCACGGCAAAGTGTCCCATTAAACCACTCCCGTGTGATTCCCTAACCAACAACTCACGCAAAGAACATGCAGGTATACACAGTTTATTCTCACGAAACAAGAACCCATCCATTTTGAAGTATTTTCCTACAACATTCATTTCACAAGTTTTAAATTCTTCACCGGTATCAAGGTCATTAACATACACAGTTTATTCTCACGAAACAAGAACTCATCCATTTTGAAGTATTTTCCTACAACATTCTTTTCACAAGTTTTAAATTCTTCACCGAAATCAAGGCTATTAGCATACAATTCTTTAACTCACTCAAAACCAAGTAATTTCGAACCAAGATTGTTTATCAAAACATACATTCGAAACAAAGCATCTGCAACAACATTTTCCTTACTCGACTTGTATCGAATGACATATGGAAATGTCTCAATAAACTTCATCCATCGCAGCATGTCTTTTGTTCAACTTGTGTTATCCCTTCAAGTATTTCAACGACTCATGATCGGTATAGATCACGAACTCCTTGGGCCACAAGTAGTGTTGCCATGTCTCTAATGCTCTAACCAATGCGTACAACTCGTTGTCGTAAGTAGGATAGTTCGAAGCTGCCCCACTCAAATTCTTGTTGAAATACGCCACTAGTTTTCCGTTCTTGCATCAAAACATCTCCAATCCCTAAACCTGAAGCATCACACTCAATCTCAAAAGTTTTAGTAAAGTTAGGTAAAATAAGTAAAGGAATATTTGTCAATTTATCCTTAATCAATTTAAATGTTTTTTCTTGTTTATCACCCCACTTAAAGCCCACACTTTTCTTGATGACCTCGGTCAATGGTGTTGCAGTCTCATTGAAATTCCGAACAAAGCGTCGGTAGAAACTTGCGAGTCCATTGAAGTTTCGCACTTGACTCACATTTATAGGACTCGACCAATCTCGGATCGCTCGGATTTTCTCCTCATCAGCTTAGACTCCCTGTGAACTCACAACAAAGCCAAGAAAAACAATTTTATTTGAACAAAACGTGCACTTTTCCATGTTAGTTAATAACTTTTCTTTCCTAAGTACATCTAAAACAGATTTTAAATGCAAAGCATGCTCTTCCAAGTTTTTGCTATAAATAAGAATATCATCAAAGTAAACAACCACAAATTTTTCAATGAATGATCAGCAACACATGATTCATTAATCGCATGAACGTACTAGGTGCATTAGTTAAACCAAAAGGTAACACTAACCACTCATACAACCTATATTTCGTTTTAAATGCAATTTTCCATTCATCACCCTCTTGCATTCTAATTTGATGATAACCACTTTTTAAATCAATTTTTGAAAATATGCAAGACCAATGCAATTTATCTAACATGTCATCTAAACGAAGAATGGGATGTCGATATTTTACCGTAATATTATTTTGTGCTCGACAATCGATGCACATCTTCTATCTTCCATCTTTTTTTGGCACTAAAATCACCGGAACTGCACACAGACTCATACTTTCTCTTACAAACCCTTTTCCCATTGGCTCGTCAACTTGTCTTTGTAACTCCTTCGTCTCGGGATTACTCCAATAAGCCGGACGGTTTGGAATGGTCGCACCGGGAACAAAATCAATTTGATGTTTAATTCCTCAAATAGGCGATAGTCCTTGAGGAAGCTCCTCGGGAAATACATATTTGAAATCCTATAGAAGAGAAGAAACAACACTAGACAACAAATCATTAGCGTTAGTATTCAAAAGCGCTTCTTTATACCGAAGTAAAATCATAGGCTGTTTAGAAACCAAAGCTCATCTCACATCACTCTTTTTTGAAAATATATTTGTTTTTCTCTCTTGTTTTTCTCTTGAATTTTATTTTCTTTCACTTTCTTTTTTTTGAACATGGTCTTTTAATAATAGATTTGATCTTCATGCACCTGTTGTGGTGACAAAGGACACAATGTGACTTTTCTTTTATTATGTACAAAAGAGTATTCATTAGTAAATCCATCGTGCTTCACAAGTCTATCAAATTGTTACGGTCTCCCAAAGTAGTGGCCAGTTTGCATCGAAACCACATCACACAAAACCTCATCCACATATTTCCCAATGGTAAATGGTACCAACACCTGCTTTGTCACTCTCACATCTTTGTTATCATTAAGTCATAGCAATCTATACAGTTGAGGGTGTTTGGTTGTTAACAATCCTAGTTTCTCCACTATGGTTGTACTTGCCACATTGGTGCAACTCCCACCATCAATTACCATGCAGCAAAATTTCCCTTGCACAAGACACCTAGTGTAAAACAAATTCTCACGTTGCTCCAAACTTTCCTCATTCACTTGGGCACTAAGCGCTCTCCTCGTAACCAACATCTCTCCATCCATAGCAACATCCATATCATCAACCTCCACGGTGGCATAGAATCGATGTCACTATCTTCCTCGGTTTCCACGTCTCCATTGTCAAGCAACAACATAGTTCTTTAAATATGTCATCTGCCTTGACTTTTAAAGCAAACAATATCTCGATTGCGACTAAAAGAAGAAGGTTTAGTTTTACCTTGTTTTCCACGATTAGTCAAATCCGGTTTAAACTCCACTTTCGACTTATTCATAGCTGGCTTCTCCTCTCGTTTTGCAGCATTAGATTTCCATGACGACCCCGTGGTAGGATTAGAACGCCGGCCTCCTCTCCTCTTAAGCTGTTTCTCAATCTTTATAGCTATGTGTACCATATCCCCCAATTCCACATAATGATATATCCCCATTTAGCCCTACTGAAAATCGCGCCATTGTTGCCTCACTATCGTCATCTATATTAGCTCTAGGCTCTAGCCATTAACATCTCCTTGAAGTATTCATCCACACTCTTACTTCCCTGTTTCAGATTTTGCCCTTGTAGAAGCTTTGATGCTCGAGCGTGGGACGCACTGGTTTCAGTGGCGACCTGGCGCGGGGCGCGCCGGTTGGTCAGAAAACTTCCTTGAGACTCTTGGCTTGGAACAAATACTTGTATCATATTTATGAGCTTAGACTCCAACTCCAAGGTTTTCAAAATTGTTCCTTCATCACTCCAAGCTCTTTTAATAAGTTCGTTAAGTCCTTCCTTAAAGCATTTAGCTCGGTTTCTCGTCACGGGTCCAATTGGAACTTGCACCGGATCCGATCCATGAACTCTATTTGAATTCCAACTAGGCATATCCTCATCACATTTGCTACTGATCAGGTTTTCGGGGTTTTAGAGGAAATAAATTTGGAAATGTCCTCTACATTGTGTGTGCTTCACTATCCATTTGGATAGACCTAAATCCCATAATTTTTAACAATATTTACGCTAATGGGAGAGTTGCTTCTCGTTCACTTCTGGTGTGGGCTATGGGGGCAATGAAGATGCTTTCAGGGTACTATATGCTTCGAAAGAATCCACCGGAATAATTAAAACGTGGTTCCCCAGAGAATGAACTTTGGGAGAGATTGAGTTTGTGCAAACATCATGTATCTTGTGGTTGTCCCTCGTTCAACAACCCAAAAAACAATAATTTGTTGGCCTCATATGTTGTTATCTCACTTTTTTCTATTAAATTTCTTTCATCGGAAAAGATAGTGGTAGTTGGGCAAGGATGGTAACCGTACTCGCATATGCAACTACTTGTACATTGTGTAGCCTCAAGGAGAAATATGGACATGAAGATAAATTGATAAGTGATAGTACTATGTGGAAGCTTATCTTTTAAAATTTTATACAATGTTTTAAAAGGCGGGAGACGAGCGGCTGGGGGGCCTAGCGCCTAGGGCACCTAAGCGGGATTTTTTATTTGAAGCCAATTTTAATTTTTATTTAATATTTATCCAAACAAAATAATAATATAAAACAAAACAATCTATAATAAAGATAATAAATGTCTTTGCTTAAAGTTCAAACACATACCATATTGCTAATGTCAAAGTTCAAACACAAACATGCAATTGTTCAAAGTTCAAACATATTTTTAACGTATTAATTTTATTCATAAACAAGATTGTTATTAAATAATAAAATTTAAAATTTCAAGAATTTAATTTAATATTAAAACTTAAGAAACTAAACATAAATTTAAGAATTATATTGAATTAAACTAAATATTACAAATGTATCATCATTTATATAATTTGAAGTTGATACAAATTCAAAAAATTACAATTATAATAAAATTATCCATTTTAACTTGATATTGTTCACTTCTTGTTGTGATTTGATATGCTACAACCTGTATTATGAATATGGTAAATGGTAAATTATTAGAAAAATAAATATATCAAAATATGGTTTGGGTAGTTATTAAAAAAAAAAAAAACTCTCCGCCTAGACCCCGGCTAATTTTCTGGAAGGATTTTTTTGCCGCCTTGAGCCTAGGGGAGGCGCCAGGGGGGTCTAGCGCCTAGGCGGGAATTTTTAGAATACTGATTTTATATAAAAAAGGTCCTGTGCAACAGCCAACTCATAAGCAGCAGATGGTTTACTCCTGCAATCAGGTCCACTTGCATAGTCTGGAGGCAATACTGCCATATTACTTGGTTTAAGAAGTTTCAAGAGTCGTGCCTCCATCAAGAGAGCATCAATGCGTCCAGGCACATAATTCAAAAAGCAATCTTTCTAGATTGCTGACATGAAGGAAAGAAATAAAACAAGTTGAAACAATTCTACAAAGGAAAAAAGCTCTGTTTGATTAACATAGGAAACTTAGAGGTGTCCATTTGTCACTTAGTATGTGAGACACATGAGTAAATGCATAGGGCACAATATTCCAATATATTACTTTTATATCTCAAACGCATACCAGTTTTCTTTGAATATTCAGCTGTTTTGTTTCTATCATTGTTAGACCAGTCTGGTTAACAGCTAACTGGTGTGCAGAAGCTTGTGTTTGTAACTATGTCGTGATCTCTTTCTTTTTTTTTTGGTTCACCATGCTCATTGCACCTTTTCTATTGTCCAGTTTTTTCAGCTTAAAATAATTGTTTAAAGTATGAATTTGTTGGAGTTATAGTTGCTTATGGGTTATTGCTGAAATAATCAGGAATGTTTGTTTGTTTCAACTGAAATTAATTGCTGAAGTAATACTACCTCCGTTCCTAAAAGATTGTCGTTTAAGGTTTTTGCACATGGATTAAGAAAGTATCATTTACCAAGTAAAATTTGTTTGAAATTACATCACTACCCCTTTATGGGAAGTTGAAAACTATTAATACAAGGAAGAGAATTTCTTGGGACTTGATATTTTATTTCTCTTTCAAATTTCGCCAATCCTTTTATTTTTTCTTAGTTAAACATGTCGAATAGATAAAAAACCCTAAGAAAATTTAAAAATCAAGCAAGGAAAACGAAAAACCTCCTTTTATTCTTCACGTCCAGGATTACGCCCCGGATCATTAGATAGGAATCCAAAGATAAAGAGAGAAACAAAGAATATCACTACTGTGTAAACGAAAAGTTTGAGAGTAAGCATTACACAATCTCCAAGAATGAGAGAAGTTAGGGGTAATATAGGAAAGTAAATAATTTATTCTCCTCAATAGTTGTAAACGACAAACATTTTGGAACAATTTTTTCTTCTAAAACGACATTTTTTTAGGAACGGAGGAGGGAGTACTAAATAATTCCTAAAAATTGTTTTGTTTTTTGGTTGGTCAATTTTATGGCAATAAATGATATTTTGATTATTTAGTGATGCTTGATATTATTATCATTGTATGAACGGAGAATAGTCTAAAATGTATGAACTCCAATAAGCAGTTGAGCACTATTTAAATAATCCAAAAAAAACATCCTTTCCCCTGATTATTGCTTTTTGGCCAAATTAACTAATTTTCTGCAAAAAGCTGAAACAAATAGCCCAAAATCAGTTATTGCTCAAAAGGAAATTATATTATAAATAGTCTGAAAACAAATAGGCCCGTTGTTCTTATGAACTTCTTTCTGATAAGAAGTAAACATTTCATGCCAATTTCTGTCCATCTTTTTTAACTTTTAACATGTTATTACTAAATCCTAGTTCACTTGTATCAGAAATTAGGGAAACATCTTTTCCTCTCCATTTACTTGATTGCTATATTTCAATGATTTTGGCAGAGTGGGATGAGAAAGAAGGAAAGGAAACAACACAGCAATGGGAAGATGATTGGGATGACGATGATGTCAGCGATGACTTCTCTCTGCAGCTGAGGAGGGAACTGGAGAACAACAGTGAGAAGAATTAAATTTGTGAACATCACTTTCCCTAAACATGTTTTAACCATATGTTACTTGCATTGAAATGTCCCTTTTTGTGGTGGAAACTGTACTACGTTGGCTGAGAAATCATCTGGCTGTTGCCGTTTGACGTAATCACTTTTTGTTCAGCCAATCTATTGGAAAAGGGTAAAGGCATTTTTATGCTATTCTCAGTGGAAGAGGTAATTCTATTTCTTGCGACAACTTCCCCTCATGAAATGAAATGATCTGGTTTTTAGTGTCTATCTTAGATGAGTATAGGAAGAAGCCACAGTTAACCGTGGCTTCCAACTTGTACTTCAATACAGCCGGTAAAGGGCTGACATATATTTGTCTAGGTCTAGCAAGAAATATGGTTTGTGATTTGTTCTTCATCCTATCTTAGGCCCAAGTCAGATTCACATTTTCAAATTTCAGACCACACATTGACATTGGTATGGGATGAACAAATCACATCCAACATTTCTTGTTAGACCTAGTGTTTGATAAAAGTGTGCAACAAGAACTTGTTAAAATGGAGGTTATGTATAAAATAGAGGCTCTTAATAGACTTTAAATGTAAAAGAGTTGTTTGGTAATCAGTTTTTATTGCAAGTCTGAATATAATATTTTACCCTTATATTAGTTTATTAAAAATATGATAAATTTTAAGAGCAAAAAAGAGGTTGGCTAAATTTTTATGAAATTGCTTTTGAGCGAAATTTTTTTTTTTTTAAAATGAGATGCTCATTTTTTTTTATTTATTGAAACAGTTCAAGAATGTACTGGAAATATATTAAGCTTGCAAATCAGATAGTACCAAAGGAAGAATAGAAACAATAACTTTTTTTCGTTTAGTACATTGGAACTGAACTCACAAAAATGAGTTAATCTAGCTAATTCATGAAACTAAATTACCAGTATGTCGAACATGAGATAAGCATGTTGACTCAAAACAACTTATAAGAAGCAAACAATAATCCAAGATAGGAGTTTAAATTGAGAACACGATGGATAACAAACTATCTTGCAATCTATTTCAATAATTAGGGGTGATAATCGAGCCAAGTAGTTCGGTACTCGATTCGAGATCGGCTCGAAAATATGATCCAAAGCTCGAATTCAAAGTTAATCCGAGTCGAATCTGATCCATACTCGTTTTCTGTTTAATGATATACGAGTCGAAGTCGAGCAGACCAGTGTTCGCTTATATTAAGGTTCGAGTATTTCATTTTTTTCTCAAACCATACTCGATACCTGCTCGATGGATCATATTCGAATATTGGTCTAATCCATGCTAGTAAGCTAAATATGTGATATTTGTATCAATCTTTATAATTTATAATGTGTAGTATGAAATTGTGTAAACTTGTAGTTGAATAAATCAATAAATTAAATGTCAATTTATATTACATTCTTTATAATTTCAATACATAAATAAAAGTGAAAAAGTTTTATATATAAATATTAGTTAATTAACCAATTTAGTATGTAATGGTTCAATTTTAAGTGAAATGGTTCATATTCGAAACTAGATTTGAAGGCTCATTAGTAACTTGCTTTGTAAACGAGTCGAGTACTTACGAGCCGAGTAGGTCCGAGTAATGATCCGAGTCGAATCTGGCGCAAAAATATAAATCCCTTATCGAATCCGAGTCGAATTCGAGCTCAATTTTTTCGAGTCGAGCCGAATCTGAGCACAAAGGTGCTCGCTGAGATTCGAACTTGTTTGCACCCCTATCCATAATGACTTTTAAAAAACCAAATTTTGACCCAAAAAAAAATGACCATGGCCTCGGCACACTCAACCGTAATGTTTCTGTCACCAAGAGAAAGAATCCCGAAATAACAACTATACCAAAACCAGCTTTACCAAAAGGAGGACGTAACATGAAACAACCCGGGTCAAATCTCGAATTCGGAACAAATTTCGGGTTAAATCTCAAGTCCGAATCCCACCACAGGCTCACCCAAAAGGTTATGACTTGAATGTACTATTAGTAGTAACTTATTTTCTTATATGCAAACAAATTATTTCTCTATCTTTCGATGTGGGACTGGGGTGTTACAAACTACCCCACTTAAATTTCTGACGTCCCCGTCAGAACCGATCACACACACGGCCCAAAGATATTTTCCTCTCTAGCCATTTTGGGATAATACCGGCTGACTTCGTGTCCCCACCTTCAGACCTTCATCTCTCCATTGTGGGATAATATCACCAGTCTTTGTGTCCCCACCTCCGGCAACCCGATCGAATGACCCGAGCTTTCGAGAATCTGCTATAATACTAACTCTATAATACCCCTTTTCCGAAATAAAAAAAGGGGTTACTCAAAACACAACAAAACTGATGAAATTATAACAAGGCTCCAAGCCACTAAAAGAATAGTAAAAAAATATGATAAATACCACTAGTCAAACCATAATAGATACTCTCTCCGTCCCTGGATAAAAGTTCTGATGGACTTTTCACGCATATTAAGCAGAGGAATAAAATGACAAAATTGCCCATAATAATGTCATTAAATATGGAGAGAGAATTAGAATAAGAAAAGTATGAGATATTTAATGCTACGGACATAATAGGAAAAAATGTGTAAAAATTTGGTTATTAAAAGAAAGTGAACATTTAACATAGGACAACCCAAAATAGTAATAAGGACTTTTATCCTAGGACAGAGAGAGTATTAAACTGGCTAAACTCATAATTTAAAGTATTTATTACAACTCCAAATAAACTATTAGATCATAACCTAAACAAAATATCTAAACCATTTGGATAAAAGGAAGCTCTCATCACATTTGCCCTTGATCCCCCTAATTACCCGCCAGAAGAAAAACACAGTATGAGCCAAATGGCCAGTACGGATATAGAGTATAAGAATAATGAAACGAAACAACTAACACAATTAAATGGACTGAACTGTAACGAATGAAACTAACACAACGAAATGATAGGGTGAATCAAATGGCTGGGTGTTATTTCATACCGAACTCAAAACAAATAGTAATATACATTGCCACACAGGCAGGTCAAATAATAAAACACATGCAATCAAAATAATGTCACACAGACAATCACACATTGGATTGCACAATCCAGATGCCTGCAAAATCGAAAGGCGTGTTTGGCACAAACATCACCTCTTCGCAGAACATAACAAAACAGAAAATTAGTGTCGACCCATACGCCTCCCACAACAAAATACCAAATGGCTAACTCCAACCGAAGCACAAAATAGAGATGACGTGGATTGATCACACCGCCACAGAAGGTGTCATGTCTCGATGCCAAGAAGACATGTCTGTGTTACCCCCACAGGTGGTTATAGCTCAGGTATACTCTACGGTATTGTAACAAAAATATCATGTCACAACACATGCGACATAATATTAACACAAAGGGTTCTACTATATACATGTTAAACTGAAACGAATCATCAACACAAAGTCTCCAAAAATATTAACATGTACTTTCTACAAAGATCGAAATAAATACTAAACATGATAGACAAGTTCAAGGAGTACAAATACTAGTTCTAAGTATCAATGCCAAAACAAAACATTTTCACGAATTTAAGAAGGAACAATCATGTGAAACAATAACTAATTTCTAAACGAAAAGCGAAACAACAAATCAAATGTAAAGGATTATTGATGAAGGAGTACGAAATCCGTATCTGATTTAAACAATGTAATATCCAAAGTATATTTTAAAAACTCGTTTAGATTCTCTCCGTTCAATCTAAATAATTTAATAAGATTTTATTTCAATCCAATCATTAATAACATAATATTATTTCTTCCGTCCCATGATAAAAGTCCTTATTACTATTTTGGGTAGTCCCATGTTAAATATCCATTTTTCTTTAATAACCAAACTTTTACACATATTTTCCTATTATATCCTTAGCATTAAATATCTCATACTTTTCTTATTCTAATTCTCTCTCTATATTTAATTACATTATTATGGGTAATTTTGTCATTTCATTCATCTTCTTAATATGCGTGAAAAGTCCACCAGAACTTTTATCCTGTGACGGAGGGAGTATTAAATTTATTATTAAGAACTTTTATACTTATGTTGGCAAAATTAATTAATTTAAATTAATATACATAACTTCAATTTGATTTACTAATTCTGTTTATAAATTTTATGTCCAAAAATTTATTAAAATAATATATATATATATATATATATATATATATATGTGTGTGTGTGTGTGTGTGTGTGTGTGTGGATCTAATTTATGGCAATCGGTTGTCAGAATATTATTCATAACAACCAAGTTGTAACACCATGTAGCGACTTAGTGATATTTTATATTAAAAAAAGACGATCGCTACCCCTAGTATTGACTCTATTTCTTGCATATTTGGTCATTATTAAATTAAATTGGAAGATCAAAGCTTGCTTGGAGTTCCATTTAACCGGTTGCTTGGAGTCTTGTTGTTTTGCTTGGTGCACTTGACCAAAATTATTAAATTTTCAACTACTTGGTCTATAGCGGTTGTTCACTATACTCATTTGCTCAACTTCACTCTTGCAATTTCTTTCACTCTTGCACTTGCTTGGTCAATTTAATAATAAATTTCACTCTTCCAATTTAATAATAATAATAATAATCCAACAGACAATTATTATTATTATTAATATTATTAATCTGATTATGTTATAAAAAAAATAAGACAGCGGCTTTGCATGTTTTTGTTTGGTCACTTATTGTATCATTAATTTCACTGCTACTCGATTCAGAGATCCTTCAACTCTTTTCTGCATGCATGAATCTCTTCAATCAGCTCATTTAAGGTCCGCCATGAAGACCCGCCTTCTTCCGCCGCCTTGACCGCCGCCTCCCCAACTTCCGCCACCTTCTTCCTCGTCACCTTCCCCGCCTCTCCCTCCATTAATTCCCTCACCATCTTCTCCAAACCTTCCCACTTGACAAACCCTCTCACCGCCCCATCACACGTCTCCACCCTTAACCCCACCTTTATCTCCTCCACCACCATCCTCGCATTCAATGGCTGATCCGCCATCATCGGCCACGCTAGTATCGGCACCTTGGCGCATATACTCTCCAACACCGAGTTCCAACCACAGTGGCTCAAAAACCCTGTGACACTCTCATGCCCTAATATCTCCCTCTGATCAACCCATTCCCTCACAATTATTCCTCTATCCTTCACTCTCTCATCATAACCATCATCCACTTCCTTCCCATTTTCCCTCACCACCCACAAAAAATTCACCCCTGATTTTTCTAACCCAATCTTAATTTGTTCAAACTGTTCCCTTGGTATCTCCGCTTGGGACCCAAATGCCACGTAAAGTACAGGGCTGCTCCCCTGTTCTAGCTTCCGGTCTAGCCACTTCACCCACGATGGTTTTTTGGTAGTTTCTTTTGGTGGTTCTGCCGTACAAAGAGGCCCAACGCACCATGCTTTTGGATGGAATTCGCGCTGATAGTATTCCAAAAACTTGGGCTCAAGCTCATAGAAACTGTTCACTACAAGACCGTAGCTTTTGGATGTGGCAATGAGTTGCTCCATAACGAACTCAAAGTGAGGACCTTTAGGCTCGCGGTCAGTAAAAGGCGGGTCAAAATCATTTCTTGTGAGCTTAATCCAGGGAAAGCTCGGGACTTGAAATAATTCGTTGTCTGATTCAGTCCGCGTAAGAATCTGGCTCACTGTTACTTCTTGGTTTATCACGGCAATGTAATTGTTAAAACCATACGATGCTAGCCGGGGAATACCAAATTTGGAGGCCGAATCGAGGGTCCAGCCTAGGAAGCCATCGGTTACCATGAAAGTTACAGGTGGGAGGGTGCTTAATGCTTTTTCGAAATCAGGTTTCATCCGTTTTGTGGAGGTGGCAAATGGGACAAAGAGGGACATTGAGGGGAGTTTGTCAGTGCTCTCTACGCCTGCGGGTACTCCATCGATGTTTTCGGGGAATGGGAGGGTAATGATGGAGGCGGTGGCGGAGGAGAGAGATTTAGAGATGAAGGGGCGGTTGGCCGGGGTGGTGAAGATTGTGACAGTTGCGCCACGGCGGCGGAGGAGATGGGTTAGGTGGAGGAGAGGGATGGTGTGGCCTTTTGACATGAATGGGAACAAAACAATATGTGGAGTTGAACCGCCCTCATTGAGAAGAGAACCCATATCTTTTCTCTCTTGATTTATCTACTAAAATAGTTATATTTATAAGAAAATGGGGTAGAGTGAGATTTTATTGTATTACTAGTTCCCTTCCAAAATTTAATATACACAACTGTTTAAAGTTATTTTTAAAATTTTAAATTAATATTTGTTTGAGATTTTAAAATATTAAATACGATGATTAATAGTACTTTTTAGATAACAATTATAATTATTTGTATTAAAATTTAAAAATTCTGTATTAATTTTAAATTCTAAGATTTATAAATTGATCACAAAAAATGAGTCAAAATTCATCTATAGTTTTAGAACAAAATTGAGACCTAATAAGTTGGTGAGGTGTGACATGACGATTGTCGATAGCCGCAGCTAAGAGTGTAAACGAACCGAGTCGATCCGAGTATTGAGTTTCTCAGATTTGATTCACAAAATTTATCGAGTATAAAATAAGGTTTGATTGAGGCTCATTTAGCTACCGAGTCGAGCACGATTCCGAATCGAGCCCGAGCAATTTGAATTTTTCCAACGAATATGATCCGAGTATAATTAGAAAATTACAATTTGAGAAGGTTCGAGTAATTTATCGAACTTTAAAATGTGCTCATATTTGACTCATTTATATTTTGAGTCGAGCTCAAATCGAACTTTTAGTCGAACGAGTACGAATCGAGCCCGAACTGTTTGCTCATTTTACAGCCGCAGCCTTGGAGGGATATTGTCCTTTTCATATAAATATGGACTACCTGTTTGTCTTTTTCTTAAAAATTTGCACCTAAGATATTGTTGTCGATGAGTTAGTTTTATGTCGCAGAGGTGTGACATGGTAATTAATATTAGTATTAATAATAAAAAGGCAATTAATATTAATAATAAAAAGACAAGATAATATTCCCTCCTTATAACTCTTTTACAAGAAATTTTTCCCCATAATATATTTAGGAGAAAGAATTAATTATTTTCTACTTTGGTCTTAAAAAAATAGAGTAATTGAGAGAAAGGAGTAAGAGTAATTAATTAGTACATGGACAATAATAAATTTTTAAATTAACATTAATTATATAACATTATAATTAATGAAATTTCTTAATATGCGTGATTATGTATTAAACATCGTATATAATGGAAATAAGGGAGTAATAAACTTTTTAGAAGATTTTTTTTTTCAAATTTATTTGTCGCTTACAATTTTCTTTGAGAATAAATTATTTATTTTCTTATATCACTCTTAACTTCTCTTATTGTCCCAAAAAATTCTCTCTTATATTGATAGTAGTAGTTTTCAACTTCGAATAAATGGGTAGTGATGAAAATTCACACAAATTTTAATTATTAAATAAGGAAAATGATCCATAGCATGTATTTGCTATGGATGAAAAATAGGTAAAGAGTATCTCCACCCTACATTACATAAATTAAGGGCTAAAATTCAAAATACAATTGCATCATCCGTTAGTTGAACTAGTGGACACAAAAAAAGAACTTTTCAGACAGAATTGCCCCCATATCAAGCAAATCTGGTTAATTAATGTAAATACTAAATCCTCTAGTTCAACTAGCGGAACACGATTTCACTCTTACCAAATATATCAGATCTCAAATATTACGCCTTTTTACTTTTGTATCAGATCTTGAATATTACGCCTTTCCCAAATATTTTAGATCTAATATTCCGCTACTTTTTATCTTGCCTTTTGTATTAGATCACGCATTTCCCAAATATTTTAGATCTGAACAACATGAGATGTTATTGATCTGCAAGCATTTAAATTTATAATCTATCTTGGGTTTGCTAAGACTTGCCCATGTGACAATGGAGGTTGGAGCTGTTGCAGCCATGAGGTTTGTCAGAGATGGCATCACAGCTGCCAGATTAGTGATGCAACATATTGAACACACTATGTTTGTTGGAGATCAAGCCTCAGCCTTCGCCATTTCAATGGATCTTCCAGGACCCTCAAACCTTAGTTCACCTGAGTCCTTCGATAAATGGATTAAATGGAAAGAGAATCGCTGCCAGCCAAATATTAGGAAAAATGTTCTACCCACTAATAATTGTGGCCCTTATCATCGAAGAGATCATGTGGACTTTGGTGAGAATGTATGTTTGATGACAAACTGATAGAAAATTGCACATCAATATCATTTCATGTTGGTCTGCACAACCATGACACGATATACATGGCTGTTGTTGATAGAGTACGCACTAATCGTGTCTAGTGGATTTAGTATTTACATTAATTAACCATATTCGCTTGATATGGGGGCAATTCTGTTCGAAAAGTTTTTTTTCTGTGTCCTCTAGTTCAACTAGCAAATGGCGTAATTGCATTTTGAATCTCAACCCTTAATTTATGTAATGTATGGTGGAGATCATATTTGCCAATTTTTCATCTATAGCAAATACATGCTATGAATCATTTCCCATTAAATAATAGTATTAAATGACTTTCTTAATTAATGTGCATAACACTAAAATGGCTATTATTGCGAATGGAGGGGGTAATTTACTTTCCTTTTAAGTGTAAATGTGTATTTCTTCCGTCCCATAATATATGACGTTTTAGATGATTTTATTTTTTTCAAATTATATAACGTTTTATACAATCTAAGAGAATTAGCCACAATCTTTCTAAAATTATCCCAAAATATTACAGATGATAGGAAGGAAAAGTATGAAATAAGTATAGTAAAAGTTAGGCTTAAATATGATTTATTACCCTAAACTATAGGTCATATTCCACTTCGGTGATCCACTTTCAATTTTGTCAATTAGGTTATTAAACTATCAATTTTTTTCAATTTCATTCAATTGAGGCTGCCACGTCAGAAATTGCTGACGTGGCTATTTCGGCGGGCCATTAATCGACTGAGGTGTAACTAAAAATAGTATTTTATTTTTTCTTAACACATTTAAAGGGCAAATTTGTCAAATAATTTTATATTAGATATTAATACTAATCATAAACAACAGATTGAATCTCACAGCTCTCGTAAAATCTAAGACAGATTTATCTCCTTCGTCACTGACCCAACCATAGCTAACTACAATAATCAAAAAATTCAAAAATTTCAGGTATAAACCATAGCCAACAAAAATCTTTCCGGCGAGATCAGAAAATTTCAGGTATAAACCATAGACAGATTTATCTCCTTCTTCACCGGATCTTCACTTGAAAAAAAATCTAATGAGAAACAAAAAGACACAAAGGAGATCAAACATATTTTTCGGTGAGATCTGAGGATGTTTCCGGCGAGAAAGGATTTCTGTGAGACCCCAGATTTTATAAATAAAGATTTAAATTTCTCGATTTTTTTTTAAATATTAAGGTATGAATTTAAATAATATTATAGTTGTGGGTAGTATTTGAAAATTTTGCAAAGTACGCAAGTTGTCTTAAAATTATTCGATTGGTCGGGGAATATTCTTTTTATCGGGGAATATCCGTACGACGGTACAATCATTGGTGGACCCCACAACAGAATTATTGTCGGATTGAGAAAACGACAAAAATATTTTATTAAAAATAACGACGGAGGTTTTACCGTTAAAACTGTTGAACTATTCGGTAGTAAAAGTACAGTAATACGCGTTGTTGCATAGTAGCACACGGTATTGATTATTGATATTTATGTAAGAATTTGATTCAATTATTGTTGATTAATAATATGAATTATTATAGTGATAATGACGTTTTGTTTTATTCGTATTATTAAGAAACATCTTTTTATATAAAATAGAAAGTGATAATGACGTTTTGTTTTATTCGTATTATTAAGAAACATCTTTTTATATAAAATAGAAAGTGATAATGACGTTTTGTTTTATTCGTATTATTAACGTAATAAAACAGAAACATCTTTTTATATAAAACAGAATACTTTATTAAAGTTATTCTATAAATAGAATATATTATATTTTATTATGCATAGTGTTGCATAGTGTTTTGCATAGTATTGCATAGTGTTTGCATAGTAAAAATCTTTTTATATAAATAGAATATATTATATTTTATTTAAAAGATTTTTCTTTAAATATGGACCGTCAGATTAAAGTAAATCAATCTGGACCGTTCATGGATTAGTTACTATGCATTCCATTTTCCTATAAATAGAAGCTCATTCCTTCATTATTTTCTTACGAATTCACTGAACTCTAGAGAGAGAAACTATAGAGAGATAGAAGAAAAATTTTTGCTACTTAACTTTTCTTTTCCTATATCCAGTTTCTGTTACGGTAAGGGATATTATTCTTTTGTATTCATGAAGAGAACTCCTGTTATTCCATTTCTTATTATTCTGTTGGAATAACCTGTATAAGCGGGCAACCCTATACTTGGTGACATTCTTCTATTATTCCGTCTTTAATATTCTGTCGGAATATCCTGTCTGTGCTATACACCGGACCTGGTTCCATTTTATTATTCAGTCTTTAATATTCTGTCGGAATATCCTGTCTGTGCTATACGCCGGACCTGGTTCCATTTTATTATTCAGTCTTTAATATTCTGTCGGAATATCCTGTCTGTGCTATGCGCCGGACCTGGTTCCATCATTTATTATTCCGCATTTATTATTCTGTTGGAACATCCTGTTGGTGTGATTTTCACCTGACCTGGTTCCGTTATTTTTATTCTGTTTGAATAATCTGTCTATGCGAAGTACCGCATGCATGGTGATTTCTTTTGTTATTCCATTCGTTATTATACTCAGTTGGTTAAAATGTTAACTTCTATACTCCATGAAATTAGTGGAATATCCTTGATATTTGCGCTTCATCCAATATCTTTTCATGGAAATATTATTCTGAGCATTCTTGAATTTTACACTACAAAACAATATCTTGTTGACAATTGGACGTTATTGGTTCTTGGATAAATTAATTCTTGAACTTGTTTTATTGAATTCTTATATCATTGTTATCATCCTCATGTTTATATTCTGTTGAAAGTCATCTGTGGCCTGTAGAGCATAGATGGACTTGGTATGATTATGACCAGGAATTTTTTCGGTATAATCATGACCGTAATGTTACAAACGATGTGGAAAAAGTCCTCATTGGCCCGTAGTACATTGATGGACAGTTTTTGATATGATTATTGACCAGGGATTATTCGGTATAGTCATGACCGTTGATGATTTAATGAATATCCTTAGCCCGTAGTGTAAGGATGATTCAATGATGTGGTTTATTTATTAAGCTGAGTCTCAGCGATAAAAGTGATGAAAAAACCTTTTAAATCATAAAAGATAGTAGATTTTATTCTCTACTTGACTATTTTAATGGATTGCTTATTTCCGCTGCAGTTTTTGATCTAAAACTTGTTGTCTATTATATTCTATCAGTTGTTATACTGTTGAAGGCTAAGGATAATTTATTCTGCATTATCTTAGTCATAATATTTTTTACTGGGCTAGTTGAGCTCACCCTTTCTTTCAATGTTCTCTTCAGGAAATGAGAATATAGTTGGGACGAGTCGGGGAAAGGAGTGATGATCCAGAGGATAGCATTAGTAGTCCTCACTATTCTGTGAAATAGTGTATTAATAATTGTAATGAAGACTCTTTTTGAGTTTGTATAATCTCTAGTAGACAATAATTATATTCAAACTCACAGTTATGTTTTGTCGTATTGTACACGACAGTTATATTTGTAAGTTGTATTTGAATTATGTACCATGTATCTGACGACCCAAGATGGGTGATGTATACCTAATTTTGGGGGCGTCACAATTTCAGACACGTCGGCCACAGGGAGCAGAACCGGATGATTCATCCATTGTTGAAGCACGTGAACGGGTCGAGATCGATGAAATCACAGGGAGATCGATGAGGTAGCCTCCAGATCTGACAAAATCGATTCTATCAGAACCATCTCCGACTCCTCCTCTGCGTCCAGATCTGTATCTAACAATCGACGGTCGTTTTATCACAATCGAAAGCCGGAGGAATTGCAAATTGAAAATGTTCGAGAAAAGGTAGAAGAAGAGAGTGGAGAAAATCAGAAACAAATCGTGAATGGAGTATCTAACAATCGCTTGTCCTTCAATCGGAAACTGAAGGAATCAACAAGTGAAAATGTTAGGGTTCAAGATGAACAAATTGATGGAGAATTGAAGAAGAAAAAGAAAAAGGATGAAGAATGCATGGAAACTTAAGGTGCAGGAAAACCTAATTGGAGGAAATGAACTTGAGAAGAAAAATCTGGTGGCTGTGAGTGAAGGGAAGGAAGTTAAGAAGAAGATTCCCGTGGTTGTGAGTGAAGGAGACGACAATCTCTCCCTCTCCTTTCCCAGATCTGTGCAGTAGTTTTTTTTCTTTTTCTTTTGATTTGGTTTAATTTTATTAAATTATTATTATGTTTTATTTTGTTTTTGACATATTTACCCTTGATGTTTAGAAGAGTAATTAAAATAATATTTTTTAATTACACATAAGCATTAGTTTGCCTAGTCAGCGAGCCACGTCAGCAATTTCTGACGTGGCAGCCTCAATTGAATGAAATTAAAAAAAAAATGATAGTTTAATCACCTAATTGACAAAATTGAAATGTGGATCACCGAAATGGAATATGACCTATAGTTTAGAGTAGTAAATCATATTTAAGCCTAAAAGTTATTATAGACAATTAGTAATTCATGTTATACAATATCATTTTCTTCATTCTTATACACAACTCTAAAACGTCATATCTTATGTATCGGAGTGAGTATTTATTTTCCTACATGCTTAAATGTTACTTTCTCCGTCCCATGATAAAAGTCATTATTACTATTTTGGATAATTCCATGTTAAATGTCCATTTTTCTTTAATAACCAAACTTTTACACATATTTTCCTATTATACCGTAGCATTAAATATCTCATACTTTTCTTATTCTAATTCTCTCTCCATATTAAATGACATTATTATGCACAATTTTATCATTTCATTCATCTTCTTAATATGCGTAAAAAATCCACTAAGACTTTTATCATGTGACGGAGGGAGTAGTTATCTTGTGTTCGTTAACCACCATTAATTATTCTTGATCAGGAGCCTACTTGTTATCCCAAAGAAGAGAAACCCAAAAGCCTCGAAAAATGCACTGCCTGCATATTTTCAGCACAGATTATTTCTAAATAATTTTTCTATTTTGTCCAAATTTTCTTTTCTGATCTCATGCTTGGCTAGGTCTTCCTGTCCTTTGGATCCTAATTTAGGGTTCTAATTCAAATTAATGAAAAATAAGAGTATTTCAATAACAAATCCAGGAGCATAACTGGACAAGCATTTAGCATTCCATATTGATCAGAATACGCTTCATGATAAATACTGAGAATGGTCGGGCATCTTCCCATGTTCATTGGGGCTCCACCCGAACCATGTCTAATTTCTGGGAAAATTGAAACAAAATACATCCTTGATACAAATTTTGCAAACGACTCTTTTGTGTAACGAAGGGAATATATATAGGTGGCTTTATGAGGAGTATTAATAAAACTATCTCAGTTGCTTCTAAATATTGATTTATCAAAATAAGTCGTGGAGAAAGCACAACCTTATTTTTAATTTCTACCCCTTATAAAAACAAAATACTATATGCCAATTAGGTAGGCATCTAAGTGATTTGGGCATTAAAACACAAATTTCCCAATAATATAGAGCATCAAGAATCCAAGACCGAAACAAAAGGGTAGCAATAACCTAAAAGTATAGTCCATTCTATATTGGAACAAAGTCGAAGATACCAGTGAATGGCAAACCATATGTGAAGATCATTAATAGGATGTATCTAACCCAATCAATATAGCATATGTTGCTCAACTACATGCTTCAACAGCATTCCCGAAATTTCCATTGTTTCAAAGTATTTACAAGTAAAAGCCAATGAACCAATATAATAAAGGCATAAGGAAAAGAGAATACTTGCTATAGATCCACAAACATTGTGTACCTGCTAGGAAGCCAAAACAAGACTCTCTCGAGCAATATTGGTCACACGAAGGACAGCTTGAGCGCTTAAAGGAGATAGGTTTGTTTGCAAGAAGTGCTCCCAAGAATCCATCTCTGGGTCCTCAGATATTGTAGCTGCTGATGAGAAGTGTGATTTGTCATATACAGCCTGCAACTCCAACAGAAGAGTACGAGCAGCTTCTCTGGACTCAGGAAGCTGGTCGCTGAGCTGCGATGCAGCTATACGGATCAATTTGTCAATCCCATATGTTTTGATTCCATCAACCCCCTGTAGAACATGCACCATATCAAGAAGATATTATGATATCTAACAAACATGAATAAATGCAAACTGATAACAGGCTTCTTTTTTTCTTTTTCTTTTTTTGCTAAATTAACAGGCTTCAACTATGATAAACATAAAGCACAAAGTCACAGATCATATGCAAATGACAATTTAAGTATCAATTACAGCCTTATAGCTTATGGTTTTAGTAAGGGAACCTTCTACTATAATTAGGACTCCCTCCATTCCAAATATAAGATCAATATGACTTCTTAAAAAATCAATTATGAGACATTTTCAAATTTAAAATTGACATGATTCATTAGAGTTTTGAAAACAACAAATCTTGTACTTAGTAGTAACTTTTAGATACTTTATAATAATTATAATTGTATCAAACCAAAATTAAATGGATTCATATCATTTTTGAATTTGAAAATGTTTTAAGCTGACTTTTCAAAAGTCAATATAGGGAGTATATTAATTCTTCTTTTCGTAGTTTCAAGCTTATAGACTTTTGAGCAAGATAAACATTTAAGGAACTTATATTGATTACCAAATGGACAAGTGAGTTCTAGAACCTAGGTAAGTAATACATATATCTTTATTTTATTTTGGTAAGTGGTAATACAGATATCTATCCATTAAAAATTAATCATGGAATAAGCAAGAGAAGAAACTGAAGCAAGTTTAATCCATACCTCTATCTAAAAAACCTGCAAGGAATCATAGTGTAAAATAAAGCAATAAGTTACAACCCCTCAGAGATACCTTAAATTAGTGATGGCCTTCACAAAAGTTGCAGTGTGATCCCACTCCACAAAACTCTAACTTGATTTTCAATGAGATATGATAGGGGAAAGAGAAGGTGTTCTAGAACTAAAATATGTAAATTACAATTTACACATGTAGCAGATCTGAGAAGCAAGAAAGAGTTAAGAGTAGGGAATAAATCCACAAGCCAAATAAGTATTGATTATTTAATAACACAAATATGTAGCCATTTCATCCTGGTTAAGAATGAATCTCAAGTGAACAATGAATTATATTCTAGTTTTTATTAGATGTAGAAAGATGACACCGGAAAGTTTTAGTTTCGACTTTCAATACGACATTTCCAGAAAAATAAAAAAAATAAAAAATCAGGTAAGAAAGATGCTTCTTTGTTAACCTATTCTTTCTTATATAGTATCTCTTCTGGGAACAAAGTGGAGCCCCAGGGTGAAATTTACTTATCAGATCAGTAACAGAACATTTAAAGAATGGTAAGACATGCCTTTATATTCTTCATAAGAAGTAAATAAAGGAAGGAGCAAACAAAAAAGAAACTAGGAAAAGCATTTCCAGAGGTCAAACTGAATAGTAAATGAGGAGACTTAATGGTTAAATTCTTACCAGTCGAAGTACACTGCGACAAACACACATTGAAGCCTTTGCTCGAATTCGAGGATTTCTGCTCTTAAGATAAGGTTGCAACTTTGGTAACAACAAAATTGGGGATACATAAGAAGTCATAGCTATTAAAGTTCTTTCAGCTGCTTCACATACAAATCGTTTGTCTTGTGAAGACTTGAGAAGAAGCTGTACCAGCTGAACCGAGGATTTTTCAAAACATTGTCAATCACAAATAAAATAAAATAAAAATTAGGTTTCGGAAGGAACAAGCTATTCCAAAAAGAACAAGGTGATACAAGCAACAATCAGATATCAAGGAATATATATGTTACCAGTGGGTCCAGCGAATCAATAATGTGATCATTATATGCTTTGAAAATGTCCGCTGAGGTCATAACTGCAGTTTTACAGACGGCACTTCTCGGATTCTTTAGGGATTTCACAACGAGCGATAGCACATTCCCCCTACCACATCAAAACAGTGGCAACAAAAGGGACTCGTCAAACAGACAATTATGAATATACATACGCACCTGTATTCATAGATACAACAAAATACGAAGAATTTGTATTCCACAATTCTTCCATTACATAAAAATTAAGACTTACAACATATCGCTCAACAATTCCTTCTGAAACAGACATAATCGGCGTACATTATTGAGTGCCTCACACACCACAACCCAGTCTTTTGACTCAAGGCCACCTAAGAGAGTCTGTAAAAGAAACAAGGAATGAGTGAAAATTACACAAGCCACCAACGGCCAAATGATGCAAAATCATTAGAAAGTGCAGATGCATAACATTTCAAATGTCAAAACACACTCCTACCATAAGACTTGTATCTACATCTTCAACATCATTCAGCTTCTCAGATTCGATGTATTCCACTTCTGAACTTGCTACCTCTGTCCCGGAACTCAAAGTCACGTTTCCATTCGTGGGTGTTTCAACTAAGGGGGCAGTGTTTTTCCTTTGCTTTTCATCAATGTTTTCAATTGTATGCTCAATATGCATCTCATGAATGCTCCCATTACTAGAGCTCTCAGTCTTCCTCTCAGATTCAGGTTGCATGTTGAGATCTCTGAGAGTGTTTCCCGACATCACTTAGGGGTTTAAGAAGAAAAGGCATAAACAGAACACAATTATTATTAATGCATGCCCAAAAACTTTAAAGTTAAAATCAGCTCAACAAACAAGAAGACAAATATCTGATTATATCAGCTTAAGGAGTTGAACTTCAAATTTACAATTGCAATAGAATTCTATTCTCTAGTAACAGATTCGATCCAATTCAAGATTTATGATTAAACAGATTATTGGGTAAAAGAGAAGTGCAATCAATTACTTCTTATTACTATCAAGGTGTTCACATGACTCAATTGTGGTTTACCCAACTAAAGTTTATAAAAATGACGCTCATAGTACCTTTATATTCATGATTCCATCATATAATAGTTAAAAGATGAGTAGTTTATGTGAAGACTATAGCCGTATAAAATGGAAATTGGATCTGTACAGCCAAATCACAAACAGCCAGCTGCCAATCAATCATCAAAACTTCCTAGTTCAACTTAAAGTAGTCAAGTTCAGTACAAACAACAACAAAAGTAAAAACAAGAAACTCTAATCCCTCTCCTTATGGTATATTCAGCAAACAAGTAAAATTCAATTGAACAAATGCATACATTTCATCTAACAGATCAAACAGCTAATTGAACTTGAGATGTGAAGTAAGGTAAATTACCAGAAGAAATGGAGCTAAACGATCGGATAAACAGTAAAGAAAATGCCTGAAGACTACCCTTTATAGATAAGCAGATTGATTAGTGTTGTATATATGTATTATATGATAGAGATTAGGGAGAGAATTTGTAACCGGCGAAAGGCGCAATCAGAAGGAACACCGCTTTAAGTTACACGACCTGGGCCGGCCCCTGCCCCTTATTGCGTCGTTAATATCTAAATTGCCACAACTTTTGTACTGTGTTTACTGGTAATACATCACTATTTCAGATTTTGAACTGACTATGCAACTCCATCGATTGGATTTTTGAAAAAATAGAATAATAATATATTACTCAATTGAATAAAAGATTTATATTATATGGTTTGACTAGCAACAGTCCCGTGCCTCCGGTACTATGGACGTCGGGATTTATTCTAAATTTTGGACAACCCAGATGATTTATTGAGTGAGCGAGAAATTTAAAATCATTTGTATTTTATTAGATAGATGGATGGTGAGATTTATCCCAAACTTTGGACGTCCTAGATGATTTATTGAGTGAGCGGGAAATTCAAAATCATTTGTATTTTATTAGATAGATAGATAGATTGAATCGGGGACAGAAGGTTCTGGCAACATATTGCTTCAAAAAATATCATATGATGAGATGTGGCCTGCTCCCATCTGTCTGTCAGTAGCTTGCTCTCTGTTATTAAAATGTTCGATTGGAAAAATGAATTTGTCTTATTTGTAACATTATCACATGGCTTCTTCTTGTTTATACCATATCCTACATCAATTATCAATTATGTGGACGGGAGGGAGGCTGTAACATGAATTCAAGTCAGAGTTAAGATTTAGGGAATTGTTAAATCCACATCGAAATTATTATTTTCACAATAAAAGTGTTGTTATAGATCCTATAGAGATAATTTTTTTCGTCGCTATATATCTACAGCGATATTTTTGTTATTAAAATAACAAAAAATGGTGTGGATTTAACAATTATCAAAATTTAAGTTTTGAGAATTGATATTTATACAAATAAATTTAATAATTTTATAAGTTTCTATTTACGTGAATGGTAAACGAGTCGAACCGAAAGCGAATAGAGAGATAGTTCAAATTTTAGTTGAAATGTTAAATTTATACTCGAATTCGAATTGTATTTAAAAAAATTACTCATATTCGACTCGACTCAAATATTTATTACTCGAATTAGATCCGACTCGAATCAAATTATATTTAAACTACTCGTGAACTTCAATTCATGCTCAAATTCGAGTCTTCACATAATAACTAGCTTTATAATAAATATAATTATAAATTAAATTTATTATTTTACTTATATATGAGAAAAATATTTTTAGTATTACTGTGACGCCCCCAAAATAGGTTTACACAACCCATTTTGAGTTGCAAAAAAATATGGTACAAAATCCAAATATAAATTTCATATTTACAACTATTAAACTGTCGAACAAAATACGACAACACATAAGTTGTGAGATTTAAATACAAATATTGTACCGTACATAATACGACAATATCCAAACTCAAATTAAGTCTTCATTACAGTTATTAACACACTATTTCACAACATAGTAAATACTTCTATAGTAACTATCTCGGACCATTACTCTACTCTCCAAATAGTCTCAGCTACACTTTCATTTCATAAGAAAAATAATAGAACAAAAAGAAATGGGTGAGAGCTTAACTAACCCAGTAAAAACATTATGAATAAGATAATGAAGAATAAATTATCTTTAGACTTTAATAATGATAAATCAGATAAAATATAATGAACAACAAGTTTTAGATCAACAACTGCAACAGAAATAACAATCAATTAGAAGTGTCAAGTAGAGCATGTTGTCTATTATCTTCTATGATTTAAAAGTTCATTATCAATATTTTATCCTTGCAACACTCATCAATAATTGTTTCAAACCAATAAATTATCTATACATTACGAGCCAAAGATATTCGTTTGTAGCACCAGTGGTCATAATCATGTTAAACATTTGTCCATTTATGCACTACGGGTCAAATAGAACTTTCACCACAAACTTTTATCTGTAACATTAAAGGTCATGATTATACCAATACACAATTTTTGATCATAATCACACCAATCAACAGTCCATATTTGCATACGGACCAAAAATGACTTTCACCACAATATAACCATGAGGATGATGATAATGATATAAAGAATTAATCAAGTAAAATCAAAGATAAATATTAAATATTTATAATTTTAATTTATTTCGAGTTTAATAATGTCTAAATTGTCAATATGATCACCAATTGTGGAGTAAAATTTAAGAATAAGATTCATATATCAAAAATAATTTAGACAGAAAAAAAATTAATTTTGTCGTGAATAGTACCCCATCACAAATAGTACCCCGAATTAATAGTTCCCCGACATGAAAAGATTAAAATTTCAATAAGAAAGTTCAGACTAATAGTGAAATGATACTAGATGAAACATAAACTATTAAGAGTATTACATTAATTTCAAAGGTTTTCACCATTTGATAATAAGGTTATGGAAACAAACAATAATTTCGTACCATAAATAGAGAAATATGAAAGAATACGATATCCCTCGACGAGTACAAAATAAATGATATCCCATACGAGTATGAAAGAATATACGAAATTACAAATGGATTTTCACCCGTCATGCGGTAATCCGTGTAGACAAATTATTTTCATAATTTAATAAAAAATAAATACGAAAGGTATTTATTCACCAGGCATACGATAATCCGCGTAGACAGATTATTCTCACATATTAATAAGGAATAAAATGACAACCCTTATGAGTATAAATAAAATAACATCATTTACCTTAATATGAGATTATTTATCACTGGAACAGTGAAGCTTATCTTGAGGAAATCTTGCATTACACTCAAAGTATACTCACAAAATCTCTCTCTTTCTAACTATTGATTATAACTTGGTTTTGTAAATTAGTGAAGAACCAATGAACTTAACTCTCTATTTATAGAAAAACATAGTTTCGGTAATTGCACGTTAAGGGTTATGCTTGTTACAGTTTGGTACATAGGTTAATTACACTTTAATACCTCATTAATTGCACCTTAGGGAGTGTTTGATAAAAAATGAATGAATCTAAATAAAAAAACTATTTGATAATTAACATGTCTGAAGCATTTGAATGACAAAATTTTATTATTTTACCTCTCTGGAATAATTCAAAGTTGTTGTAAATTTATTTAATATTAATTAATATAATAGTTAATATTTTTTATTTTTTTACTTTATTCAAATGCTCATTCAGCAAAAAAAAAATTGATTTAGCCATTCAGCTCAATCATCTGATCGATTCAGCCATTAAGACGATTTTTTTCCAAAACAAACGCACTTAATGACTAGCCGATTCAGACATTCAGATATATTCAGTCCTAAACAAACAGCCCCTTAATCCTTCAATCATCGTCCACCAAGTGACATCATATTTGTGTTTCTTTAAGGATGATGTCATTCTTACACCATGCTTGCATCATCTCTTCTTTAATTGATTGATTCAAGTTCACATGGATTGGTCGACTTATTATACTTTAGTACTCCTAAAGTTTTCTAAATTCGCATTATTCTCACCTTAACTTTTAATTTCTAAAATAGTTATTGATTGTACCTTTATGTAAGGTACAATTGTAAGGTATTGTGGTCGAGGCACCATGAAAGTTGCATATATTTGTTTTAAAACTCACAGTTTAACTGTGGTCGTATTCTGCACGACAGTTGTATAAATGGAGTTGTCAGTAGTATATTTTCTAGCGACTCAAGATAGGTGATGTATACCTATTTTGGGGGCGTCACATTATCCCCCCTTAACTTTTGTAAGTCGTTTATCTTTAATCTTTTCAATAATTACTCACTATTAATATTATAGATTTCAATATTGACAATCAAATCGTTCACAGGAAATAGTGTGCTTTTCGATAAACATTTTTTCTTATTGACACACAATTAGATAACCTAACCCATTTTCTCGACAGAAATTTATAGACTTTACCAATAATGATGATAATAATAATACGAGTAACTGTGTCGTGTCAATTATTGATTTAATAATATAAAGTATTGTGTAGATGATACCGTGAGAATAATTGAAATAATAATATGAGATAATATGTAATAACGACTGTGACAATTATTGAATGAAACTGAATGACTCATTACGTAAGCATCAATAATTGGAGATATTGTGCAATACTGTGTGCTGCTATATAAGCAACAACGCGTATTATTGTACTTTTATCATCAAATATTTTAACAGTTTAACGATAAAAGTTTTGACTTTATTTTTCTAAAAAGGTTATTTTTGTCCTTTTCTATATTCGACAGTTATGCCATTGTGGAGTCCACCAATGATTGCGCCGTCATACGAATATTTTCTGACAAAAAAGAATATTTTATGACAATTTGCTTACTTTGTAAAATTTGCACATATCACCAATAACTATAGCATTTATTAAATTATCACCTTACTATTTAAAATAATATTTAGAGAAAATTAAATCTTTATTCATAAAAAGTTAGAGTCTTACAACTACATTTTACAAATATAAGATCACAATTAAAATTAAAAATAAAATAAAATAATAATTAATTATCATAATCTAATTTAATTTTGTATATATTATAAAAGAATGTATCGAATATCTAATCGAATCTGTATCAAATCAGAATTGAGAATTCAAGTAGTTTGAATATTAGACGAATCGAGTATAATCTTACTCAAATTCTACCCATATTTTTATTTGAACTATTTTTTATACTCAAATTTAGATCATATTATTAACGAATCCGAATCGAACCTGAACTGTTTGGTTCGTTTAGAACGTTAGGTGATATTCATTCAAATGAGTTGAACGGGTGATTTAGTGGGCTAAGTTAGACCTATTACTATACTTCCAGCCTGACAACATAAATACCCTACGCTTAAATAGCCCAAATCCACTCTACTGGGCTCAACAACGTTATAAAATGTGTTTAACGCGTTGGTATAAATTTTTATTCTAATCTATCTAATCCATCTAATAAAATACAAATAATTTTGAATTTCTCACTCACTCAATAAATCATCTGGGCCGCCCAAAGTTTGAGATAAATCCCACCGTCCATACATCTATCTAATAAAATACATCTATCTATCTAATCTATCTAATAATGATTTTGAATTTTCTGCTCACTTAATAAATCATCTGGGCCGTTCTAAGTTTGAGATAAATCTCACTGCCCATACAGTGCCGGAGGCACGGGACCCTGCTAGTTATACAATATTCCATTAAAAGAAGAGTCCAATTTTCTATGTCTAACTTTCTTTATACACATATTAAAGTTTGCATAAAAATATAATTGTATGAAATGTTTTTCACTAACATAACTTTTAGGTGTCCATCATATGATCATAACAATGGGAGAAAGTGTGTTTAATTATACAAAATAACTTCACGTAATTTATACCCTTACCTCATTTTTGTCTAATTTTAATATAAAAATGAATCACATATACATACGCATATAATATAAATGTGTAATAAACATTATTGTTAATAAATAAATGAATTTTATAAACACTCATTATTCGAAAAATGGTGCACTTCCAAAAGAATATAAAAAATACATATGGTTTACAAAAGGATAAATACTTGTGGTTTTTGGTGGGACTTAAATTTGAAAAGATATTATTTAACAAAAGAAAATATAAAATGGTAATCCAAAATATTTTCCCTTTTCAGACTGTTTAAACTTTAATGGGTAGATCATAGGATTGCACTTTGGGTTAATTCGAACTCACCCACAATGGGTAATAGTTTTTTTACTTTTAAAAACTCATTCAACCCATAGTCTACCCAAATTTAATTTGAGCGAGCTTAGGTTTATATTTTTATAAACTCACGAAACTTGAGTCTGCCCAAATTTATCCAAATTATGTATATTATTATATAAGAATATAAAATGAGTCAATACTAAAAATTCAATTCGAGCTCAACTCGAAATATAAACGGTTCTGTTAACGCCAAGATCTTTCTCCACGTCCCAATCACGAAAGACGTCCTGATCCTGCACAGTAAACACGACAACACCACAAGCTTGACGGCCGGACCGCCGGGGGATAGCTCAGGCGTGAGAGTAAGTATATGTGTTCACAAGGTTAACTCAAGAGGATGATAAAGTCTAGTGTAATGAGAATTGTGTGATGATCTATCGTTGTGTGTGTGTAATACATACCTCTCTCATGAAGACTTACTCGGTGGGAAATAATATCTTTGCCTGGAATATTGTGCCACCTACTACCATCTGACATATCCCCATGATCTGATAGGTTCTGCCGGCTGCATGAAACCTGTACATTGCTTTTTGTTGCTGTTCACATCGCCGGCCGGCTATAATCCCATCCACATTAATGTATGGCAGGTATTTTGGTCAACTGTCATACTATATCATCATTACAAGTCAAAGTAATAGATATTAAATGACCCAATGGGTTGTCCCATTGACCCAGCCCGGTTTCTATAGGATTTAATGAAGTCAATATAATGATTGGGCCCAATGAGCCCAATGACTTAATTAATAAGTGAGCCCAATGTACCCGGCCCAATATAGGAGAAATATCATGACCCAACATTACCCCCTAGTTTTTTAGTTAAACAGGACGTTTAATAGAAAACTATAAATGGTCCATGATATCAAAATTTAATAAAGGTCCAAAAATAAGAAGTAATTGTAACATACCCACTTTGATGTGTGTCATAGGATAAGGGATGGCAGGATGCCCAGAATAATAAGCCCATTCTGATAAAGGATTTGAATTTTAAAGAGGACGGGTCACTAATTAGGAACTCAACAGATAGGCCCAAATAGGCAAGATATCCAAGGGTCAACCAAACACGCCTCATTCGAATTCTCATTATTACTGATAATTAATGCGCCGGCCTTGATTCCTGTGTAACCGTCAGTATAAAAAAGCTAACTTTACCAATTTGACGGTTTTACCTGCTAATTTGAAATTCGAACCTTTGAGCTTTCTCTTGCTTCTCAGAAAATTTTCTCTCTAACTTCTCAGATCTCAACAATGGTGAACCCAAACCAGATTCCTTCAAGTTCTTCACACTCCAAACCTAACCCAGAAGGTTCGAGTGCAAACCCCATACATCTTGTTGACTTCTTCAAGGACGAGGAACAATTTCCTCATGCCAACACTAAATCCATCATCACAGAATCGGAGGTATGTTTCCTCCGAACTCACTATCGGATTCCGGAAACATATGATGTAAGGGCTCCCGCTCCTGAGGAGCGTATGTATCAGCGACCGGATGGTTGGGTCGCCATGCCTGCTACCCTTCTAGAAAAGGGGGTTCGCTTACCCCTCCACGCCTTCATCGTTACCCTATTAGGGTTCATAGGAGTGGGATTCGCACAACTGGTGCCCAACTCCTATATCCATATATTGGCATTCATCGCTTTCTGCCACGAGCTAGGGATTACCCCCTCTGTGGACATGTTTTTTACCCTTTTCTCAGCCGGCAAATCCCGAGAACCAGGGTTTAAGATGATAAGCAAACAATCTCCGCGCCCGAACTCCAAATTTGAGAGGAGGCCTCTGATGAGCACTCCCTCAAGCAACAAAGGATGGCACAAAGAGTGGTTCTTCATCAATGGACCAGAGATCTCTTCTCTTCCAGACTGGACTACTTCAAATCGAATCTCTGCCGACTTCGGAGATATTCCCGAAGCACGCATAAGGGAAATGAGAGATTTCTTGATGAAGATTCCTCCCAAAGAGTGGAGTTTCACTCTTCTGACCAAACAAGCCTGGCTGTACGATCACAAATGTAAGTTCGACAGACTTTGTGACATAATTTCTTGAGATATTTATGTGATGTGGACTTTAATACATAGTTTTTTGCAGTGTCTCTGATCAAGCCAACTTCTTCGGAAGTGAAAGGTTTAGAAGACTTTCTGGCGGGAAAGACTTCGGAGACCCACGAGGAGCTTCCTGTTGAAGATTCTTCTCAAACAAACCCTTCCGCCTCCGACCCACCAACCATCCTTCCTCAAAATGATGAGCCCGAAGCTGAGGAGCCTACCAATCCTGAAGAAGCTCTCAGACCACGCCGAAGGAAGAAAGCTGCCAAAAAGGCCAGGACTACCCAACGCGAGGTTGATCCTGAAAGCGACGAGGAGATTCTTCCTGAGGCGGATCCACAACCTAACCCTCCTGAAGAAATCCCTCAACCTACTCCTCCAACCGAACCCATCATCATACCTGCCCAACCGACCACAAAAAAGAGGAGTCTATTGGATATACCTCCCCAAGACAGGGCAAAGGTTCTTCGTGCCAAGAAGATAAGGACAAAAATAATTCCTCTTACGGCCGAAGAACTTTGCGTCCCTCCTTCAACATCAACTAACCCTCCAACTACAACACAAACACCTGAGGCCCCTCCTGCCCCTTCTTCTACAACCGAACCTACAACTGTTCAACCCCCTCCTCCAGAGGCGATACCTGCGAATCTGTCTCCGGTTCGTAGTCATCCTGCGCCCTCTCCTCAAAGACAAACGACGACCGAATTTCAGCAGGATGCCATGGGCTCGCCTACCATATGGCCTCAATTCAATGCCAACTTCCCCTTCCAACTGTTCGAGGCCTTCGTTCGTGAGACCGATGACCATCGATTCGGCAACAGTTCGAATGGGGATCTGCTTAATGAAGGCATGAGCTATTTAGCAAAGGTAATTGACTCTTTCCTTCCTTTTCATACTTATGTTTGTATTCATGCATTTGGGATTGATTGAGCAACAATGAACATATGTAGGCAAGTGCTGTGTTCGGGCGTCTGCGTCCACGATCTCTTGAGGCTGAATCCGAAGAGGAGAGGCTGAGGAAGGAGAATGCCATATTGAAATCAACCTTGGCTCGGGAAAGGACTCAACGTGAAGGTATCCTTCATACAAATGAAGGTCTTCATAAAGATTTGGCCCGAGCCAAGGAAGATTTGAAGATCTCCAATGAAGAACTGAAGTCGACTAAGGTTCAACATGCCGAGATCGTCAAGATGAACGTTGACTTGGTTCTGAGGAGTGAAATAAGGATGAATGAGATCAATAATCTGAAGTCTGACGCTAAGGTTTTGACCAAGACGATCCATGATCTGGAAAATGAAGGAACCCGTCAGATGAACATACGGCAGCAGCTCGAGCAAGAAATCCGAGAACTCAAGGCTCTCCGGGACCTAGGGCCTCCTTTGACTGATGCTCTTCGCAAAGAAATCTGTGAAGAGTATCGGAATTCGGACGAAATAAGTGGAGAGATAATGAGGATCTTTTCAGAAAGCTACTCGCTCTGCCGAACTCGTGGCAAGGATAAGTTGTTCAAAGCCAACTTAGATCCACACTTGCTCGACTCTTCAGATGATGATGGAGCTGCCTGAAATGACATCTTTTGTAATTTCCTTATTTTTGTAACTAAATAGAATATCAATGAAAAATGATCTTCTTTCTTATGACTTCAGTGTGTTTTCTTTCTGTCAATATTTCAATATGAATTAATACGGACAAATGTGTAAAAAATTCCTTCGAGGATTTAACTCAAGTAGTTGATTAATAATTAAGCAAATCATATGATAGACAAAATGAAGTTAAATATCGAGACATTCCGAACTCAACACTTAGAAAAGATTCAAGTGATAAAGTAAAGGGATACTTATCAGTTGCCGAAGTGTGAGGCAGATTTGCTTCATTGAAGGTTTGTTTACCCCGAAAGGCCTAACATAACCAAAAGATGACACTTGCCTACCACGAAGGGCCTGACAAGGTCTAAGTGGCGACAATTGCCTACCCCGAAGGGCCTGACAATGCCAAATAGTGGCGACAATTGCCTACCCCGAAGGGCCTGACAATGCCAAATAGTGGCGACAATTGCCTACCCCGAAAGGCCTGACAATGCCAAATAGTGGCGACAATTGCCTACCCCGAAGGGCCTGACAATGCCAAATAGTTGCGACAATTGCCTACCCCGAAAGGCCTGACAATGCCAAATAGTGACCACCTGCAGAAGAGGCTACCATCGAATGGTCAGCAAGTCCTCCCGAACCTCCTAACTCCCATGAACTGAGCAGCAACAAAGACAAAACTTGTTTGAGGTAAAAGATGAACTTTTATTGATGATGATGTAGATATTTACAGACTTTTGATGTATTGACAACAAATCTACTGAAAATATTTTCTGAGCCTGCCAGCGTGCCAAGTGTTTTTGATTACTGAGCCATCTAATGCTTTCAAACGATAAGTCCCTGGCTTCGGAACCTCTGTGACTTCATAGGGTCCTTCCCAATTTGGCATCAGCTTTCCCAAATTCTGAGGTGTAGACGCTTCGACTTCTCTGAGAACAAAATCTCCTACTTCAAATCTGCGAAGCTTTACCCCTTTATTATAATGCTTGGCCACTCTTCGTTGGTACGCCGCCAATCTGATTAAGGCTATTTCCCTGACTTCTTCCAACAGATCAAGATTGGTCTTCAGTCCTTCCTCGTTGTAGATCTCACTGAATTGACTGACTCGAAGACTCGGAGATCCAATTTCAATTGGAACTAAGGCATCAGTACCATAGGCCAATCTGAAAGGTGAATCCCCCGTTGTAGTCCTCGGTGTAGTTCGATAGGCCCATAATACACTTAACAGCTCTTCTGGCCATCTGCCTTTAGCTTCATCCAGTCTGCGTTTGATTCCGTTCAGGAGCGTTCTGTTGGTCACTTCGACTTGTCCGTTTGATTGAGGATGAGCCACTGAAGTCTTTCTGTGCTGGATCCCCAATTCTGCTAAGAAAGCTTCAAATTTTGATCCAACAAACTGACGGCCATTATCTGATATTACTACCTTAGGAATTCCGAAACGGAATACAACTGATTCCTTCATGAATTTCAAACATTCCTGTTCCGTTATTGACCTAAGTGGCTTTGCTTCTACCCATTTGGTCATATAGTCTATGGCAACTATAACAAAACTGACCTGACCTTTTGCTTTCGGTAGTGGCCCCAATATATCAACCCCCCAGACAGCGAAGGGTATAGGAGATAGGATCGAGTATAGCTCTTCTGGTGGCTGATGCGGTATTGAACTGTTGAGCTGGCACTTCTCGCACTTCTTTACATATTCGGTAGCTTCCTTAAAGATTGTAGGCCAGTAATACCCCTGACGAAGTACTTTATAGGCTAATGACTTAGCAGCCATATGGTCGCCACAAATGCCTTCATGCACTTCTCGGAGAGCGTATTCGGCTTCTGATGGAGTCAGACATTTCAATAACGGAGACGAGAAGGCCCTTCGGAAGAGATCCCCGTCAATCAGAACAAAATTAGCACTTTTATACTTGACTTTCTTAGCGAGCATCCGATCCGAAGGTAAGACGCCATCAGCCAAATATTCTATGTAGGGAGTCAACTAGCAGTTGGTTCGGTCAATGCATGTTACAACTTCATGATGAACACTAGGATGTTGTAGAATTTCCAGGTATATTGATCCTTCAAAAACATTAACATCCGTAGTGGCTAGTTTGGCGAGTGCATCAGCAATGGAATTGTTGCTACGTTCGACCCCCTGAAACTCATAAGACGAGAAATATTGAAGCCGATCCTTTAATTCTTTCAAATATTTGATCATTCTTGGACCTCGAGCTTCGTATTCCCCGGTAAACTGTTTAACGACTAACTGAGAATCACTGAAAATGACTATTCTTTGTACTTCAAGACTCTTCGCTAATCGTAAACCGGCCAACACTGCTTCATATTCTGCCTCATTATTCGTCGCTTTGAATTGAAACCGGATGGCCTGCTGCACCTTGAATCCCTCCGGACTTGTCAAAATAACCCCCGCTCCACTGACGTCTAAAGTTGAAGACCCATCTGCAAACAGCGTCCACGAACTCTCCTTCTGCTGAAGGACGACAACTGCCCTGTTAGACCCTTCAGTTTCGACCACGGCTTCATCAGCTTCAGAGAATGAGCATTCGATCATAAATCAGCTAAAGCTTGCCCCTTGACGGCGGTTCGGGGATGATACTCAATGAAGAATTGAGACAATTCCATCGTCCACGCAGCTAATCTCCCCGATACTTCTGGCTTGCTCATAATCTTCTTTAAAGGTTGATCCGTGTATACTATTACCAGTCTACCCTGGAAGTATTGCCTAAGCTTTCGACTAGCAGTTATTAAAGCGAAAGCAAACTTTTCAATGTTTGGGTACCTGGTTTCAGCATCCCGAAGAACATGGCTCACATAATAAACCGGGTGCTGCTTGCCTCCAACTTCCCGCACCAAAACAGCTCCTATTGCCAACGGACTAGCTGCGAGGTACAAATAAAGAGGCTCGGTAGGAACAGGCTTTACTAACAAAGGTGCCGAAGACAAATAGGACTTGATGCCTTGAAAGGCGTCTTCACACTCTGAGGTCCACTGGAACGTTTTTGAATTCTTCGGCCCCTTTAATGTATCGAAGAAAGGCAAACATCTTTCCGCTGACTTAGACATAAACCTCCGCAAAGCTGCAATCCTTCCAGTCAGACGTTGTACATCTTTAAATGACTGAGGAGTCTCCATGTCCAGGATCGCTTGAATCTTCTCTGGATTGGCTTCAATTCCTCTTCGACTGACAAGATAACCCAGAAATTTACCAGCACCCAGACCGAAAGTGCATTTAGTGGGGTTCAGCCTCAAATTGTGATGACGAATGGTCTGAAAGCATTCTTCTAAATCATCCAAATGCTTATTTACCAACATACTCTTAACAATCATGTCATCTACATACACTTCAATATTCTTGCCCAACTGATATCTAAAGATATGGTTCATCATCCTCTGGTAAGTGGCTCCGGCATTAATGAGGCCGAAAGTCATTTTCTTGTAGGCATATACTGAACGATGCGTAATGAACGCCGTCTTCGGTATATCCTCTTTACACATGGAGATCTGATGATACCCAGAGAATGCATCCATAAAACTTAATAAAGCATACCCCGACGTGGCATCAATGAGTTGATCAATATGGGGCAGCGGGTAGAAATCCTTCGGACAGGCCTTGTTCAGATCGCTATAATCAATGCAGACTCGCCATTTGCCATTATGTTTCTGGACCAGAACCACATTAGCCATCCATTGCGGGTAGTCTATTTCAAAGATGAAATCAGCTGCCAGCAATTTTGCAATCTCCTCATCAATGATCCATTGACGCTCCGGTGCAAAGATCCTCCTCTTCTGCCGCACTGGCTTCTTTGACGGGTCCACCTCCAATCGATGCTCTGCAATATTTCTGCTAACTCCAGGCATATCCTGAGGTTCCCACGCGAAAATATCAGCAAAACACCTCAGGAGCTCTATGAGGTTCGTCCGGAGAGGTTCCGGCAAGCCCGAACCTATTTTCACCATTTTATCCTCTTTGCCCAGAATGAGCTCTATCTCTTCTGTTTCTTCAGCTGGCGTGACCATCGGTTCAGAACTGCTCTCGGTGAAAGGCTCGATCTCTATAGCCATGGTTTGCTGCTGCTTCGACACTCCAACTCCCGAAGTAATAACAGCATTTCGGTAACATCTTCTGGCCAGATCCAGATCTCCTTTCACCTCACCAACCCCATGAGCAGTAGGAAATTTGATTTTGAAATGAGGTATTGATGTTACAGCTTGTAAGGCAATTAAAGTGGGCCTCCCCAAAATAGCATTATAAGCAGAATCTACATGCACGACATAAAACTTGCAAATAATTTCTACCTGCTGAGGGGCCGTTCCAAATATGACTGGTAGCTCAATGGTTCCTGCCACCTTAACTGGATCATTGCTGAAACCATAAAGAGGAGCTTCCTGCCCTATTTCCATCTTCTGCCCTTCCAGATTCATCCTTTGATAAGCATGGGCATATAGGATATCCACAGAGGACCCATTATCCACCATCATTCTTTTCATGTCCATCGAACCCACCTGTGCAGTGAGCACCAGTGATCCCTCGTGCGGCTCGATGACTTCCGAAGGATAATCCTCATCAGTGAAAGAGATTACCGTATTTGGGTAAGGCCTATCGATCTTCGGGAAGGTACCCGCCACCGACATGACCGAATCCAAATAACTTCGGCGTTTCCTACCAACTAACTTTCCAGAAGTACCCCCGGTGATGACATCGATCACATGCCTGGCTGGTTGTCCCGTAGCCGGTAACGCCTGCTGAACTGGTTGAGCTGCCTGGACGGGTGCTTGATCTCGCTGTTGATTATCTCTGGCAGCCACGAACTGAACTAAAGCTCCACCTTGCACCTTTCTTTCAATAAAGTCTTTCAAACTGGCGCAGTCATTAGTATCGTGACCCGAAGCTTGATGATAATCACAATATTTGCGAGGGTTACCTTTTCCGGGCTTGATGTTATCTCGAGGTGGCTCGAAGAAAGGTTGATTTTTGATCTGGTCTAAAATAACCGCCCTATCTGCATTGAGTGCCGTGTAAGTTCTATTCACTCTCTGAGGTGGAGCGGACGAACGTCCTCCACCTTGCCTCCAATTGTTGTATCTCTTTGATCCACCATCATGGCGGTCTTTATTCCCTTCATTCTTCTTCTGGTCCACATCGGTTTTATCCCAATCTGTCTCCTTAAGCCGATCTGAAGGACGCTTGAGACTGTTCATGGCCTCTTCCACCACGATATAACCTTCGGCTTTGTCAAAGGCTTCGGCGAGACTCTTCGGATGGTTAAACATAAGTTTCTTCACCAACTTTTCCGATTTGACCAGATCTAACCCATTCTGAAACAGTCCCACAGCTTGTAGATCATTCAAATCTGCTACTTGGCCGACTGCTTCTCGGAACTGCTTCACGTACTGACCCAGAGACTCGTTAGAGGACTGTCGAACTTGTGCCAACGAACCAGTGGGTTTTCCTCTTCTTCTGTTGCTCCCAAAACGAGCATGAAATTTGCTGCACATATCCTCCCAGGACGAGATAGAATCCGAGGGTAAAGTTCCCATCCATTGTCGGGCATCTTTTCTGAGTGTTGTGACAAAAGTATGGCATTTAGCTGCATCACTAAAGTCATAATAGTCCATGAGTCGGTCAAACGCCTGACTATGATCATAAGGGTCCCCCGATCCGTCATAACTCTCGATATGGGGCAACTTCTTGGTGGGATCAGCTTTTTCGCTAAGGATCTCCGCAGAAAAAGGGGATGCCTTCTTTCCCGGAGAGTCTTTGGTTTTCTGCACTTCGGCAAGTTGCTTCCGAAGTTCTTTCAATTCTTTAACCAGATATTCCACGCCTTCTGGTTGAGATGACGCCTCTTTCTCTGGCAATTCTTTCTTTCTGTGAGCAGATCGGATTTTCTCAACAGATCCTTCCATTCTAGAGGGGCTTCTCCTATGACGAGTATCTACAGGGCGGGATACCCTCAGTAGACTCTCGGGAGTATGTCCTCTGGATATACTTCGCCTTTGACTTCGGACACTATGGCGAGAATGTGCAATGACAAGTGCTCTCTTTGCATGCTCTGGAGTGCGATCTCTGGATCGACCTCTTCGTTGACTTCGCCCCTGCTCTCTGGATTCGACAGGGAGATATACCCTTTTTGATCTCTGAGGAGTAGGGCTTCGAGACCTTCTTCTTTCCCTAGTTCGCCCTAGAGACTCTCGCACTGAGTGAGCAGGTTCTTTTCCACTTCGGTGCCCTTGAACTTCGGATTGGACATAACTGAGCTCCTCATCTCGTAATTCTGCCACACGAGCCATTTGATCGGCTATGTCCTGACGTTGTTTCATAAGTGCTTCCATGGCCTTATCTGCTTCATCTGCCATTTTTGCCAACCGGGAGGCTTTGGCGTTTTGGTCATCTCGGTTTCGAGTTCTAGGCGAGGTGCCTTCTACTCGTTTCCGACCATGGCCAGGTTCTTTCTCTGTGGGGAATACAAGCTTACGCTTTGCTTTGCCTACCGGCCTCGGTCGAGAATCTTCAGGTGAACGTTTGGATGCTGTGCTAGCATGGACACTTATAGTTGGTCCCAAACGATCTTTGGCAGATATTAGCGGTGCTGAATCACTGACAGCCATCGGCTGTCCTTCGGTTGTAGATGTTCTACTCTTCCCCATGAAAACTGGATAGAATAAAACAAGATGAGTGATTGAAAAATACTCAGGACACTAGAACTCAGCCCTCCTTCTAGCGCCAATGTTAACGCCAAGATCTTTCTCCACGTCCCAATCACGAAAGACGTCCTGATCCTGCACAGTAAACACGACAACACCACAAGCTTGACGGCCGGACCGCCGGGGGATAGCTCAGGCGTGAGAGTAAGTATATGTGTTCACAAGGTTAACTCAAGAGGATGATAAAGTCTAGTGTAATGAGAATTGTGTGATGATCTATCGTTGTGTGTGTGTAATACATACCTCTCTCATGAAGACTTACTCGGTGGGAAATAATATCTTTGCCTGGAATATTGTGCCACCTACTATCATCTGACATATCCCCATGATCTGATAGGTTCTGCCGGCTGCATGAAACCTGTACATTGCTTTTTGTTGCTGTTCACATCGCCGGCCGGCTATAATCCCATCCACATTAATGTATGGCAGGTATTTTGGTCAACTGTCATACTATATCATCATTACAAGTCAAAGTAATAGATATTAAATGACCCAATGGGTTGTCCCATTGACCCAGCCCGGTTTCTATAGGATTTAATGAAGTCAATATAATGATTGGGCCCAATGAGCCCAATGACTTAATTAATAAGTGAGCCCAATGTACCCGACCCAATATAGGAGAAATATCATGACCCAACAGGTTCAAATATGAACAAATTTAAAAGTTTGATAAATTAGTCGAACATCTTCAAATTATATTTTTCTTTTGATACTCGGATTATATTCATTCAAACTATTCGGACTCTACTCGATAACTAAATGAAATTTGAGCAACTTAATACTCGGTTCATTTACGTCCTTGTTATTATATACATCTGTATGTCTATACATATATATGTATATAAACAATAAATGACAGATCCATAGATACTAATCAAATTTTGTGTGATTGAAATAACACCTAAACCCGGACCCGCCCAACTAGTCTCTCTCTCATGCCAACTTTCTCCTCCGTCCATGCATTTATTCATCATAATGCCAAAATTTAAATTATGTGAATTAATGTTAGTAGTAATTATTTTTTTAAAATTATATAATAAGTGAGATCTTGTTATTATAAGAGTTTAAGAAGCGACAAAATTTAAATTATGAATTTTATTGAAAAATTATGACAACATTTAGATTATAATTTTATTGAAATTAATCTTTAATTTATATATATTTTTTCATATGTCTGGAAGTAAAATGATAATCACTTTGTTGTTGTTTTTCTTCCTAAAAATACGAGTATTATTTAAATAAAAAAATAAAATACCACCATTTTACAGATATTAATCAAGGAGTAGAGACGGTTAGAGTATACATGAAGGAAGCGAGTTACAATTTGCCAATGTCTTTGACCTACTTTGTCTATCCGCTGTTACAAAAACCGTTGGTCCATTTTCTAGACGATTCGCTTTCAGTCATCGTTTTTGGGTCCCCCTCTCTCTCCCCTTCACTGAACGAAACCAGAAGCGAAGCAAACCCATTGTTTCTCTCCATCTCAACTCAACTATCTCTGCACACAAATCGAGAAAGATCCAAAACATGTCATGTAGGGCAAACCCAACCGATTGTATCTCTCCGCCACCTCGACTTGGTTAATGGAACTCACTGATTCCACTCACCCAAACCCCGACCCAACTCGCTCCGTTCTCGTCATCGATCTCAATGAAGTTCCTTCTTCATCCGAATCGCCACGCCTCGATGCCCTTTCCGTCGTACGCTCATTTCACGACAATCTAACGCCGCCCGACAGCGGTCCGGCGGAGCTCCCCGCTGGCGTATCGGTGTGCGCGGCATGCGGTTCGCAGGTTGTTCAAGGCAACGTTTTGGTATGTGATGGATGTGAGCTAGGGTTTCACCTCGGTTGTGCCGAAATGCGGGGGCAAAATGAGATGGTGTTGGGCGAGTGGTTGTGTGGAAAGTGCGTGAGCAATGCGGTGCCGTGTAACCGGTGGCCTCTGGGAGTGAAAACCGAAGCAAAAGTGAATAAGCGCGGCAATTGTGGGATTTTAGATATCAATGCTTTGCCTTCCAGCGATGCCGAAGGTGAGGACTTATCAGTTTCGAGGTACTAGCAATTTATAGTTTTGGTAAATCTCTTTGATGATTGTTACTGGTAAATCTCTTTGATGAGTGGTACTCTAGAGAAGATTGATTCTAATTGCTTAAATTAGTTCAATTCTAGTCTATTTTGTTTGCAATTAAAATATTTTCCTGCTTAATACTCCTAAAAAACCCACCTTCTTAGCTCAATTTTTTTACTTAACATTACTAGTTGCAGAAAACACAGCAACTTAGTTTTTGTAATGAAATCAATGAAATTTGGTACATTAATTGTGAAGAGGAACTCTCATTTTTGGACATTTCTAAAAGAGAGAGTAACAACTTGGGAGGGAGGCATTATTATTAAAATAGTTCCGGGCTATTTAAGGTTTGGTGAAGTTCAGTGTGCAGTGAATTGCCCGTTGAGAATTAATTTACTATTCATAAATGTGGCATAAGCTGCATAAATTTAATTACTTACATTTGTTGTCAAAATATTCAGCTTTTAGGTTGATTGGTTGATCTGTGCATGACATTATTTGTTTTTGTTGGGTGGGAAAATTGCGTGTATTGGTCACATGTACCTTGGTACAAACTATTCGTTTTCCAGTCCTTGTTTATTAGTCTGCTATACTTGTGAAGGTATTGTTTGATCATTGATGTGTTCAGTATACAGGGAAAAGGAGATGTTTCAACTTTTTAGTCTTTTATGTTGTATGACAACAAAATGTTGTCTTATATACAATAGTTTACAATTTGAGTAACAAATCTCAGTGAAAAGTCCACTTGCACCATAATTTGTATACCTTTCAAACACCAATTTGCTATACAATTAAGTTTGATTGAACTTATGTAACAATCGGTTCAAATTTCAATTTCCAATCAAATCAAAATGTACCAAAATTTAATCCATTTTCTCAAGTCTTTTTGTGCTATTTTTGTAGGCTCACCCAGAAGGTCATAACTGTAGTTACTGTTGGTAATAGTTTGAAAAATTATGTATATATCAGATTATTCCATATGTTCTGATGTGTGATTGTGGGGGTGTTACAATCTACTCAAACACATAGCGCATAATTTTCGTCTTTCTGGTCATTGTGGGATAGTACTAGCGGTCTTGGTGTCGCCACTTCTTGCACATCCGCTAACCGTTGTAGGACATATTTGACAACCTGATCACAACTCATACCATATGTAATTGCCCATACCAAATTTCAAGTATGAATCGAATCGAATCAAATCATAAAGTATGAAGGTCTAATCCACTGTCTTGGATTATCTTAGCTCATTCAAAGGGTTATGACTGAAGATACTATTAATAGTATTTTCTTGGGTTATCTTAGCCCAATAATATTCAGTGACTCAATAGTATATTCTTGGTTGTTTTATCCCACCATAAGTTTGGGTTTTGACTGAATATACTATTAATAAAGTCAGACATATAGAGTTATTTTGGGGAAGATAGCCGAGGAAGATAGAAGGAGGGAGATCTAGTTGAGAGCATAAGTGCTTCTCAGCTTTTTATATCATTCATTAGTTTAATACTTGAAATGCAAATACACAGCTATCTACTATTTATACAAATAGTTACTTGTTGTAAAGTAAAGCTAATTCTACACCTCATCTTTATCGTTCACCTAGATCTAACTAACTCACATGGAATGAGGTTCCTATTAGAATATACTTCTAAATATTAACTTCCCAACAGGCCCTTTCCCTGACATATTTATTGCTTCTAATGGTGACATTTTAGAAAATAAATAAAATAAAATAGTGTCCTTTAGGTTAGGGTTAATCTTAGCTTTATAGGCCCTTTCCCGGACATATTTATTGTTTCTAATGGTGATATTTTAGAATATTAATAAAATAACAGTGTTCTTTAGGTTGGGGTTAATCTTTTAGATTTATAGGCAAGTAATTTTGCGCACTCATATTTTTTATTTTTAGATGTAAACTTGAGAGTTAATTTTGTTGACAGCAAAATAATCTAAAGTTTAGAGTTAATCTTGGTTTAAACCGCAAGCTTTTTTGCAAGATGTGTTTCTTGTTCCTGTATGCTTTTTGGATGTCGTGTGCACAGGGATGGCGTCCCTGTTTGACTTCTATTTGAATAAATTATACTTTTCAAAAGTAATAGTCAAAGATTTAAGAGTGCTTCTTAAGGCAAGCATGAGCCTGACCCTTGGATTTCACAAGTCTAACTTGTATGAAGGTTGCAATAGTTTGTTTAAGAAACATTATAAATGTCTCCTGACGATTTATCTTCACAGAGATCTTTTACATGCAACAAGCATTCCAAGCCACAAACTTGGGTTAACCCTTTGTGATTCTATGCCTACGTTTGCTATTAGACGTTCTGAGTTTACAGCCCTTTGTCCCCTTAATCTGGTTAAACTATGTTTACTATGTACTATGAGTTGTGATTCTCACACTGTTTAACTGTATTAGTAACTTTACATAAGGTAATGTTACTAATCCATCCTCAGAGTGTTCATGATGGTCAATGATGTTGATGCTTTATATGTCTTTCAATTCTAATATATAATTAAGTTAATGGAAAATAATGTTTTACACCCTTCCTCTTTATATTGATGTCATTTCACGTATTAAAAAGAAAATATATTCGTCATTTCCAGAAATTATCTGCATTCATATTGATTGTTAGCCTTTATTCCTCATATGTTAAATGATATCATAATAGTTAATAGGAAGTTAATAGCAGATCTTTGGGTTTCCTATTAAAATGTTCCAACCTAGTTAATCATGAAGTCAGTCCGGAGCGATTACGAAAAAAATTAGACATTACATTAGTTCACGAATCATTACAAGAATTCTCTCTCTATGAAAAAAGATTGATGGTTTTCTATGATTTCGCATGTCAGACTGATGTTATTTAATTGTGTAAATTCCTTGTTATTATCACTGGTTTACTTTGTTTGGAATATGAGTGCCTTTTAGATAATTGGTGTTACGTTTATTGTGGTTTTTAGAAAGCACTCTCCAGGTGATAATTCTTTTGGTGTCAATCCATTTGGTGTCCCATTGACATATTCAAAATTGTTGAATGTCGGAAATAGGGCTGGCTTCAAAAAAGCATCTGGTATTATGAGACAATCTGTCAAATTGGGATCTGAAGATTTATTTCAGCATGAAGAGTCCGGGCTTCAAAACTTCAAGGTGTTTGATGTGTGCCCACTTTCAGAAGGGCTCAGGAGCAGGAGTCTTTCAAGTACAAGATTGTCGCCTAACAAGAAAAGCAAGATGTATTTGGAGTCCCTTAGAGAATATATTCGTGAAAGGTGTGGCGGCATTCTAGAGGAAGGTTGGAGGGTAGAGTTTAAAAATTCCATGAGCATAGGGGAGCTAGATGTAGTATACCGTGCTCCAGATGGAAAGACATTTGAGTCAATGTCAGAAGTTGCCTGTTATCTTGGGCTTTCCCCTAATGCAGATACTATAGGTGGTGAAACAGGAATCGTAACCGATTCATCACTGAGAAGGTTGCTATTCCCCAAAAGAAGAAAGTCTGCAAGACTTAAAGTTGCCGTTGCGAAAAATAAAGATGTGATGAGGGATTTTGTTAAGGACCAATTGTCCGACATTCAAAATGTGAATTTTGTTGATGAATCTGTAAACTGCGTAAAACTCACAAATGCTGTTTCAGGGGAAACTTGTGGAAGTGCATCTAAAGAGCTTAGTGTAAGTTCAGTAGTTCATATCCTTTTCATAATTCTGATCATGCTTATAAAATTTTAGTTTCTTCGTCTTCCTATTTTGCTTTTTATTTGCAACTGTATGTTTTCATTCATTTTCACCTTAGTTTTTAAGAACAACTTTACAGGATGGACTTCCTGTTCAATATGAAGATTTTTTTGTTCTCTCAGTGGGAAAAATTGATGCAAGACCATCGTATCATATCGCCAACCGTATCTGGCCTATTGGCTATAAATCATGTTGGCATGATAAGATTACTGGGTCACTCTTTATTTGTGATGTGTTGGATGGTGGTGATTCTGGACCAGTTTTTAAAGTTAAAAGGTCTTCGTGCTCTGTATTTCCTATTCCAATTGGTTCAACTGTCCTCTATGAGCCAAACATAGGTCAACCTGGTTGTCAAAATGAAGGAAATAGTTTTAATAGAAAGTATACCGATGAGGACTTCAGTGTTCTGATGATGCTCTCAGAGCCTTCACCACCAAAAGAACATGATATTATATCTTGTTTTGGCAGTACTACTTTTGATTGTTCTAATGATCACCACCAAAAGACTTGTTCTAATCACCGTGATGAAAAATCTAGGAATACTCTCTCTGATAATTTCTTGTGGGTGGATGAAATTGGCGAGTTTTCGGTTGAAGAGTCTTCATCATCTTCAGCATGGAGAATGATTTCCGCGAAACTTATTAATGCTTGCCAAGAAGCCTATATGCAGACCGGTAACCTTCAGTTCTACTGCAAGCATGCTGCAGATGCAACAAGCTCATCTTACTGGGATATTAGGGACCAAAAATTTGATGAAAAGGTTGTTCTTTTGGCCAAATTTTGCGGTTCAGTTGAGTCGATCAACATTCCATCTATTATTCGGGATCACAGAGAGCTTGAGATTTCATCTGAAATATTGTTGAAATGGCTGGACCAGGATAGATTTGGACTGGATATGGAATTTGTGCAAGAAATTTTAGAACAGCTTCCTGGTGCAATAGCCTGCCCCTTCTATGTATTTTTGAAAGAAAGAAGTGCACATTCTTCATCCTTAACAGTTGGAAATGGGTTGCTGCTTGCTAAAACAAAGGATGGAGCTGATCTTACAAATGAGGAAACATTAGATGATTCATTTGAAGGTTGCCAAGAGGCCAAGATTCCGAAGTTTCAATACTCTCCGATGGAGAATCATTTTATCCCTCCTGGAAAGCCTATTAGCTCAAGGCTTCCTCCTCAGCTTCTGAGTGATGCACTTCAAGTATGTATATTTTTTGTTGCATATATTAGACACTAACGTGAATTAAGTTTATTTGACATGTGGAACATATGTTGGAATTTGAGGTCTCATTCTTTTCTGTTTCTTTACCCAGGTCTGGGAGTACCTCTGCCGTTTTCATGATGTTCTGGAGTTAAGTGAGCCTTCTTCATTTGAAGAACTTGAAAATGAGCTTATTAGTCCATGGTTTGACAGTTTAGATCTAGAGAAATTTCAAAGAGGATCCCAGGAAAGCTTAGAGTTTTCTTCGCATAGAAGTGAAGGTACAAGCTGTCACATCTTGTCCTCGAAAGTCAAATTTGGTCCAGCAGTATCAGCAGATCCACATGCATTCATACATATGGAAACAGGAGAAATGAAGGAAGCTACCCGAACTAAACTGGCATCTGTTACTTATAGCAGATGCAATGGTTTTGCTTTGACTAAGATCCACAACTCATTAATTAGAGTGTTAATAAGTGAACTGCAGTCAAAGGTGGCTGCAATTATAGATCCAAATTTTGACTACCGGAGAGTCGAAATCCAAACGCGGGCGAAAGAAAGATACAGACCACTGGATTGCTGCTATTAGAACCAAGATTAATATACTTCCTCTTAATGAATTGACTTGGCCAGAATTGGTTCGGAGATATATTTTGGCCGTCTTGTCAATGGATGGAAGACTTGACTCTGCAGATATAACTACCCGTGAAAGCGGAAAAGTATTCCGCTGCTTACAAGGGGATGGTGGGGTGCTTTGTGGCTCACTAACCGGAGTTGCGGGAATAGAAGCAGATGCACTGGTGAGATTGGATTAATACTTTATCCTGCTTTTGTGTGATCTGTAATTTACAGATTTAAAATTTCTCTGCAGCATTACTCTTAACATGTTAAATAATGGGCTTTTGAGACAACAATGTTGTGGCCCCAATTGTCTCGTCTTTCAGCAGCTGCATAAATCAATGTTTGAATAGTGTGATTTGATGGTAGGAGTTGGAATAGATTGCAGAGAATTGGAAGGCTGGTTGCTTACTAGTTTCATAATTTACATTGGTAGTGGCTGATATACACGAGTATATGGACTTAATTCTAATGTTTTGAGCTAAAATAAAATAATAAAAATGTGGTATGATATTATAATTTTCAGTTGCTAAGTTTACATTGGTGAGATTGGATGGTGACCAAGATTTTGAATCTGATCATAAGTAATGAACTCAAATTGCAAAACATAACTTTTAAAGACTGCTTACTTTTAGAATTTTCAACCGAGGGTTTTGCTAAGAAATGACTGCAGAAGAAAGATGAGTGGTTATAAACCTAGGCTCATGCTGCTTGCAATTGAATTTTGGTGTCTCTTGGTTATGAAAAAATCTTGTCAACGTAGGTTATGTGAAGTAGAACAGCATTACCAATGTAATAAGGTCCGAGTGGCTTAAAGCAGATTTTAGTGGGTAGGAGTCATGTGGGTTTTTGTTGTGTATTTAAAGCAAGCTTTAGGGCATCTCTCCCTCTCTCCTTTCTTTTGTAGCCTGTGCCTGTAAGGGAGCGGTCCTCCAACTCCGATAGCCATTCACGATTCTTGTTTTTGGTGTAGTATGCTGCCCGCATATTGCAACACATTCCTTTTTAAGAAATCCCATGAAAAATGCAACATTTCTTTCTTGGTAACTTTGTGTAGTTAGATGACTAATTTACCCATAGCCATGTCACTGTTATCATTTGAGTATATAATGGGTCCCTTCGCTAACTAAAATTTTTGTGGTTCATATTATTGAAACACTTTCAACCACACGTTTCATGGCGGTCAATTAGGAAATCTAATAAGAATTTGAAATTTTCTAAACTCTTTTTGCAAAAAGGTATGGATCAATATTTGTGGGATGGAGGGAGTACAACTTTATAAATCTGACCAGAAGCTTCATATCATAAAGTATAACAAGAAAAGAATTATAAATTGTCAAGGACAGTTTGTTTGGACTTGACAGGCTCCTTGATTGTTACGGATCCGGATTAGTCTTAATTTTATATATATATATATATATATATATAGTTGCGATAGTGTTCTTTTTTCTGTATTGCATTTTGCATTATGTTTGGTTGTTTTCCATAGATATCTATAAGGTTCGTATTTGCTTTGATATTATAACTGATACGTACTTTGATTCTTTCCAGCACTCCTAATTGTAGATAGCAAGAGTCCTGTTTGGTGTGTTTTCTGATATTATAAATACACAACTTTAGATAATTCTGGCTACTCACTAGTTTGTTTTCTGTTCAGTTGCTTGCTGAGGCTACACAAAATATATTTGGCTCTTTGAACAGGGAGCATGATACTCTGGCTATAGATGATGTAGAATCCGAAGACTATATTGGTAAAAGGGTGATTGTAGAGGATGGTAATCTTCCTGAGTGGGCCAAAGTTTTGGAACCTGTCCGAAAGCTGCCCACAAACGTGGGAGCCAGAATTAGAAAATGTATTTATGAGGCATTGGATAAAGGTCCACCAGAATGGGCGAAGAAAGTTTTGGAGCATTCAATCAGTAAGGGAGTTTACAAGGGCAATGCATCTGGGCCTACAAAGGTATTATGGTCGAGAATTCACTGTCTTTTTCCCACGTCTTTGGAGTTTCTTTAGTATTTATAAACCTTGGAATTGTATGTTATTTGGTGCATTTATTTTTATTTTTGTACTTGTTTCTGATGGATTCATTCAATGTCTTTTATGCGGGCTTCTTTTAACTTTACCTGCTGTCTTACATGTTTAGTAGTTTCAGAGGGAATAGACTGTCAGAGAAGTGATCATTTAATGCGACAATCATTTTTTCCATCTGGGAATATAACGAAATTCACATTTAACTGCTAAAGATAATCACTTGGCTTGATCACTTGAAGTTTTCAATTTTACCCTTGAACATCTAGATATTTACTTTAAAATGTGACATTTTTTGCCAACTTCATTTTGGTCATATTTTTATCCGTTGACCTTCCACTTTAGAAAATATATTTGCTACTGATTATGTCCAAAGTGCATTTACTACATTGCTAAATGTCTAAGCTAACACACAAGCGAATTTTGTCATTCCACTTTATTAGGTGTAGGTGCATGTCTTGATTTCTTTTTGGCTGTTCATTTCTTATTTTATTGAGATAAACTTACTTAAAAGATTTAGATCTACTGCATTGTCAGTGAAATTCTGTGTTCAATGCTAGCGGCAACAGTAATCTCTTAAATTCTCTTTATATCTTATTTAATCTGCTGTAATGCAGTTGGCAATATTATTTTGACTGGTTAAACTTGTTAGAGAAGTGGTTTCGCTACTGGTTTCTTCTGGTGGTAGGTAGTATTTTGTTTTATAACTGATTCTGATCGTCCCTTCTGAACTATCAACTATGGATGCACCCTCATTTAATCTATTGGGCCAATTCAGAGGTCAGACAAAAGTTCAAAAAGGGAATAAAAGGAATGATGAAAGAAAGTAGAAGGTTAAATGTATACATTTTTCCTCTTTCTTTAGACACTGCTCACAGCCCCATTATGAAGTACTTGTACCTTGTGCAGTGGTTTGCAATAACACATTTTTCGTCAATTTTTTTAAAACTCCCTTATACCTTATACCATATTCCTAATTATTTTTTTGGCAATATGTGGCTTGTATGTTAGAAACAATGTCTTTCAGAGTTCAAATGTAGTTTTTTTTTGGAGGGGGGGGGGGGGGTTTATTGGGCGAGTTCAATTTAGGAGCCTAATTGCAATTACATCTGGATTGGTTCCTGGTATAAGGGAAGGTGTAGCGTTTTTGGTTGAGCGAATTTGTGTTTTTGTTTCATATGCGTCAGTACATTGTGTATATATCTTGTAGCCTGGAATTGTTTTACAGTTATTTAACTGATTAAATTATTTCCCCGATTCTGATCTGAGTTCTTTTATTTCTTTTCATACAATTGGTTGCTGGAAACAGAAAGCTGTTCTTTCAGTGCTAGCAGACCTGCACACTCGATGTTTGCTGCAGAAACCTGACAAGGAACAAAAGAAAAAAAGATTTTTATCGATATCTGACATTGTTATGAAACGATGTCGTATTGTCTTGCGTCATGTTGCTGCTGCTGATGATGCAAAGATTTTCTGCAACTTGCTGGGGAGGAAATTTATAAATTGTAGTGACAGCGATGATGAGGGACTTCTTGGCTCTCCTGCTATGGTATCACGTGCTATTGATTTTAGGACCATTGATCTAAAATTGGCAGCTGGGGCTTATGGCGGATCACATGAAGCTTTTCGTGAGGATGTTAGAGAGGTCTGTTCACTATACAGTATATTTATATATCACAGGGGAATCTTCCCATATTTCTTGTTAAAAATATTGATGAATAATGTTACGACGTTCCTGATGAGAAAGCAAAACGCTTGATTCCTTGTCATTGTGGTTATTTTGGCAACAACTTTCATCGAGTAAAGTAGATTTCGATTTTACTGTAGGAAGATCAAAGATGTGATACCTTATAGAAACTCTCGTTAGGTTCCGTAGATTTTCTTAGACTTGGCAGTTTAGGACAAGTTAGACTGACCGACTGTAGGTAAGTATTTTGTGTTGTTGATGTCATGGAACCTTAGTTGCAAGAAGACTTTGTCGGTTTGCACCGGAAAAAAAAAGACTTTGTAGGTGGCATAAGGCTTCAGCCATTGACTTCTCTGTGTAATTCCTTTTATTGTTCACGTCTGCTTCTGAGTTCACACATGTTTAATCAGGAAATTCATTTTTTAAATTTCATAGTTTTTATCTCTTTTTCTTTGTTAAATTGGACGGGAATCATATCTTACCTCTCTCTGCTGCCACCTAGATCCCATCTCGTGATACTTGCACTACATTCTTATTTGTCATGGTGGCATACTGCAGCGAGTTTCTGTTTTTCATTTTAGAATTAATTCTCTTCTTGCATCAAATTGCTGCCCTTGCGGCTCCCCCCACCTCTTCCTCGTCTATGGCATATATAGTGGTTTGACATTAAATTAGCTCATTATGACTTTTTGTTAACAGATTGAGGCTAACGTATGGTAATTTATTTCAACTGGCAGTTTTGGACCAATGTACGCATTGCTTACAAGGATCAACCTGATTTGATTAAGTTAGCTGAGACGTTGTCCGACAATTTTGATTCAATGTATGAAAAGGAGGTGTGTAAATTCTCCGTGTGTGTTTTTGTACACACATGTATACAAACTGTCTGTCCAAGTGCCACTTCAGTTTTTGCCTCATACTAATGCTAAGTTTTTTTGAAAATTTATCCACCTTTTAAACTGAATGGATTTTCCAGTAGTACTTAGGTGTAGGCTCAAATCTACTGCTATTTGTCCTGAAATCAAAGTTTTATGGTTTTCTAACTAGGGTGAAAATTTTGAAATTGAGGTTCATATAGCAATTTCAGATGCAGCTGAAAATTAAAAGGCCAAAATTTGCCACACTCTTAGGTTATTCAACAGTTGCAGATTGATCTTTGCTCATGTATGGAGATTAAAATTCTTTTGGATGCAGGTTCTCACCCAATTCCAGAAATTAGTGGAGTATAGCAAATCAGAATGCTCAAGTGCACAGTCAAAGGAGGAGATAGATCAAATGCTTGTTTCTGCATGTGAAATTCCCAAAGCCCCTTGGGAAGAAGGAGTATGCAAAGTTTGTGGTATTGATAGAGATGACGACAACGTTCTATTGTGTGATAAATGTGATGCAGAGTATCACAAATACTGCTTGAATCCTCCCCTTGCAAGAATTCCGCAAGGAAATTGGTATTGTCCTTCTTGTGTAGCTGGGAAGCGCATTGTTCAAGAGGAATCTGATAATCAGTCGATTTTTCTTCGCCGTAAAAGGTATCAGGGAGAATTCACCCGTGTACACTTGGATTCTCTTGCACAAGTTGCAGCTGTGATGGAAAAAAGAGAGTATTGGGAGTTGGGTGTAGCAGAGGTTTGTCTGTTTGTAGTCTTCATGTGCTATTCATTCCTTGATTTTATTTGCTTAACTTTTGATTGCATTTGCATGTGCTCTCCTTTTCATTATATTCCCTACTGATGATTTTTGGGCGCGTTCCTTGGTAGAATTTCCTCTTTTCCAATGTTGATTAGTACTTGCAACATTTGTTTTTTTCCTAAAGTATGGGCATGTTGTATAGTGTGAAGTAATTTGGTGCATGCTATAATATTTACTAATATTTATGATTTTATGTATGCTTAAGAATCTTCAACTATGATGGGCTCTGCTAAAAGTTCAAGTCTTTCATTTTTTTTATTTAAATATAAGATTTACTGCTTAAATTGATTTTCAAAATAATTAGTGCTCTTAATCTATTCATTTCTGTTTTCATTGTCTGGAAGTCCAGACTGAAAGTAGTCAACGAATAAGATTCATCTTCATTGAATAAGGCACAATACAAATACAATGAACAGTTGATGCTTAAATAGTTGCTAAAGTAATTAGAGTTTCTTATATTTTATTCTTTTTTTATCCCATTGTTCTTTCCTGCTAACCTGTCAGTGCTTATGTTATACTTTTTGAACATCAAGTTATTGAGTTTCCTCTTATTCTTGATGCAGAGAACCTTCTTGCTTAAATTTCTGTGTGATGAATTGTTAAACTCGGTCCTCGTTCGACAACATCTTGAACAGTGTGCAGAAGCATCAACTGAGTTGCTGCAGAAATTGCGCTCGCTTTCTGTAGAATTAAAAACCTTTAAATACAAAGAAGAAAGTCTGGGTGCACAAGCTGCAAAGGTTGACAAAATTTTTAAGGCAGTTGGAGATGACACAGAAGAAGGCAATATTATGGACTTCAAAATTAATGATAAATGTATTAGTCAGCATCTATCTCAGTTTGAGTGCGGTCAAACTCAAGCTGGGGCTGATAATTTTAAGGAACACATGCCAGTTTCTGAAAACAGGCATGGTAACAGCCAATTTATGAAGAAGCCTATGGTTGTCGAAGATCAATTGGAAGATAACCAAGCAGTTGTTTCTAACAGCCAAATTCATGGGAACTCTTTCATCAACGTGGCTTCTGATGATGACCCCTTCAGATGGAAGGATATGATTTCATCAGAGACTCTTCAACGAGGAATTAACAACTTGGAGAGAGACGCTTTTTCTCATGGTAGCTTAGAAAATCACTTGGAATGTACTCCTACTCTGCTGTCATCTGAAAACCAACAAGAACTTTCTGCCCCTCTTGTCATAGGGAGCACCAATGTTGATGTGAATGATCCCTCAGTGGATGTTAATAACTCCCAATCCAAAAGCATTGAGTTAGACTTAGTCAGGAATGAGATGTTGCATCTACAGAACTTGATTGCTAGTACTGAATCGCAGCTTCTGAAGCAATCTGTGCGGAGGGAGTTTTTGGGTAGCGACTCTTTTGGCAGATTGTACTGGGTCTTAGCAGATTCAGGTACCTATCCTTCGGTAATTTCCAACAGGAATGTGGAACTGCTGCAGAGTGGAAAAATTGTGTCTCTTGGTTTTCCAGAGACAATTTCAGTTTTGAGAACTGATGCTCTCTGTGTTGTAGATGCTAATAGGAGTTCAGGGAGTTCAAGAGCCTCAATTCCTTGTCTATATGAACTCAGTGACGATAATGTCTGCTCTACATGGGTTTCTTACCAATCTGACGCAGAAATTAATAGTCTTGTGGACTGTTTGCAATATAATAACCCAAGAGAAAGAGAATTGAAAGAATCCATTTTGCATTGGCGAAAGCTAATATTTCAAGGCTCCCAATCGAGAAGCCAACATTTGGAGGGTCCTCAAATGGCTTTGTCAAGGTCCTAGAGACAGTGAAATTTCATTTTCTTTCAATTGTCTTAATACTATGGCAGCCAGTTTACTAGAGACTAAATATGGCACGTGCTTTGAGCCAGAAACGACAGACTTTTCAAAGAGGCGATTTAGAAAGGAAAAAGGAACAGTTGAGCAGAAAATGTACAGGTGTGAATGCTTAGAACCCATTTGGCAATCTAGACACCATTGCTTGTCTTGCCACAGAACCTTCTTCAACGATGTGGAACTTGATGGGCATAGTGATGGTAAGTGCAATACGGCTCCACCTGTGCCTGAGAAGAGCAAGGAGAATAAGGATACCTCAAAGGGGAAAGGCATGATGAAATCTGAGATTGGACAGGGTAGGTGCAGAGATGAAATTTACATTGTTGATGCATCAAGTAGTGGGTTATCTCAGCTACCTTCAAGGTTGATTAGGCATCAGAATGATGGATCTGTATGTCCATTTGATTATGAGGATATCTGCTTGAATTTTGTGACAAAGGATTCTAACAAGGAACTGGTGAAGGAAATTGGTCTTATTGGCTCAAATGGGATGCCAATGTTTGTTCCATCTATATCTCCGTATCTAAGTGATTCCACATTAATGCTAGTTCCCCTTCAAGAGACTGAAGGCATTCAAGATGACATACCCAAAACTGATGAACAACTTACTTTTTCCCAAGACAAGATGAAAATTATTGCTGGCCTTGATGGTAATCTTCCTGATAATTCATCCTGGTCTGCTGTTGATGAAAAATCATCATTGCATTGTCGTGCTCCACTTAGCAAGTTTGGCAACATTGTCCCGGAGCCTTCGTTAAGGGCTTTGATAGGCAAAGCTGTGTATATCCTACGGCAACTCAAGATCAACCTACTCGATATGGATGCTGCACTTCCTGAAGAGGCTCTAAGACCATCTAAGGGGAACTCAAATCGGAGATGCGCCTGGCGCAAATTTGTTAAATCGGCAGTGAGAATATATGAGGTCAGCTAATCTAGTATTTTACTTCTAATAGTTAACTATTCACTGCAATAGATTTCTCACTAATAGTAATAGCCATATGTATTATTTTTACATGTACTGATGATTATCGTAATCTGTTGATATATGTCCGTATAATATTTCCAGGGGAAAATTAGATCTATTTTTTTAAAATTATAGTTTCTTGCGCTGGATACTGTGTTTATTCAGACTTGTCTGTTACGAAGTTTCTTATTTTAGCATAGGAAGATCACTTTATTTAGGGATACACCTTCGACGGGGTTATATTCTTGCACAATGTAGAATTAAATATCTGAGCTAAACTAATAACGTGGCTCAAACCCTTCATTGACTGGCTGTGGGTGGGAGGTTTTGGTTAATATGTATATATTGTAACCCAACACAACAGCTTTGGCTGGACAGAGAATATACGTAGGAACACCCCCACCCCCACCCCCACCCCCACCCCCAACCCCACCCCCACCCCCACCCCCAACCCCACCCCCAACCACAAAATAAATAATCAATAGATAATAATTATAAAAAGAGACTAAAGTGGGGATGGGAGAATCATATAGACTAAAATTGATAATAGTGTCCCGTGTCTTGACTATGTGAGCAAGTTTGTGCAGGATTGAGGTTATGCATGCACAAAGATGGCTTAAGATGTAACATCAGTACAAAATTTGTACCACTAGGAAATAGTTAATTCCCTACTGAACTATTTACCTATTCTTGAATATTTTTGCCTAACGATTCCCTGTTTTTATTTTCCACTTTTTGGCAATGTTGCGACCCGGGGGGGGGGGGGGAGGGGATTTTTTATTGTAAGACAATATTTTATTCTACATTTATCCAAACAAAACAATAATATAAAGCAAAACAATCTATAATAAAGATAATAAAGGTCTTTGCTTAAAGTTCAAACACATATCCATATTGACAATGTTATAGTTCAAACACAAACATGCAATTGTTTAAAGTTCAAACATATCTTTAACGTATTAGTTTTATTCATAAACAAGATTGCTATTAAATAATAAAATTTAAAATTTCAAGAATTCAATTCAATATTAAAACTTAAGAAACTAAGCAAAAATTTAAGAATTATATTGAATTAAACTAAATATTACAAATGTATCATTTATATAATTTGAAGTTGGTACAAGTTTAAAAAATTACAACTATAATAAAATTATCAATTTTGACTTGATATTGTTTACTTCTTATTGTGATTTGATATGCTACAACATGCAGTATGAATATAAAAATAAATATATCAAGATTTGGTTTGAGTAGTTATTAAAAAAAAACATCTCCGACTAGACCTCGTCTAGCCCGTCTAGGTCCTGCCTAATTTTCTGGAGGGATCTTTTTGCCGCCGTGGGCGTAGGCCTAGGTGAGGCGCAGGGGGCCTAGGCGGGCCTAGACTGGGATTTGTAGAACACTGCTTTTTGGTTTCCTCTTTGCAATCCACTCGCCTTACCAAGTTGAGACTAATTTAATGGATACACAGTCACATGGATCAGTAAAATATGGTTTCGGCCTGTGAGAACACATGACATCTGAGTCTACGACCATGCCATATATTCTCCATTTTGAGTTTTCTCTAGGTTCATTAATATTCACATTTTTATAATATTTTGAGGTTGGACGTGTTCAATTATAGCTGAACGTGTAATTAGATTCACAAATCTGTTGGCTTCTCTTATGTGTACAGAAATGTTAAGGCCTGTTAATGAGTTTCCCTTGTCTTTCAGATGGTGCAAGCTACATTAGCATTTGAAGACATGATCAAATCTGAGTACTTGGGGAATACTTGGTGGTACTGGTCATCACTTTCAGCTGCTGCCAAAATATCCAACCTATCCTCCCTTGCTCTGCGTATATACTCCCTGGATGCAGCCATCAACTACAATAAGAGTTCTTCTCTAGATGCGCTTCAGCCTAGGGCAAAAGATGACCAAAAGCAGCAGTCTAGTTCAGATCCAACAGAGAAATGTAAGATAGGCAGGAAATCGAACAAGAAAAGGAAGGAGCGAGAGAGTTGATCTAGGTTGGTGCTTCTCTGTATACGGATTCTCAAAATCTGTTGAAGAAGTGAGATTGCTCATGGCAGCAGGTGCAGTAAGAATTCTGAATGGCTGTGTTCTGCATCATTGTTTGTACAACAAATGAGTTGGCTGAAGAGAGATGGTGCTTGCTTCCAGCTATCTCCTCTGTATATAAAGGTTGACATGCTAACCTAGATTTAGAAGGCAGGTTTCATAGATATACTTTTATGAAGGTTAGAGAAATAAAATGAATAATTGCCTCATAGTGCATCCAGTTTTGGCCTGGTGATGGCTGCAGCTATTCAATTTTCTCTCGGGGGTAATAGAAGATATGAACCAAAGTCCACATACATACAAGAGTACCTAAATGTAAGATTTTTTTTTAATTTTTTTTAAAGAATTAGTCGGCAGCTGATCATATTTAGGAAATATTTTATTCCTTCACTCATTTTTTTTACTTGATGCTCCCGTAATGAAATTTGGAGTTTTCCTTGATGTTGAGAATTTTGTCAAGAGACAAGTTCTTCAGAGGGAAGTTTTGCAACATGTGATTTTGTAGTCCTGAAATTGTCACATTTTGATCAAAGAACCATTTTTATCTTTTAAGGTGGATCTGACAATGTTGAAAAGTAGTGGTTTATGGATTATAATCTATAGAACAAAGTACTTTACGGTCGGTTAGTAGGTTCCTTACTTTTTATGTGACCATTTTATCTGCTGATTGCTCCCTAGCAATTTGGTGATGTTGAAAATTTGTTGGAATTGAAGTTGTTTTGGAATAGACTGCCAATTTGACTCTTTGAATACTGGTGTACAGGTTCTCAAGCATGTGATATAGCATATGCTATGTATATGTAAATACGTTGTAGAAGATATCTCATGGTGAATTAGGATCCTCTTCATTTCAAATGAAATGAATAATCTCTATTTCGTGGTCTAGATTTAAAATGTGTTAGAATGTGACATCATGATAGGAAATGTGCTGAAATGGAGACTCCATGGAGAGGATCCTAGTTCCATCATGGTGAGGTGCTACACAGGCACACGCCCACACCAAAAGCAATCAAATTGAGCAAGCAGTTTGTGCATTAATCCCATATCTGTATGCTAGTTGGTTTAAAAGTTATTGGAGTTGGTAACATAGCAAGAGTTTTGATTATATATATCCCAGTGGTGTTGGTTGCAAATTTGAAGAGGTAAGTTACGTTGGGTTGGAACATATATGCAAAAACACTAGTGAAGCTGGCACTTAGCAGGTCTACTTCCTCTTTAATTTTCAAAACATATTATATTTTTCAGTAATAATAATAACAGAGAAGTAGCAATTCTACTTGAAAGAAACCATTTGTAGATAGAAAACTACAACTCGAGCAAATTCATCACTTCCTTTTATTCATAAAACATGTTTAGCCCATAGATCCATTTCAATTAATCTTCCACTTTGGAATCTATGTACTACTAATAGCTAGGCATAAGAAGTCCCAACAGATGCTACCATAAGAGTCACATAATGCTCACATACACACATGCATATTGTAGGTCCTCACCTGACAGTGTGGATGTGGAGTCCGCAATATGCATGTGTGTGTATGAGAGTATTATGTGACAATTTTTATTTGATTTGATAGTAGCATTATTTAAACAAAATAGAGGATTATATATATTATTTATACATTACTTCACGACCAAACCCACCAACCCAGTGGTTCCCCCTCCTCCTCGTGTGTCTGCTGCTGCTGCTGTTCTGCCGCCTCCACAAACACATGGGAGAAATAACTACGCCCATCATTCTCTTCTGAATGGACCCCTCTAATTTGATCCACTGGGCCAATACAGTCAGGGTAGTCATTGTTGGGGAAGTAAGAATCACCGCTATCCACCGGCTGCGGTCCGTCCTCATGATCCACCACCGCACTTCCGCCGCTCCCCGTACTCAGACGATCCTCTGCCTTCACCGTGACTTGAAGGAAAGGAACATCAGCAGCAGCTTCAGCGGGAAGTGGGTCAGGTTTCTGATCCGGCATTTGTACTTGGGCCACCTCCTTAGCTTGCAGCTTCTCAGATAAGGATATAACCTACAGTAGTAAACATGTATATAGGATTATTGTATATAGACGCCACATACCATATATATTTTTAAGAATCTGGGAAGGTATATTCGTGCTTGAGTATTGAAAATTCCTCTATTTCATACAGGCTGGTGGGGTTGGCGCTGAGCGGAATCCCAAGCTTGATATTTATATTAATTAATAAGCTGAGGTCGAATATATCTTATAGGTGGGACATAGCCCACTAAGTCCAAATAAACTGTATGCATGTATGGTTTGCCAAGTGTTCAATTCAGCAGATTATGATTGAATTGTTTGCGACTGATCTTTCGGTAAGGTTAATTTTTTAAGGGAAAAAAATCTCAACAAACTAGGTGTCACTAAATTTATTAGTAAACATGAAACAAAAATAAATTCTTAAAATTTGTAAATTTAATAAATAAAATTCTTTTTTATAAGATGGAAAAAGTATTTGATTCCCATATATATTACGTATGAGTTGAGAAATTGCACACCATACTGATGCTTAAGTTTTGTCATTACAACATGACCTGTACTACTTCTACTACTATATTGTGGTAGCTGACAAACTGTTTTCATTATTATGCATCTTTCTATGAGTAGGTCATGTATATCAATTATGTATTATATATATAATTGATAATTGATAAATAATATATATATAGAGAGAGAGAGAGCTCATAGTGTATATACATATGTAGTATATATGTGTGTACGTACGTTCAACTTCATAAGTCTTTTTTGTCCATTTAATTAATTTGAAAAAATTAAAAAGAGAAATTAAGTACTTGTAAGCTAAAAACGTACGTACCCCAGCTTTGAGCGTCTGATTCTCTTTGAGAATGGAGTCATAGGAGGAAGTGAGGGAGTCATAAGAGGATTTGAGGTTGTCATAGTCCCTCTCAAGCTGTTTAGTCTTCCACCTTGCGCGGCGGTTTTGGAACCATACAGCCACCTGTCTAGGCCGCAGTCCAAGCTTCTTGGCAAGCTGCGTTTTACGTTCCGGCTCCAGTTTGTTTTCTGTCTCAAAGCTCTTCTCCAGCAAGTGCACCTTTATGATTCATATATATGTGATCGGTCGTTAATTACTTATATTAATTCATACTCTTATATATATATATATATATATATATATTTAATTATAACTTTTCTTTTTGTCTAACATGGGTTGATATTTTTGAGGATCATATATATAAAACTAATGTTTCTATGATGGGAATATGATGCTGATATGATATGTTCTAGATTAAAAGAGAAAGTGGGTATGTAAAATGTGAATATGTTGTTTGGTGTATATATATTAAATTAAAGGTCACATATGCCTAATTTGACAGGTATCTATCTAATGCTATCAAGCATATTATCATGAGTTAATTGGTAAGTTGGTCATCCACAGACCTGCTCAGGAGTGAGACGACGCTTCTTTTCCGGCGACTGGTCATCGTAATATTCCTCGTCGAACAGTTCTTCCGGCGAACTGAAAAAGGGTACTCGTCTCTTTGAGGTTTCCTCTACGTTCATCGTCACTGCTCTTGTTCCTGCACGATAAATAGAAATATCACAAACAATTAACATTATAGCCAAACCTTACACAAAAAAAAGACGCTGCTAAAATCGTTTCAATTGAGTTAACTCAAATTATTCATTTTTAAGGAAAAACAAAAAAATAATAATCTTTTTTCAACAAGATCCACTTTCTTCTCTATATATGTGCATACACAAAGTTGATCAATTATCAACTTCAATTAATACGGGCTAACAAATATGCGTATACAGCAACAACGTCGGTTATAATTGAATGGAGGGAGTAATAAAATCGTTAATTTACCTCGAAAAATGGAATCACGATTCCCAAGGAACAACATGTTGCCGTTGCACGAGGGGTCGAAGAAAAGGCGGCCAGAATCCATT